>VYXF01011170.1:7207-18128 GCA_013397295.1 Polioptila caerulea
CTTCCCTGAAACTTCCCTTCCCTGAAACTTCCCTTCCCTGAACCGTCCCTTCCCTGAAACTTCCCTGAAACTTCCCTTCCCTTCCCGTGTGATGCTCTGGGTGTTCACCACTGGCTCTGAGCTGGTGTTCCAGAACATTCTTCCATTTCCTCTGGGCAGTTCCAGTTGTGTCTGCACCATCTGCCTCGATCCCACATTCCCCTAAAATAACAGATATCAAACATTTAACTGAAGCTGCTGAGTGATTCTCTGACTTTGGTGCTGTTTGCCCTTCCTGCCTGTTTTTCCTCAGTTCAGGAGGTGCAATCACTCTGCTTGGGCAGCTGTGGGTCCCTGCCTAATTAACTGCTGAGCCTGGTGATGAAATTCCTTCCAATTTGACAAAGTTATTTAGAGATTTTATTTACAGTGGTGTCTGCATGGAGGAGACTCATTCATGCTTCCTGCAGGAGAGGTGAGAGCAGCTGAGGTACACCCTGGATCTCTGGGGAATTGGGCTTTGTTTTGCTCCCTGGTAATCCATAAAATCCCAGAATTTGTGTTGGAGGAGACCTTAAAGCTCATCCCATTCTTCCCCTGCCTCCTTCCACTCGCCCAGGTCGCTCAGAGCCCCATCATTCATCTTGCTCTTATTTATCCTTGATATTTATTTCTCAAATAAAGATTTGTGGGCAGTACAATTTCCTTATTAAACAGTAGGAAACGAGCAGTTTTCTGCTACTTCATTTGGAGTAGTCCATTCAGTTTGGCTTCAGTGGGAGCTGAAGGATACTTTTGTCTAAAATTAATTTAATCAAGCTACTCAGAAAAATTTAAATTCTAAGCATAGACTGCTGGTAAATCCAGCTGTGCCAAGGATTTTACCTCTCTGTAATGCAACCCAAGTTCCTGATCTTGGGTAGGGACAGTGCAGTCATCAATACCTACTGTGAGATTATAAACTCATATTGAATTTTTAAATTTCATATTCATTTAATAATATTTTTTAGATATTATTTGCCTTTTTCCATGGATCTCTCAGAGGATGTGCAGTCCTAAAAGGATTCTCCCATTTCCATGTCTTTGCAGTCCTGGAAGTGCCTTCAGTGGCCCAGGAGTTGTTAATGAAGGTGAAATTAATGGTCATTACCTCAACAGCTCTAGAAGCAGCAGCATGACCTTCTCCCTGGAATGGAAACAACAAAGCAACTTCAGCTTTTAATTAAAATCACATTAAATGGTGAAAACCAGTTTTTCTCAGATCTTAATTGCTGTGGCTTCACACAGCCCATCTTCTGAGGCAGAAAAAAGGTGTTGGGAGAGCTTTTCCTGTGGTGGAACTAATGCTCAAACCTGCATTTCTACTGAAAATCTTTAATTAAAGGCAGGAGATGAAATTTGAAATTTAGGAAATTAGTGAAGGATAACAAATAGGTAATTCAAGACTGAAAAAAAAACCCTCCAAGAAGCTATTTTAACTGCTGATTTTTGCCTCCTGGTACAAATTCCTGCTGCAGCCTGAAGGGAAATGGTTCAGTGGGGCTGGACCTGCAGATGGAGAGAGGGATGTGAGAAATGCCCAGGAGTGCTCAGCTGCTCCTCGTGCCTGCAGAATGCAGCACATGTGGGGATTTCTGAAATAACCCATTTTGCTGCCATCTCAAACAGGGAGCATGCAAGAATTCAGGAAAGAATCTCAAAGAAATGGCTTGCTGATCCTATCTAGGCCCTCATAACCCTTACATGAAATTGGCTAAAAATTGGCACTTTAGAGCAGAAAACAGGAGTGATTCACACGTATTCCTAGAAATCCAGCACCCATTTTACATTCTGTCACCACTGTACTAATGACTAAATGCAATTTTCTGGTGCATGTCATGCTCAGGGAGCTTTTACAGCTGGTTGTTTGCTGGTAAATGTTCCTTCCCTTAACAGTTTATTCCTAAATCCCCCCATTTTCCAAAGCACATTTGTCATTTCCATCCACCTTTCCATTTAGATGAATCCTTGCCTCCAAAAGCTGAGGGTAATAGGCTTGAAGTACAATCATTTTCTCAATAGGTAGCTGGAGTTTTTAGAGATATCTGAATATACAAGTTAAAAATGGTGTCATCTCTCACAGATTTGTGGGTCCAGACCTGCAAATTTTGGGGTATTTAAAATAAATCAGAGGTTTCTTGCTTGCCTTTGATGTCAGCATTAGAATTCTCACTGGGGGCTTTTCTCTGCACACATGGGAGGCTGTGATTTTGGAAAGAATCAGACTGCAGCAGGGAAAAGGTACCAAACGCTGTAGGACTGGAGAAATGAGTGATCTTGGGAATGGGAAGTAAGGAATAAATGAAATTGGAGCTGTTCAGGCTGCAGTGAAGCTGGAGAGGGGCTCTTCATCAGGAACTGGGGTGGCAGGATGAGGGGGAATGGCTTCACACTGGAGGAGAGTTGGTTTGGAATGGATTTTGGGAAGGAATTCTTGGCTCTGGGGCTGCCCCTGGGTCCCTGGCAGTGCCCAAGGCCAGGCTGGACAGGGCTTGGAGCAGTGGAAAGTGTCCCTGGCCCTGGCAGGGGTGGCGCTGGATGAGCTTTAAGATCCTTTCCCACCCAAACTGTTCCATGGTATGGAAAATAAAATCTAAAAAGAGTCCAAGCAGTGGAATTCTGTCCATTAATTCAGTTATTTTGGAGTTGTTTAAAGGAAGTTGTGTTCTCGTGTTTAATGACAGCTTAATGTGGTTTTGATAAATGGTGTATGCTGGAAAATGCCAGAGCAGAGCCTGATCCTGGACCTGGATGGAGACATTGGAAAGCTGCTGGGGAAGGGAAGCATCTGGAGCTGTTCTTGGATTGATTTTAGGGAGTAAATTGAGAAGGAAATCTCTTTTGTGGGAACTGGGAGGAGTTGGAGGGGTGATGCTGCCCCAAGCCCGTGTGACTGTGGGCCCTGGTACCTCCCTAGAACATTCCCTGGAGTTGTGGATCTGATCCCTGGGCTTGATCTGTTCCTTTGTGCCACACAAGTCGAGGAGACCAGCAGTCACCTTTGGCATTGTTTAGGTGCTTTGAATTTTCATTCCTCATTTCATTTTCTCTTGTTCTTTTAAGCTGAGGAGTCACAGACTGTAATTATCCAAGACAATGCTTTTGATTAAAGTAAATTTTCTTTCTCGGGTGCACAGAAATGCTAAGCTAAAAGGTTAATGTTTTATTTGCTTTCTGGCTTGTTCTTTTCTCTCTCCCTGGTAAAGAAGAAGCAGAGGACTGGCTGTGCTGCATGACTTCCCTTGCTGGAGTGGATGCATTTCATCAGTGCAGGGTGTGGGTGCTATTTTTAACCATCACTCAGAGGGGCAGCCCTGCTAAAATTACCTCATTAATATCCCCAGCTGAAAGGAAATGGGGAGACACAGAAAACACACCAGGGCCTTTGGAGTTTCTCCCTGCTGTGTTTTCCACTCCTGGGGGTGAATTATTCCAGGTGTATCATTCCAGCAGAGTCAGCCCCTTGTGAACAGGCCCAAGGTGAAGTGTAAGAAGTGAATTTGTCTGCAAAACCAGCAGGTATGGAATAGCTCTCAGTGGCTTGGAGAGCTCCTGGTTCCTATTCCTGCCTGTCCCTGTTATTAAAGAGTTCAGGGATTTGCTGGATATCCAACCATTGCAAAAAAATGTGGGGACCTAGGGCTTTAAACATTAATTTTTACTGGAAGTGGGGTTAGTTTCATTCTGTAGGCCTTGCTAAAGGATCTCAGAGCTCAGACTCAGAGCCTGGAGATTTTTAGTGGATGGGATCTGATGGTTTTTCCATTCTTTTTAGCTCCGTTTCTGGGCATTCTCATTGCCCTGGCAAATATTCCTAAAATTTCCTTTGGGCTTTTCCCTCCTGTATTTGCTTCATAGACGTGTTCCAGTTGTCCAGTAGTTGTGTAGTGTCTCCAGATCAGTTTAACTGCTGAATTAGAATTTTCCTTCTGGCTCTTTGAATCACTGGTCAGATCTTGTCTGGGATCCAGAAAGAAGGAACAATGAGTCGTACAAAAAAAAAAAAAAAGGAACAAGAATCTTAAAGCCTGAGAACAGAGACACGAAAATTGCCACAAAAGGGGAACCTCACAGCAGTGGCTGTGCAGGGATGTTTGTTCCTCGCTGAACTGAGCATTTGAATGCATTTGTGGCTCTTGGCAAGACTGTCTGTACTCAAGGATTTTTCTATTCCACATGAGTCCCCCAGTCTGGTGTTTTTACAGAGCGCGCTCAGAGAATTTGTTGTTGTTGTTAACAAGGCTATAATTCCTTAGAAAATAAAAATTGAAGCTGCTCTAAAATGACTTTGTCCTTGCCTGCTCCTGCCTGTTATTGCAGCCTTAGTCATGAGTTTCCAGTGCTGAGCCTGGCCTCAAAAACACAGCAAACAGCACGTGCTTATTTACAGGAGCTCTAAACCCTGCTGGCCTGCAGCAGCCCTTCCAAACCAGGCAAGCTGCTCTCTTCATCTGCCTCAGGGACTGAAATGCTGCATTTTCTTTGCACTTGGAGTCTCTCAGCTCCTTTAGGCAGGGGTAGGAATCCTTGGAGCCATCTGATCCCGGGGCTGGGGTGTTTTAGCACCAGATGCCCTTCGAGCCAGGGCACGTTGGCCGAGCAGCTGCGGCCTCCTCCCCTCCCTCTGGGCTCCAGCCATGCCGATATATGGTTACAAACTGCACCCTCAGGCTGCAAAACAAACCCCCCTGTGCTGGGAGAAATGTATATTTATATATGGAGCACTCAGCTCGTGCCTTGGGGGCTCAGAGGTTCCCATTGTGCCAGGCAAATCCTGCTCAGGGATTGGGTTTATACAGCGAGGCCTGGGGTGTTGGCACAGAGCAACTGTGGCTTGGGATGAGCAAAGTGGGTTTAAAATCTTTATTCAGTCATTAAGTGAATCAAACCTTGGGTGATGAAGGAAAACTAATGAGTAGCAGCAGCTTTAGCTGATTTTCCTCAGCTGCAGCAAAGGTGGTTTGTGGTTTGGGCTGCACCCAAAGGTGCTTGGGTGCATTATTGCCCTGGGGTTGCTGTGAGACTCCACTTGGCCATTGGTCTTTAGGACACCAAAGTTCAAAGCAAAGCCCAGCTCAGGTCCCCAGCTGTGGTGACCACCTGAATGTGTCACTTTTCCCCTGCTCTGGTTTCCTTTTGGAGGTTTGAATCCTCTCTCTGAGCTCGGGGTGAGCTCAGACCTCAAACTTCAAAGCCTTCAGCTGAGCTGGGTTGGTTCCTTGGTGATATTTGGGATTTAGGGAAGTCTGGATTTCTGGGCTTTGCTTCACTTTAGCAAAAAAACCTGAAGTTTTCCATTTAAAACTGACTTTGTATGTGAAATTTTGAAGGTGACTCCAACTTTCAGATCAGAATTAATCATGAGGCTCACCTTGGGTTTGAGGGGGCTCAGGGAATTTTATGTGCCAGAGAAAATCCTTCTTGGGGAAAAGCAGGAGATTCCTCTATGATGAGCAAAACTCCTCCTAAGAAGGAGAAACAAAGCCAAGATTTTGTTTAAAAATGCTCTAAGAATAGTAAATAAAATACACACTCCATCAGATAAAACCAGACTAAATATACAACTGCATTTTGCTTACCCAGGAAGTGAAATTATTTATATCTAAAGCTGAACATTTCCCTTGATTTCAGAGATGTTTTTGTTAGATAAATTCAGCACAGGCAGCCTGGTTATTTAAATTGCCTGGACTAGGCTGGATGTTGATGGTTCCTGAAGCTGCCCTTCACCCCAGGGTTTGGGGCTTTGGTCACTTTTGCAGGAATTCTTTTCCATGTTTCTGTGCTAATTGGGACAAGGAAAATGAGCAGATGAGCTCCAGAGCTGCATTCAAAACTTACACTTCTCACTTGTGTGCAAATAATTGATCAGCAGCAGTTCCAAGTGGAATGAGGCAGTAAATACAGAGTGCAACTGGAATTCCTGGAGTGCTTGGAAAATGCAGCCCACAAGGCACAAAACCTGAGCACAGCTCTGCATTTGTTGTAGGATCCCTTCAGACCTTCAGAGTTGCACATATTCACCTGAAATCACCCTTGAAAATCCCGTGGTCCCCAACCCCATCCTCCAGGATTCCTTGAAATCCCAAAGAGCTGCATCCCCACTTGGTTAGAGCTGTTGGAATTCAGGGATACATTGCTGGGTTATCCCTGCTGGCAAACTCTTGCAGCCTTTTCTGGCTCTCTACTACGACTTTTTCCACTCAGAAAAGCTCCCAGAAATTCCACATTTCAGCAGCAGATCCTGGTGGATGTTCCCAGGCCCAGCACCTGCCCAGTGCCATGAGTTTGTTGCTGCTCAAATTTAGGAATGTCACAAATCCAGCCAAATCCTTTCTGGGTACTTTATTCTGCAAAAGCTTTTTCTGGCCTCAGGAAAGAAAAAAAAATTTAAAAAAATTTTAAAAATCAACTCATTTGTGTGCTCAGTGGCCATGGCAGGAGGGAGCAGGGATGCAAAGTGCTCCTGGCCTCAAGGATTTGGGAAGAAAACCCTTCAAAACAGCATTTCAAGCCATGTTTCAGGGGTTTTCTCAGAGCAGCTGAGTGGTTCTTCAGGGTTTGACATTTTTCTGTCCAAATGGGAATTTTCTCCAGGCTCAGCACAAGCACTTGGGGGTTTAGGGAACTTTTGAATCCAGGGAAGTTGCACAACCCATCTTTATGCTGATTGACTTTTGTGGTTGGCTGCAGTGCTGACAGGATCATTCAGGATTACTCCAAAAATGCCTGAATTCAGATAAAAGCTGAGATACACAGACTTTTTTTGGGGTTTTTTTAATATCTGCCTTGGAGAAACATAAGAAGGTCACTTGGTTGGCAGCTTAAATCCCCAAAGTGAGGAAATAGCAGGGCCATGAAAACTCATTTGATTGGGGTGAGTGGTACAATCCCAGTGTGTTATTGCTTCCTCTGGGCTGCCAAAACTCACCTCATGGCCTTGGCTTTTTCCAAAATAATGATTTCCTGTGGAAAATTGCACTTCATAGGCTCCAGCCTTGCTCCCCAATTAAAGCAGGATTGATTTGTCACCTGAACTCGTGGTGTTGCTTTGGCTCTTAAATATTCTGGGTGTTGGAAGAACCCTTATTTTTCACCCAGGAAAATGCCAGATCTCAGAGCTTTTCCTCTGCTGACAGAAATTTTTCATTATGTCCATGAAACTTTAATTTCCAGGGTTTTCCTTTTGGGGAGCAGCCAGCCTGAAGTTTCTCACTAACCACTAAAAGTCTTCTGTTTGCTTACAAGTTTTTTCCAAGCTGCACCTTCCTTTTCCATGAAAAAAAAAAAAATATTGTCTGTTCCTCCACTTTTAGTTTTAAGGGATACCAGCAGAAAATTGGGTGGTGGATGCTGTTCTGAGGCTGAGCAGGATCCAAATGAGTCCAACTCAAATTGTACCTTCCCTTTTCTGGAGAACAATAATTTTTATAAAAGAAATAAAATATTTATAATATAAATATAAATACATTTATAAATAATACAAATATATGTCTAAATAATCTATAATATAAATATTAATATTTTTTTTTTCAATCTAAACATTCAATTTAAGTATTTCTTAGCCAGCAGCAGCTTTATTTGGGGTCACTTCAGTCCCAATTAGGCCTCTTCACCCGATGTTTTCTCCATCCATAACCACTGCAGGATGTGAAAACAGGTTAATATCTTTATAAATTACCCTATATTATTAATATCTTTATAAATTATCCTTCTGGAGAGGTCTGACATGTCACTTCTCACTAAGATAATAACAAAAGGTCATTTTCACACGAGTTGGCCTCCTCTAGAAAGGATTTTACTTGTTTGGTTTTTTTTTTTCCAGCTTAAAAATAACTTTTGCAGCCTTTCTGCTGTTTTTAGTCAAGTACCACAAAGGAAGATGTTGAGCCCAGCTTGAGGAGACTCAGCTTTTGCCACCTGGAGAGTGGCATTTCCATGCTGCATCCCCCACACCCTGACCCTGCACCCAGGGATTTAATCAGAGGAACTCCCTTAGGTGTGGAATGGTGAAATATTGGATTTTATGGAAAAGGGCTGGGCCCCAATCCTGATTATCTCCTGATTTCTCTTGAATTACTTCACTTTTTCAGGAGGAGCACAGAATTCTCAGTTTGGATGGAGGCACTGAGCTATCGAATCCTTTAATTAGGATGGGTCCAGAAGTTGTAAAGAGGGAATTAAAAATCAATAGATCAATATCCAATGGGATTTTGAGGTGATTTCCCAAAATGTCTCTGCTGCCCTTGCCCACATCCTGTGCAGGTTTTACCCTGCCCTTGCCCAGCCAGGAATGGCAAATCCTGAAGGCTTGGAGTTGGTGTTTGGAAAATTGGAATTGGCTTTGTGTGGCTGCTGACATTTTGGGAAGAGGAGGAGATCCGAGCTCCTGCTTTTTTGGAGGCCAGAAATCCCGAGGATTTAACACCTGGTCATGAGCAGGGGCAGGGAATTGTGTGTCCCTGCACAGAAGCACTGAACTGAGCAGATGAGAAATGCTCCAGCATCAGCCAGAAGAGTGAAAATCCCCAGCTGGAGCAGGAAAACAGCTCTGGATGAAATGTTTGGAGCTCCCTGGCTGTGTTTTCCCTGGGTGTTGGGGCAGGGGGTGGGAGGCAGGCTTGGAAAAGGAGCTGAGATGCTGCTGCTGCTGTCCTGGCTGGGATTCCTGGCTGTGCCTCAGTGCTGGAGTGTTCCATGCTGGGCACAATGAAATTACCTCCAAACTACATGGAAAGTGCTTTGCTTGTGTTTAAAGAAAGCAATAAATAATAATAATTTTTAAAAACCCTTAAGGGCTGATGCCAGAAGAGAGCACTGAAGGTGCCACAGCCTTGCTGGAGTTTCTCCAACTCCCTTTGTTTTCCTCCCTCCCTTTCCTGAGGATCTCCTCCAGCTGTTCCACTTACCTGCAGGAATTTCCCAGATATTTATGGATGAATCTCCATGGCAAAAAGCCTTGTGTGCCCCTTTGCCAGTGCAAATATACTCTGGGAATCTCCTGAATTAGAAACTTGAACTTTCTGGATCCCCTGGGTTGGGGAGTTGGGGTTTTGCTGAATTCAGCATCCTGAAAAGCCATCAGTAGCACGTGTCCTTAATTCTGCCCAAAGATTTTCCTGCTCCTGGGCTCATTTATTGGGATACTGAGTGGAGTCAGCTCTTGGAGCTTTTGAGAATAAAAGCAGTAAATAAAAATCCCTTTTTCCCCCATTTTGTACTTGGTGGATGACACCTTTCCCTCTGTTCTGTATCACTGATTGAATAAAGTGAAGCTTCAGGCTAAGTTTAGGAAGGTTGTTTTAATAAAAGCAACCAGAAGTTCAACATCACACAGAGTAGGTGAGAGGCCACAGAACACAAACATACAACTTGATAAATTAAACAAGATTTCTTCAGGCAGGTGATTTTTTTTTTTCATGGTATTTTAGCGAGCTGGGAGAAAATTCCTGGAGCTCTTGGTGTAATATTAGGAATTTCCCAGTTGGTTGTCCCTAAAGCCTGACCTGCAGGACCCTGAACTGCATCTCCTGCTCTAGAACAGACCCAATCTTACAAGATCAGTGCAAAAATCTTGACCTAAAAGTCCAATTTTCTAATTGCAATCCTTTTCCCTGGATAAATTCATTGGATTTTATTCACTGGACAAGTTCAGCCCAGATGGGAGCAGGAAAAGGTTGTGGCACTGTCAGCACCACAAAATCCAGGGGGGATTGAAGGTTTGTTATTAACCCCCAGAGTAAACCAGGAATTTTATGTCTCTGGGTAATCCAGTGGTGCTGGAATTGCTGGAGATGACAAATGAATGCCTGGAAGAGATGGGATTTGAATCCTTTCGAAATGCCAAAGCATCAGAACAGTTGCACAAAAGTGATGCTGGGTTTGCTATAAACAACAAATGTTGCATAACCCTGGCTGTGTTTTTCAAAACCAGATGTTGCAGCAGTTGACACCAGGATTTCTGCAAGTTATTTGCTCATCTTTCAGCTGCTTCCCCACATTCCCCCTCTCAATACCCATTTTACACATTCTTTCTCATTATAACCCTGGAGTGCTCCCAATCCCAATCAATATTCAGAGTATTTGAGCTGTGATCACAACTCAGGGTGCCCTCAATTCTCTTAAATCAATGGACTGAGGTAGATTTTTTATAAAATTACCTTCTGCATCTTCAAATCTTCATGTTCAAACCTTCATGCCCCTAAATATTGTCTGGATGGCTCAGCTATGTCTGGTGAGCAGATTTATCCCTGTGGTGCTCAGCATGAGGCACAAAATCATTTCAGAGGCGTGAGAGAAACCCAGTGGAATCTTTTGAAGGGAACAAACCTCTCCAAAAAAGCAGAATGTGCAGGAGAAAGCAGGAAGTCATCAATTGACATTATTCATAAGCCCAGGGATTGGTGTAATTGTAATTGGGAATTACATGGAGGAGGAAGAGTTGTGAGGATCAGAAGAGGAAATGTTCATTTTCTCCAGGTAAAGACAAGCACAAACATCTGTAGAGCTGAATGTGGAGCCTCTCAACATTTTCACTGCAAGTAAGACTCAAAGCTTTAAGAGATTTTTTTTTTTTAAGCAGCCAAGACCCAGATGGCAAAATTTATAAATGAACAGGACCTGCTCTGCTCCCCTGAGAGCCCACAGAGCTGCATCCAGCTCTGGGATTCCCAACGTGAGGAGCTCCTGGAATGAGGCCACGGAGCTGCTCCAAGGGCTGGAGCTGAGCTGGGAGTGCTGGGAGAGGAGGAGGCTCCAGGGACAGCTCAGAGCTCCTTCCAGGGTCTAAAGGGGCTCCAAGAGAGCTGGAGAGGGGTTGGGACAAGGGCTGGAGCCCCTCTGCTCTGGAGCCAGGCTGGGAGAGCTGGAGATGCTCACCTGGAGAGGAGGAGGCTCCAGGGAGAGC
>VYXF01011170.1:20958-44907 GCA_013397295.1 Polioptila caerulea
AGAAACCTCTTGGAGCAGAACAGGGATCCATTGACATGACAGGAACAGGGGATCCTGTGAGAGAAACCTCTGGTGGGACTGAGGGAGAACAGGGGATCCTGTGAGAGAAATCCCTGTGTGACTGAGGGAGAACAGGGGACAGGAACAGGGGATCCTGTGAGAGAAACCTCTTGGAGCAGAACAAGGATCCATTGACATGACAGGAACAGGGGATCCTGTGAGAGAAGCCCCTTGTGTCTCCCCAACCCAGGGAATGCCTCTCAGGGTCCACCCACCTCCACAGGAGAGCACAGAAAAGCTTTGGAAATTCTTCAGGCCTTGAGGAAATCTCTGTGGAGCAAGAGCTGACGGGAGTTGACTGGAAGGGAACTTCAGCAATGGTCTGAAAGCCTTTCCAGAGGGAACAAAAGGCCTTCCCAGCAAAGAGGGTGTTGGTGCAGCAGGAAGGGCAGAGCTGTGTGAGGGCTGTGGGCAGCCTGGGTGCTGGTGGAAGTGAGAGCAGTGCTGTGGAATGAGCGTGGTTCACCACAAGCACCAGGAGCTGACGCAGCCTCTGGCGCTCGGGTTCTGCTCCCAGATCCAGGGCAGGGATGAGTTCATCCCCTGAGACCTTGGGGGGCTGGCAGGGGTGGAGCTGGGTGCTACTGAGGAGCTGACAAAGTGCTTTTCTCCCAGTCCAACATTTGGGATGCACAGCCCAGAAAAAACCATCTTTGGTTTGTTTGATGAGCCAGAGTTGGGGTGGGGGGAGAAAAGGAGAACCCAGAAGGAACCAGGTGGGAGAATCCCAATTATCCACAACTTTCACCAAGTTATTCCTTCAGACTCCCAGCCAGGGCAGAGCAGCAGCTCAGCATCTGTTGGGATTTTGGCAGCATTAACCTCTGCAGGATTGAATTCCTGGAGAATGTCCCAAATTTCCTGAATCCCCAATTGTTCCAAATGTCATCGATCACAGACAGGATTTTTCCAAGGGCTTTTCAAACTCTCTATGAAGCCTGCAGTTGTCTCCACTCCAATTAAGATCTCGTGAAACTTCTTTTCCTATTACAAATTTTTTTCTATAAATAACAGAAATTACTGTACCCAGTGTTGGCCTCAACAGCTTGAACTGAGGGAAGAGCAGAGACTTCAGCTGAGCTGATAAATTGCTGTTTGCTGGGTTAAAAACCCAATTATTGAATGTTTTTGTTCTGTTCAGGAGCTTGGGAATAGCAGGTCAATGGATGGGGCAGTTTAGTGTTTGCAGTGCTATTGTTCCCCCCATTTACAGTTCACATTATTGTTTTATAAGTATTGAAAATTCAAGTTAAAACAGAAGTCATGATGATTGTTGGGTTATTACAGAACTAGGAAAAAAAAGAGAATATTTCCTGTACTTTCTGAAATTCCTCGTGAATTTAAAAAAATATTTGTTTACCACAAACTTTTTTAAAAAAAAAACAACCCACAAACTTGGTGAAACCACTCAAGTTTTTCTGTCTTCTTTTCTTCCCTCCCTCTTTTTATTTTCTGTGTAACAGCTCTGCTGAGAGGAAATTCCTCCCTTATGTAATATATTTTGAAATCCTCTCCTCTCCCCACTCTTTTTGGCAGCTTTTGGATAGCTGGAAAAACTTTGTGTATGTTTGGAGTTGTCATTGAAACTAATGTCATGTGAGAGGCTGCTCTGTGATCCCAAAACATCCCCCAGCTCCTTCCCCTATGGCTCCAGACACCTCCAAGGGATATTTTGGATCCCTAGGGATTCACCCCTGGCCTGTCTCATGCTGATTTTCCCCAAGCCAAGAAATCCTGATTTTTAACTTCATCTCCCAAGCAATAAATGCTTCAATATCCGAGGCTGGCATTGTTTGGGTGGGAAGAGATCCTGAATATTCCCTTTTTTTAGGGCATGGCTGAGATGGAGTCTGGAGCAGGAGCTGCAGGTTTCTTTGGGGAGGTTTTGCCTGGGTTTTTTTGCTGCCATTCCCAATTTCTCGTGGCATATGGAGTTGATTAATTAGCAAGAAGCAGCCTGGGGTGGGGGGAGCCGTTGCTGTTGGAAAGCAGATCCTACAAAGCAGCTGTTTTCTTTAACAATCATGAGGGGGAAAAAATTCCATTACTCCGTGGTTGGTTGCTTAACTCTGGCTGTGTAAACTCTGAGCAAGCATCCACAGGAGCTGTTAAATGTAAAAGCAGCAAGAATTGGGCAGGAATGTTGTCCTTGTGCACATTAAAAGTGTTTCCTTATTGATGTCGCCCATCACGACGTCTGTGAGGGACAGTTGAGAGCAATTACTGAATTTTGAGGAAGCAAATTCAATTAATGACTAAAGCAAATCTTCCTTGTTCCTCCCCAAGGTCCTGTGGTCTGATTCTTCAGTGACGTTGGTCACCAAATCTTCTGCTGAAGTGACTGAATTTATTTCAAAGGTAAAGACAACAAGAAAGACACTTTGAAAATGAAAAAAAAATCATTTGTCCCTATCTCTAATTTTGCTCAATGATACTTTTCAAAATGTGCCAGGATAATTCAGGTTGAATTTCATTAAATTTTTGGTTTAGAACTGGCAGTGGCTTGAATTTCATAGAAATAACAAGACTCCTTTTCACTTTTAATTTGTCATATCCTCCCCTTTAGCTGTCTCAGCTGTATCCAGAAGAAAACTTGGAGAAATTCATTCCCTGCTTAGCTGGTCCAGATTCATTTTACCTGGAAAGGAACCACATGGACCTGGAATCAGACCTGAGGTATGCTGGGATTTTGTGGGGTTTTTATCTTTTGACCCTTGGCTTCTTTCACCAAGAAAAAAACAGGAAATAGAAATATTATCTCCATATTCTAAATTACTTCAAAGAAATGAGAGCCTGATCCTCAGCTTTTTTTTTTTTCCTTGATGTTCCATTAATTTCAGTGCATAACAATTTTTCAGGAATTCTTTCTTCAGAAATACAGATGGTAATAATATTCTGTTTTAAGCTTCCTGGAGAATTGATATTTCCTCATTCCTTGTGAAGAACAAATAGAGGATCACTGGCTTTGCAAAAGTTTGTTTTGGACTCAAAAATAACCAGAATTGCTTAAAACAACTGCTCAAAACTTGGGAAAAAATAGAAGCCTGAATATTCACCCATCTATGCTGAGGAATGGGTTGTGGGGATTTTTTTTCTCCCCTTTCACAAAGATTTTATTTTCTTAGTTGTTTTAGGTTGTTCTGGTGATTATTTTTCTTTAATTTTAAAAAGTTAGGTAAGTATTTGGGTATTATTAAATGATTAACTTTTCTGGAAGCATTTACCAGCTAAGAAATTGTTGAAGCCTTAGCTTGTACCTCCTCAGATTATCCTAAATCATCTGGCCATTATTTAATATAAACCAGCATTTTAAATACCATAATCTGTGGCAGATCACA
Organism: Polioptila caerulea; assembly: GCA_013397295.1. Classification (NCBI taxonomy): domain Eukaryota; kingdom Metazoa; phylum Chordata; class Aves; order Passeriformes; family Certhiidae; genus Polioptila; species Polioptila caerulea. The sequence continues at coordinate 24,357 of VYXF01011170.1, forward strand.
TCAGGTTTCTCTTTCTAAATATGATTTTCCTAGGAAAATTGGAGTGACTTAAATTCTTTTCAGCTGCTACTGTCTTAATCTACTCAAAATGAGATTATTGTAATATTAATATTATTCTGATCCTAATATGATATTATAATAAAATTAAATGACACTTTAAAATATTAATTCACTTTATTAGAGCTTCTCCTTTACACTTTTTCCCCTAAACCACTGTGGATCTTGGTTTTCCATGGGCAGCAGCCAGCAGGTGCCTGCCTGGATTATTTTTTGTGGCAAGCAGCATTCCCATTCCCTTGGCCTGTTCTCCAAGGAGAATTTGGGAGGCTGCAGGGAATGTGTGTGGCTGCTGTTTGGGAACAACAACCTCTCCAAATCTGGGTTAATGGAGCAGCAACTGCACTGCCAGAGCTCAGCTGCAGCTCTGGAGCAGCTCTGGAGCTGGGAAATTCAGCACTGAACTCTGGGGTTTCCAGCTGGGAAGCACCTCTGGGGGTGTGGAGGTGCAAAGCTTTGGGGGATTGGCTTTTTTTATGGAATCCCAGAGTGGTTTGGGTTGAAGGGACCTCAAAGCTCATCCCATTCCATCCCACCAGGGGCAGGGACACCTTGCAGGCTGCTCCCACCTGGCCTGGGGACACTGCCAGGGGTCCAGGGCAGCCCCAGCTGCTCTGGGCACCCTCCCAGGGAAGGATTTCTCCCCAATATCCTGTTGAAATCTCTCCTCTTCCAGCTCAAAGCTGTCTTTCCTTGTCCTGTCCCTTCATCCCTTGTCCCAGGTCCCTCTCCAGCCTCCCCCAGGCACTGGAATGCTGCTACAAGGGCTCCTTTCCCTTCAGAGAGGCACAGGGAAAACGTGACAGAAGTTTTTCCCTAAACTGCCAGACTCTGCATCTGCTGTTTATCTCCAAGAGGAGGAAATTCAATAACAGATCCATCTCTTATTTTATATTCCTCAGGTCCCTGCATTTGAAAGGCAATTTTCAAGTTTACATTTGAACATTTTCTGCCTTACAAGTGTTCAGGGTTGCTAAATGAGGCATCTTTGCTGAAACACTCCCCAAGAGTGCAAACAACCCAGGGGTAACAGGGTTTGGTGTTAAGAATATCCATAAATTTCCAGAATTCAGAATTACATGGTGTGTTTCAGCTTTTAAATTTCCAACTGTGCTGTCCAGAGTGCAATCCTGCTGGATTTGGGAGGCTCTAACAGAGCAGGGGCTTTGTTTGCTGCAGGTACCTGGCCCCGTTCCCTTCCCATGTGGTGAAAAACGACCACGTCAGGAAGTTCTTCAGCACTTCATCTCCCTCCCAGCAACTTCAGAGCTCAAGTGAGTTGAAATAAAGTTTAAAAAAATATTTTTTTTGCTGCTGCATTTCATAAACTGATGCCATTTGTGACTCTGTTCCTTGTTTCCAGATCCTGGCAACCCCTCCCTGTATAAAGTAGGAACTACGCTGGGAACATCTGGAAGGTGAAATATTTATCTTGTTTACAACTCATTCTCTTAAGAGGCAATTTTCAGGTCCTCCAACAAAACCCAGACCTCCTTCAAGGAGCCAATATTGTGGCTTCTTTTGCCACTTCCATATGGAAAGATTAAAAATTTCCATAGGATTCTATTTGGGCATCTTTACTTTTTTTCAATGATGCAAAGGCCGTTCTGCCAAAAGCTTTTTTAAATCACACAGAGGCAGCAGAATATTTAATATCTGTGATTATTGAATGAAATCACTGAAGGAAAATTCAGTTTAAGATGAAAATCAGCTTCCCCCTTTGCCAGAACTTTCCTGTTTTACTGAGCTGTGGAACAGGGCAGGTACAGACCCACACTTTGACTCCAACAGGGCGATTTTTCCCAAACTCCCAATTCCTCTCACTGCTGCAGCTGAACTGAGTGCCCCAGCTTCTCCAACATGCTAACCCCAGCCCATTCCTGTTTTCCAGACCTATATGTGGGGTGGCTGGCATTCAGTCTTCCCAGAGCCACGTCCAGCACTCGGCTGCAGCTCCCGTGTCCCTGCCCCACTGCTCCCACCCGGGCGGCGCCGGCTCCTCGCTGGGCTATCGCTCCCAGCTGGAAAACTCCTCCCCAGCCATGCTGATGTCTTCCAGCCCTCAGACCCCTCAGACACAGGAGCAAAATGGCATCCTGGACTGGCTCAGGAAGCTGCGCTTGCACAAGTATTACCCTGTCTTCAAGCAGCTCACCATGGAGAAGGTAGGGCAGGAAACGGGGGGGAAGCAGCCAGCTGGAAATGATGCCCGTGTTCTGCAGGCTGGGAACATCTGCACCGAGGGTCACACAAGGTTCTGCCATGTGCTGGGGAGGTTTTCACTTTCTGAAATGAAAACCTTGCTGTGATCACTCAGTGTTGTGTCCAGGGCTGTGCAAGAGCTTCTCCCAGGATTCCTCATGGAATGCTTGGAGATGCAGCTTTAGGAGCTCAGCTTGGCTCCCTGGACACCCCTTTGTGTGCAGGACATACCTAAAAATGTTGATTTCTCCTGATTTCTGCTTCTTGGTTGATGTTTCTCCCAAAATATTTGGTTATCCTCATTTTAAGAAATAGATTTTCTGAGACTCGTGGCATGAATATGAACATGAGTGAGTGAGGTTTGTTTCTTGCAGAAATTCCTGTGGAAAAACCATCTCTGATGTCTTTGCATTGTAGGAGTCCCAAATTACACCTGTGTGTGCAGGGTTGGAGAGCATTTTCCCAGCTCCAGTGGGAGATTCCTTGTCCTGTTTTTTGGCCTGGAACGCCCTCCAGTGGAAGGAGGCCTTGGCCTGAGCTTTGTGCTGATTTTGGAATATTTTATGGATTTAATTTCACTCTCTTAGCAGAGTCTTCTGATTTAATTTTCTTCATGATAAGAACGGAAATATACTGGGATTTTTGTTTCTTTATTAAAGCAGTAAAACTCTATATTCCAGTATATTTTAAAAAGTAAATATTATTATGCATGCTTCACTGGCTTTCATTTTAATTACATTATAATGTAAATGTCTGTATCTATCTCTATATTTTATTATTAAATTTAGTATTGGTGTATAATTTCTACTGGGCTTCTGTGGTAAATGACAAACTGGGAAAACTGGAGTGATTTTCTGAGATCCTTAAATTCATTGATAGCACTAAGTTCTGTTTTAATTTAATTCTATTTTAATATGCACACGAGTTATTTCATCTTCATTGTGACTGGTTAATACAAGCAAAATCCTAATTAATTTAAATCTGCAGGTGTTCTTTCTTTCATGCCAGTCCTCCACACTTCCCTTTTACACTATAATTGAAAACTAGAGAGTTTCTTTGAATTTAAAAATGGTTTTAAAGTTGGTTTTTGGAATTGCTTTTCACTGAGAATGGGAATAAGAATATTCCAGGTTATAAAACTAAACGTAATTTTTCTTTCCAAGTTTCTGAGTCTTACTGAGGAAGATCTGAATAAATTTGAGTCCCTCACCATGGGAGCAAAGAAGAAGCTCAAGACCCAACTAGAGCTGGAGAAGTAAGTGAGGGCTGGGGGAACTTTTTTTAGGGTCCAAAAATGCAAATTTTACAGTGGTTTTTGCTTTCCAGACCACAAACCTCCCATGATTCCCATGATCTCCATTACTAAACAATATTTAGTACTTTCTGGTTTACTGCTGCCTGTTCAGGGTTGTGATTAGGATACCAAATTTTTAAATCTGCAAAATACACATATTGTGTTTAAGTGTTTTTAAACTTTTATCAGGGTTATTGCAAAGATTTTGGGTTTCCCATCCCCTTGACATTGATGGGAGCTGTTGGGTTTTCAAGCCCAGGGGAAGCACTCTCCAAGTCAGGCCTTTTTTTCCTAGGAAGTGCCAATTTTTTGGCTCCAATCCGTGTGGATGGAGCCCAGCTCCTTCAGGAGCTGCCCCAGTGTCCCACAGTGACCCCAGGGAGCTGTGACAGCCCTTTGGGGACACTGATGCACCAGATTGTCCTGGCTGGACATCTCCTGGACTGCTTCTCCACTTACAGGGAAGTGTTTATTCTGCAGCAACTGCTGTTCCTTAAAAAGCAATTAGAAATCCAAATCTGTGCCCCTTTGTCAGAGCTCCTTGGCAGCGTTTTTCAGCAATCTTAGTTTTTCCAGAGTTTGTTTGGAAAAGGAAAACTTGGGACTGTGTTTGTTTTCTCTTTGGGTTTGGTGTGCAGGGCTGGGTTTGGGATGTGCTGACATAATATGTGATAGAATTTGAGAGTTTAGTCAGGGTTTGGTGATGTTTTACCCTGGGCAAATAAGAGCATGGTGTTGTAATCAGCTGAAAACTCCAACCCTGACTGCTGGCAGTTATGGTCAGCACTGCTGTGATTTCCAAGTGTTTCCATTTGAAATGAGCACAGAATCAGTGGGTTGGTCAGTTGGCTTTGTCTGCTTTGGGTTCATTCAGAAAGGGCTTTGTTTGTGCTTGTGTTTTAGCCAGTTTGTGCCTCCTCATGCTTCTCTCCATCCCCTGTAGGGAGAAATCAGAGAAACGGTGCCTAAACCCCTCCACACCTTCCTCAGTGACCAGCAGTGGGGTGGCCAGGGTTCCCCCCACTTCCCACGTGGGGCCTATCCAGAGCCTCCGGGGCAACCACGCCGCAGGTAAGGGGAGCTGGGGGCACTGCTGGGCCTGCACAGGGGTCAGCTCCTTCCTGGGCTGCTGCTTCCCCAAGCTTTATCTTCCAAAGCCTAACAGGGAGCAAGCAAAAAGTCTGATTTTGGTGGTTATGGGGGGCAATAAAAGTGATTTTTCTCATGGCTCTGGTGGCAGTGGGCACCTCTTGAACGCTGAGCGTGGCTGTGTTCTCCTGAGGTGCTGGCAGTGTCACCCCCATGTCCCCTGTCCCTGCAGAGCTGCGAGTGGACGTGGATCAGCCAGCCCACCCCCTGCCCCGGGAGGGCAGCTCCTCCGAGTACTCCAGCTCCAGCTCCAGCCCCATGGGCATCCAGGCACGGGAGGAGAGCTCGGACAGCGCCGAGGAGAACGAGAGACGTAAGCAGAGCCCCCCAGCTGTGCCCCCCGCCCTGCCCAGGCCTGTGCTCACAGCTCCTCTCTCCCCAGGCCTGGAGCTCCACCTGGACGCCTCGGACAAGGAGAAGCCGGTGATGCTGCTGAACCATTTCCCCTCCAGCTCTGCCAGGCCCACGGCCCAGGTGCTGCCCGTGCAGAACGACGCCGGCTCGGGCCCCGCCGGCCACCACGCGCTGCCCATGCAGATGCTGTCCCCAAACCCCTCACACATCACCCCCATCCGCATGCTGGGCTCCGTGCACAAACCAGAGCGTGGCTCTGCTGACATGAAGCTGCTCTCGTCCTCTGTGCACTCCCTCTTGTCTTTGGAGGAAAGGAATAAAGTGTCTCCTGGCTCCAGGGGCAGCATAAAGATGGAAAAGGGCTTTGGGAATGCCGTGGTGGATGTCATGTCCACGGCCTCTGCGCACCAGCCCTTGCAGGTGCTGTCCGGGGGTGCCGAGAGCAGCTCCCCCACGTCCACCATGAACTTTGGGCCTCGCACCAAAGTCGTCCACGCTTCCACTCTGGACAGAGTGATCAAACCAGCCCAGCAGCCAGGACTCATAGTGGAGACGAGCACTGCTGCCACGGTGACGTCCAGCACAGTCTTCCACGTGGCTCGTCCGCCCATCAAACTCCTGGTGTCGTCGTCTCTTCCCACCGACTCCGCCATGGCCGGACAGACTTCCTGCTCCAGTAATATGCAAATAACGGTGTCCCCTGCAATAATCAACCCCCGGACTGCTCTGTACACAGCCAACACCAAAGTTGCCTTTTCTGCCATGAGCAGCGTGCCCGTGGCGCCCATGCAGGGCAGCTTCTGCGCCAACAGCAACGCGGCCTCCTCCAGCAGCCACCCGTCCCCGTCCTTCACCACCATGGCCAACCTGCCCAGCTGCCCCGCGCCCAGCTCCAGCCCCACGCTCTCCTCCGGCGCCGACAACAACTTCTACAGCAGCAGCAGCAGCAGCAGCAGCAGCAGCAGCGGCGGCGGCGGCGGCTCGGCCGGCAGCGTCCCCGTCCCCAACCAGAACCATCCCCACCACCACCACCAGCAGCCGCCGCCGCAGCCTCCCGGCTGCATGGTGTGCAGCTCCTGCGGCTGCAGCGGCAACTGCGGCTCCAGCGGCATGACGGTCAGCTACGCCAACTACTTCCAGCACCCTTTCTCGGGACCTTCCATGTTTACTTTCCCCTTCCTGCCCTTCAACCCCCTGTGTAGCAACGGCTACATCAACACGCAGCAGTACAACAGCAGCACCACGTTCCCCGTGGTGCACACGGCCTACAACAGCGGCCTGGCCCCCGACTCCGTCATGGCCGGGCAGTCCACCTTCGCCGTGCCCCCCATGCAGAACTTTATGGCGGGCACGGCCGGGGTGTACCAGGCACAGGGAATGATGGGCAACGGCAACGGGTCAAGTCACAAAAAAAACGGGAACCTGTCCTGTTACAACTGCGGGGCCAGCGGGCACAGAGCTCAGGACTGCAAACAGCCACCCATGGATTTCAATCGGCAAGGTAAAGCCTGGGGGGGACACACAGAGCCCTGCCCCTGGGCTCTGGGGGCATCTCGGAAGCTCTGGCTTGGAGAAATGTTTTGTTAGTGGAAGTTGGTGGTGCGAGCTGTTGGCAAATTTTAGGCAGCCCCATCAGGAGGATGCAGGCGAGGCCTCGGGTGTGCTCTGTGGGGTTGGCTCTGTTTTTTAGGGAGGGAGGAAACGTGGAGGACAGGAGGGAGCTGCTGTGGACAGGTTGCAGCAGAATCGCTGTTGCTGCTTCTGCATTGTCAGCCAGGTCAGCTTCAGGCATTAGTGCAAGTTCCCCCGGAATTTTAGAAACTGAAATCTCTGTTCCTCTTCCCTTCCTGCCCAACACAATAACCTCAGTGAAGAATTGCTGTTCAAACCCTCCTGAAGGTCCTGTTTGCTGCTGTAATTATTTTATCTGACATGGTGCTTTTACAGTTACAGCACAGGCTTCTCCAGGACAGAGCTGAATCCTTAATTCCGGGTGGGAAACAGCTAAAAGAGAAATACTGCTTTATCAAGAGCACTTTTTAATCCCATTTTTCTTTTATTTTGATTTTTTTATTTTGAGATAATCTGAGAGTGGTGTGGGTTAAAAAATTAAATACAAACTCTGAGTGAAGAGCACTGAGATTCCATTTGACATTGAGCCTTGTCTGTAGCCTTTACCTGGATTCATTTTTGTGTGGTCTCAACCATTTGAACACCATAAATTACAAAATAATATATATACATAATACATAAATAACAAGTGTCAGGTGTTGGACAGCAATTCACAGCAGGAAAAAGGTAAAAACTGAGTGGAATTCCTGTGGCAAATGTTTTGGTAGTGACCAAGGGGAAGCAAAGCTGCTGCCTCGTCAGTCCTGAGTGGGAGAACTTCAGAAATGCAGCAGACTCTGATGTGGTTTTAAGTTGGATTTAATTTCATTAATTAAATTCCCATTTAAAGTCTGCCAGATTTCTCACAAAGGCATGGACTGACAGGACACAGGGAATGGCATTAAGCTGAAGGAGGGCAGGGCTGGATGGGATATTGGGCAGGAATTGTTCCCTGGGAGGGTGGGCAGGCCCTGGCACAGGGTACCCAGAGCAGCTGTGGCTGCCCCTGGACCCCTGGCAGTGCCCAAGGCCAGGCTGGACATTGGGGAGCACCCTGGGAAGGTGTTGGGGGATGGAACTGGAAGATCTTTAAGGTCCTCTCCCACCCAACCCATTGTGGGATTCTGTGATTCCATGAAACAAAGTCGTGCCAGCCCTAAATCTCCACACCGGCTCCCGTGGTGCGTTCCCCGTGTAAGCAGCAGCAGGAGGGTTTGGGAAGCTGTGACTGATGTGTAACCCCTGTGTCCCTGTCCCTGTCCCAGGTACGTTCAGGCTGAAGTACGCCCCTCCCTCTGAAAGTCTGGACTCCACAGACTGAGGTTCCCCCACCTGGCACCACGATGCTGTAAAGCCATGGAGAGCGACGGAGATCGAACCACAAAACTGAGACGTCCAGTTGCTGTTAAGCTTAATGTATTTTTTAATCCAAAGGTGCTTTACTTTATTAGACTAGGTAGAAAATCTAGCTTAGGGGGTGCAGCCAACCCAGTTTTGATTGCCAAATTCAAGTTTTGTTGTTGGAACTCCTGACTCCATGTCCTCGGACCGACGGATGGATGGATGGACAGATGGATGGTGGAGCTGGCCAGCTGCAGTTCCTGCTGGAAGTACAACATCCCCTGTACTTTTTTGGCTGNTTAGGGGGTGCAGCCAACCCAGTTTTGATTGCCAAATTCAAGTTTTGTTGTTGGAACTCCTGACTCCATGTCCTCGGACCGACGGATGGATGGATGGACGGATGGATGGTGGAGCTGGCCAGCTGCAGTTCCTGCTGGAAGTACAACATCCCCTGTACTTTTTTGGCTGGAGAACGTTGCCACAATTGGACTTTTCCAAGGTGAAAGGCCTGACTCCAGGGCAGCTCTGTTCTGAGGTGGAAGGTAGGAGTGGCCAGAAGGACTTTGGCACCCCTGGGCTAGGTAAAATGTCTACTTTTTTTCAAAAGTGATCAGGCACTAATCTCTGGGATTTTTAAGGATTGCACTACAGAAGAATGTAAAACTCTTCAAGCTTTCTGCACTTTTAGCAGACAGTGTCACTCTGAGACCAGTGCAAGAGGCAAAGAAGTTCCAACCTTTCCAAATTGGCACCAGCAGGCTTACGGGACTTAATTCCACAATAAAAATCCTAAAAAGTCTCTCTTTTCCCTTCCAAAAAGAACACACACGGCAGTTTCGGTTCCTTCTGGAAACAAACTCGTGCTTCATTGTCTCACCTATTACTAGCTAGTGCTGGCTTCCCAGCACTGGAATAAACTTAGTTTCCAAGGGTCCAAGTCCCAGAGACTCCAGAGTCATAAAAGCTTCAAGGATATTTTCCTGTAATACACAAAATCTTTACGTCCTGTTACTGTATATAGGTCTCTTTCACAGAAACCTTATTATTCTGCTTTTGTAAATGAATTTTAAACCATCCTAAAAAAAAAAAAAAAAAAAATCTAACTAAGAACTCTGGCAGCAGAGTTGATAAGCTTTTGCTTTACTTTATATAAAATACCCTTTGGCTCCTACCCCAGGATTCAGGAGTGGTGGGAGTCAAACATGTAAAAGGTAGTAAAAACTTCATTATTATCAAGACTTGGAAGGATTTCTTGTCGGCCTCCTTCGTTGCAGTAGGTTGTAGATGAGTAGCTTTGGTGTTAACTACTTAGTCCATCATTTGTGGGTGACAAATCTAAATTAGGACTCGAGAGGAAGCCAAACCCATCTCGAACTGCTAATTTGAAACACTTTGGTCCTGTCTGGTTGAAAGAAGATCCTAATCCTCATGGCTCCCCCCCTGGGAATCTGACGGCATTAAATGGGTGAGGCCTCCTCTGTAGAAGTGTCTGACAGAGAGATATTTGCATCCTGTAATTTGGGAGACACCTTTAAAGTCTGAAGCCTTGTTTACACTTGGAGGTATTCCTTACAGCAGGATGAATCCATAGGATTTCTAGTGGAGCAGTGACTTGGGAAGTCCTCTGGGAGCAGGAGGGTTTGGAGCTGTGCAGAGCTGCCCCCGGGAGATGGGGCCGTGGCAGGGGGGAGCTCAGCCCTCGCTGGGCCGTGCTCACAGGAGAGGAACATTCTGGGCCATCCCTGTGTCCCTGTCCCTCCAAGGGCAGCCTCAGCCTCGTGGGGTCAGGAGCAGCAGGAGAGCCTTGGGAATTGGGGTGGGCAGAGCCAAACTCGGCCCAGGGAGGGATCCAAAACCTGAATTTGCAGAATGGTTTAAACAAACAAACAAACAAACAAACAAGCAAGCAAAGATACTTTTTATTGCTATTGCTATGCAATAAGAACCCCCTGATTTAGGAATCCCCAGCCCAGCTCCCACTCCCTGTTGGCTCTGCCTGTGTTTGAGGATGTTCCCTGTGTTCCCATGAACAACCTTCAGACCTACAACACTAAAGGGATGAAAACTGACAATGCAATTTACTTTGCCTTAATGAGCTCGAGACAATGGTAGGAACAGTCTGTCCCACTGCATCATGCCCAAGGAAAACGTGCAGTTCCATGTTTACTATTTGCAGCTTTGAGGGTCTCTCCAGTGGCCTGGAACATGTGCTGAAAGCCAAACTTAGTGTTGTTATTATTATTATTGTTGTTGTTATTATTTTTTTTTTCACTTTTTTTAAACAATATTTTAAAATTGTATTTAAAGAAACTGTAACACATGTGAGTGTTCAAAACCCTCTTGGACAGCAAAAAAAACAGCAGCAGCAAAAAAAAAAGTCATTTCTGTACCAGTTGTGTTTTGTTTTACTGCCCAGGGCTGGGCACAGTTGTGTCTGATCTTCATCACAGAAAAAAAATCATATCAAAAGGACTGTAAAACTGAACTTCTGTCCAGCAAATTGTTTCATTCCTTTCTCCAGAGCTTTCTTTAGGATCCTTTCCTGTGTGTAGAGTTAAGGCTGATGTTTCCCAGCAAACTGTTTCATTCCTTTCTTTGGGATTGTTTCCTTTGTGTCAAGTTAAGGCTGATGTTTCCTCGAGTGGCTCCTGGCTGCGTTTGGGTGACGCTTCGGGACGGTTGGGTCTGGGTTTGGAGTAAGATCCAACCCACAAGGACCTGGAGGCAACACGAGTGTCCGAGAGGAAAATCTGGTGAGCCAGCAGCAACCTCAGAGTTCCCAAACCCCAGTGAGCTGGGGCTTCAGACCTGCCAGTGAACACCCTCCACTCTGTACCCAGAACAACCAAAGTTGGTAAGTCCGAACAGAGCACCTTAATTCCGTAAAATTATCCTGAATCTGTTCTTAAAAGGCACAAACCCATCTTTTTACCCCTAAAAAACAAGGCAGCTCGGGTTGGAATAGTGGAGTTCCAGCTGCCCTGCCTGAAGGAATCAGTTCTTAAACCCTATTTTTGTACATTGAAAGATGGAGATTTCAAAGAATGTTATTTAGCTCTATCCTTGTCTTGCAAGTAGAAAAAGAATGAGTTGTCCAGATGGATTTCACTGTGGAATAGGAATGATTTTTCAGTGGAAAAGGAAGGGAATCCCCAGTCATGTCCCTGCAGGGGCACAGAGAATCAGCGAGGAGCCTTTCCCAGGGGAGGGAGCAGCAGGTGGTGCAGCTCCAGCTGCATTTGCCATTTGATGATGGAAAGACTCAAAATAGGATGGAATTTCCAGCAAACTCCTCCTCACCCTGCAAATTAAGCATGAATAAATATTCTGGGCTCACCTCAACGGGGAGAGCAGAGAGGGAGGAGAGGGAACTGAGATTCTGATCAGAGGGTTCCACCCCAGTTTTATTGAAAACTGCATTTGAACCGTTATTAAAGTTTATCAAAACTGGTTTTTATTCAAACCAGCTCTGTCACACTCAGCTTTTTGTGAAACCTTTTTCATACCACGGTCATTAAATCTTGGCAAATTAAGCACCAGACTTCCCAAAGCAACAGTCCAGCACCAGGCCTTGGCCATCCCCCCACATCCCATTTCCTCACTGGGCTGATATCCCGGGATGAGCCAGGCTGGGGCACCAGGCAGAGCAAAGCTCCTCCCCAAATCCTCCAAAATCCCCCCTAAAGTGGGGGAGCAGAGCTGTGCCAGAGACCCTTGGAGTGCTGGATTCAGGCTGGTCTGGAACACCTGTAAATGGGGTGAGTATGGGCAAATCTGGACAAAAATCCACGTCATGGAGCATTTGTGAGAGTAGGAATCACTTTGGCTGGTTGAGGCCCCACAGCTCTTGTAATAAACCCTTGGAATTACTCATTTGTTCCCTGAAATTTTCCTGATGTACACAAGAACTGTGTTGGTACTGAAGCAGAAAGCAAATCCTGTGTGTTTTCAAGTGCAGATTAACAGCTTCTCTTGGACATAACTTTCCATTAGGAATGAAGGAAATTCCTGCTCCATTTGAGCCATTTCTTTTACTTCGATCACTTCTAGTATTACAAATTCTGCATGTAACTTTATAAATATTTTAAATAGTTTTGTAAATATTTAATATTCAGCTAATTTGATTTTGAATTGTAAATGTCAAGTATTCTGGTATTGGGATTTTTATGTTTTATTATACTTTGTTAAAAGTTAAATTGTACATTTTTAGAATGTTTTTATCTGAGTAAATTTAATGTATGGAAAATAAAGAGTTAAACAGAATCCCTTGGTATTGGCTTTCATTTTAAAGGGATTCAGCTGTGTGGGGGCTTCACCAGCTTGGCAGTAGCAGAGAATTATTTTTAATTCCTTTAATTATTTTGCTGTGAAAACGCCTAGGAATAACCACACGAGCCGGAATTAAGTTGGGATGTAATCCATCCATATCAGCACTGTATTAATTTTAAAAAAGCAACATTTGTACAGGAATATCAGTCGATCACGTCGTAATTACAAGTACAGTTGTCAGTTATGAGTTAAACGAGTCCTTACACGAACAGAACTAAACAGAGAACAAGCTGCATCGAAAAGTTCACGTCGGAGTAAAAACACAAAGGACGATAAAAAACGGGCAGGGGGCCCCGGGGAGGAGATGCATGCAAAGAGTGGAGGAGGCACAACGTGTGCAGCCCGCTGTTGTATTGCTTCTGTCACCGCGGGGATCCCGCCTCGCCCTGCCCCGCCCGGCCGGACAGCGCTGCAGGAACACGGCAGTGCCCCACGGACAGGGAGAGCTCCCCTCTGCACAGCCACGCAGGAGCCTCCAGCAGTGCCACAAACCTTTTGTTCGTCAACTCTCGGCAGCGACTCCCGGCCCTGAGCTGCTTCTCCCCATTCCCAGGCACGGGAACGGGCGACCTCCGGGCTAGGGGCGTGATCCTATGGATGGCTGGAAGCCAGCTCAGATGAACACACAGGGATTGGGGGATTCGGAACAGACTGGGTTTATTTCAGTGTTATCTGTTCGGGTGTGCATTTTACAGTTAGACACTTCCTAAAACTACGATATAAAGCTGTGGTGTTTGGTATGAGGATTCCAGAAACCGGCACCGCCCCTGAGCGTGCGGTGCCCAAAAACCGGAGACACAAAGAGTTGTCCTTCCCCAGCTCACCCCAAGCACTTGCCTTAACTCCCTGCAGCGCTGACACGAGTCTGATGGAGCTGCAGAAGAAAAAGCTCCCCTTTGGAACATTAAAACGCATTTGCTCTCATGAGAAACCTTCCCGTTTAAAACCAAAAAAATTGTAGGAATCGTAGGGAGATTTTCCAGCAAACTCACAGGAAACACTTTAGTTCCTCCCTGCTGCCTGTTTGCTTGTTAAAAGTAAATCGAGTGTCCCTTTCTCTGCAAGTGTCACATGCACAATTGGGCTCCTTTCGTCAGGTCCAGACCTGTAAATGTGCCTGTGTGGAATATTATTAGGGCAGGTTTCAAAGCTGGAGGTGCTCGTCTGTACTGTTTAATAGTCACAAACAAGGCAAGGTGAGATGAGACACCCGCTAAAGCAAGACTATGCTAAGGGCTGAGAGCGTAGGTGACATCCGGTTCTTTCCCTGGGGGGTGTGTGGGGAAGAGTGGGGGCGATGGCCGAGGGCCAACCCAAATCCTAGGCCAGGGCTGTGTCCTAGGCAGAAGCTGGCGCCCCGAAGGTCTCCTGGGAGGCGTAGACCATGTAGAGGAAGCCATCCTCGTCCTTCTCGCTCTCGTACACCTCGGAGATGGGCGTGGACACGCTCACCATGCTGTGCCCGTTCACCAGCAGGAAGAAGGCCTGGTTGGAGTTGAGCTGCAGGCGTCGCCTGGGGAGGGGTGAGGGGAAAGGGGGACAAAGGACAGATGGACACGGACAGTGCTCAACACTGACAGCAGCAAGGTCACAGCGGAGATCGGGGGATGGTTTGTGGTGGAAGGATTGAAATAAAGCTCATACTGCAGCCTCTGTCGTGGGCACCTCTCCCTGCATGTCCCCACCCAGCCCTGTCCCTCAAAACTGGACTCAGCTCCTCCACTAAATCCAGGCAGGTGCAGCCACTGACAGAGCCCTCACTCAGGGGAAAGGCTGCACTCCAGAAGGGAATTGAACTGGAGGGACTGGGAAGGAGCACCCCTGGCACTGGAATGAAAACCCAGAGATCCTCGGGAAGACTGAGAAAGACAGACAAAGCTTCCTTGCAAAACCTGGGCAACTTTTAAACTCACTTTGTCACCAGCTCTGTAACGGCCTGGGTTTAACCTCGGAGCATCTTGCTCCCCATCCTCCTCCCTCCCTGCCATGGTGGGAAGGGCAGGGAGCCACAGGCTGCACAAACTGCCTGGCACAGGAAACAGCTGATTTCTGGATTTCCCTTCATCATTGCAGCTCAGGGGAAATGGGTGTTTCTGCTGAACTGCCTCCTGCACAGCAGGTCTGCAGAGAGCAGCTCTCTTCCCACTTGGAAAAGCAAGTGAGCAACAGCAGCTCGGGCGTGTGGAGCTGCCCCCGAAGCAAGGAGGGAAGAACAGATCAGAAGAGCTTCCTGCTGCTTCCACTCACTGCTTGAGGGGCAGCAGCAGCTGGAAACAAGGATTTATTTAGCTCCCAAGCACAGGGACCCTTCCAAAGCCAGACCCTAATCACTCCAGAGACAGCAGGCTGAGGGAAGGCAGCAGCTCTCCAAGGTCTGGGAAGGATGGGCTTTGCTGTGCATCACTGGAGCTGGCTGAGGCCCAAGCCTGGCTGGTACCAAGCTATTTATTAACAGTAAAGCCAGAGAAAAAAGGTGAGAAAATCCTTCAGCCTGCAGTTAACCTCTTTGCCCAGAGCCTTTCACTGTCCTGAGAAACTCTGGAAGACTTGAGCAACCTGGTTCCTGTCTCCAAAGCCATTTCTGCCTTCCTCCCTCCTGCAGGAGCTGGGATTTGCCTGTGACAGTTTTTGTTTGGACACCCTGGACAACTCCCACAGCCCATGGCCTCCACGAACCAGCTCCTGCTGCAGCGTGACCATCACAGAACAAGCTCTGGTTTGCTGCTCACTTCCCAGCTACCACTGGAGAACCCTCCCTAAACAAACACTGCTGCTGAGCCAGCAGAGAATTTCTGACCACGCTTTTCGACCACACAACTTCCACTCGAGGCTGTTTCCCTCTGCCTTTCCTGTAAGCTGAGCAAGCAGCCAGGGCAGAAACACTCTGGCCTGAGTTGGTGTTTCCCAGGCCTCAGTGCTGTCACTGAGGGAAACTTCAGTTCCCAAAGGATGCCAATAGCATCCCCAGGCAGCAGCACAGAGCTCTGGCTCCGAGCCCAAACTCCCCTTCCCAGTGGGTGGGAGCCACTCCCAAGGGGGACTCTGTGGCAGAAGAGAGGAGGCATCCCAAAATAGCCAAGCAGGAAGTGCTGGAGCCCTGGGCAGAAGGACCCATGGCAGACAGGGATTCACAGCCCCAGATTCCCTCCTACAGTTCTGGGAATGATATTTCTCTTGGAAGCAGACTACCAGCCCAGCTCTCCTCAGAGTGGGGTTTTTCCAGCAAAGCAAAAGGAAAAGCACCTTCTCCTGGATTTGTCCTTTGCTCATGAAATGAAATTTTCTATTTAGACCTCCCCAGTGCACAGGGGGAGGGGAATTAACAGAGCATCACAGTCTGAGGTTGATCAGTTCATGCTGGAATCCCAGCAATATTACCTGATAATTTTGATTAGCTCGCTCATGTTGACGTGATCTGGCACCAGGAACTTGGTCTTATCCAAAACTGGAAGCTGCTTCTCTCCCTTGTACCTTTCAATGATCACCTGAGAGAAAAAAAAACAACCAAAAAGCAGAAGATGTGAAAGGCAGGAACAGTGTCTGGTGCCCTCCCAGCTCCATTTCCCTTCACCTGTGAATGCAGCACCTCCAATCTGAAAAGCAACAATTCATGGTTGGGCTCAATTACCTTAAAGGTCTTTTCCAACCCAAACAATTCTGTGTTTCCATGATAATTAATTACCTTCACGTGCTCCTCTGTTCTGTTTGCAAGAGCCACTGCATGGAGGGGTAACACCCAGGGATTTCACAGCACACATCCACAGCTTCAGTGCAAGTTTAAAAGAGTTCCTTTGCTGCAATCATTTAACCCAGCACTGAATTACCCAGCAATGAGGAAATCCAAGGAAAGATCAAGCCCACTTCCCTCTAACACACTGTAGTGGCTGACCAGGGGTTTGTGCTGCTAGAGGAGTCTGCCAGATCAAGCAGTTTCCACTGGAATTTCTCCAGTTTCAGGCCATCTCTTTAAGAACTACCCCTCCAGATGACTCTGCTGTTCCATTCACCTCCCATGGTTCCTCTAATTCATGAGAAAAAGCTACTTTGGAAGGGTATAAACCCTCCAATTTCCAAATAAAGGAGAAAATTCCCTCAAGCACGCTCAGGAACCAGTAACTGTGCCAGGACTGCTGTGCAATAAGCATTGAATTCACAGAGAAACTGCACATTTCCCAATTTAAGGAACACCCTGCCCAGCAACTGAGGGTAGTTCCTGCTTTTAAGAAGTGATCTCAGAACTCGTGTGCTCCCGTTTCCACGGCCATGTGGGGTTTGTTGATTTTCAGTCAACAGGAGCTACGTGACACCAGTGCCTTGGATCCTTTCCATGCTCACGGGGTCTGGCTGTGTTGATCTTAAAAAGCTGCACAGGTGAAGAGATGTTGATTGAATTCTACCAGAGAAAGAGCCTTACATCAGTTGAAATAAATGCTGGCTCATTCTGGGTAACAAAGCCCCACTATTTTTAAGCAGTCAGGCCATCAGCAGTAGATATTTCCAACAGCAGAATGGAGGATGTTGATAGCACAGGAGGGATTTATCATCTGGTGTGACATTGCCACCTTATCTCATCCAGAACTGCTAATGACAATAACGAGGCAGTGACTGGCCCAGCAGGACTCCAGGGATCCCAGCAGGGCTAACTGGGAGTTTGCATCACCACATCTCCAGCGAGTTCCTTTGGTACCTCTGAGTTTTTGGTTGGAACCTGTCCATGGTTGGCTTAAAAGTGAGAGTTTTGCCATAAATCCTTGGCTTTCAATCTGTGGTCACAGAGCTTGGGGACTATGGCTAAGTGGTCTCAGAAAGGTGAGTGAAAAAGCAATATTTGTCAGGAAACAGATCTGCAAGGAAAGCACCTTTTGGGAAAATGAAACATTCCCAAAAAGTCAGAAAGTCCCTGCTGTGGAGTATTCCTTGTTCCTTTGCCCAACTGCACAGGGAGGCAGCAGTGGCAGCTCTGAGGTGAAGGAGTTTAAAACCCAAGGAAAGCTGAAAACCTTTTGGTTTCTGTTTCTACAGCAGCTCCTGTCAGTGAGCTTGCTCAGGGAGTGGGGACACTTTGCAGCAGGTGGGTCACAGAATTTCCACACACTGGGGTCACCAAATGTCATCACAGAGCCAAACTGAGAGTCCCTTTCACTGCTGAAGAACTCATCAGAGACAGAACACAATCCATGCCTTTTGCTTGTAGGATATTCTCTGCATTTTTAACTTTGAGGATGCCGTAAGTAAAATAAAATCCAAACTTAGGCAGCATTTGGAGCTGGGCAGCTGAAGAGTGACGAGGTGAGGGGTGATACCCAGTGTGAGCTGGACAGCCCAGCAGCATTCCTGGAGACCTTAGCACAGGCACATTCCCTGGAGAAAAGCACTTGTGTCCTTCTCAGCACAGGCTGGGGAGCAAATCTGCCTCTACACTCCTGTCTACCCTTCTTGGTGAGCCTCTGAAGACTTAATTCAGAGCACAAAACCACAGAGAGAAGAGCTGAGTGCTCAGGAGGATCTCAGAGCTCAGCTGGGGTGTGGTTTTCTTACAAAACATGGCTGCAAAACTCCGGAAATGCCACTTCCTCCAGCCCCTGTGAGCACCTTGCCCCAGCACACCATCTGTGAGAATTACTCCTTGAGAATGCTCCTGAAATCCAGGATTAGCCACCCTGAACAGCCACATTTCCATTTGGTCTCCTCGGGTCAGCTCTTCCACAGGTTTTCTAACTGCTAAAAAGAACACAGGACTGGAAACTGAACTGAAAACTTAGAAGAACTGGACTTACTGGGATTTTGGTGGGATGCTGATCCCGAATCAGTCGTACATCTTCCACTCTTTGTTCTGCAAGGGATTAAAAAAAAAAAAAAAATCTGTTGAAACATTCACAGTTAATGCTGTTATTTCCTTATTTCTCCACCACTGAAGAGGGGGACCATGTGTCAGGAAAAGCCAGAAGAGGAAATTCAGGCAAAGCAATTTCCAAATGCGCCAGCACTATCAGGAGTCCAACCTCTCCTGTGACAGCTGATCCCCTGCTCCTTAACCCAAGGTGACAGGCGCTGTGTGCACCTGCCTGGCACTCCTAGAAAGTGTTAAAGGAGATCCTTTCCTCCCCACACCCCCTCACTTTCTGCCCACTGAAGCACACATTTAACCTCACACACTTAAGGCCTCAAATTACACCACCCAAGTTAACAACTAAATACTCTGTGCTATTTCTGTCAGGTCCCAGAAGAGGAAATGGTCAACAATTATTTGAGCCCCGGGACTGGCCCAAGCCTGGCAGCATCAGCTTTCCTTGTGTGCTCTCCTGTTACCGAATTCCAGGTTTTATTTTGACTCGGCCGCACCCATTGTTGCAGGAGCTGCTGGGGGCTCTGCCGGACCTACACCAGTGCCAGTTTCAAGATAAAGTTCAGCTCTCCTCAGACAGAAATATTAATAGAACAGATATCATGACCCGGGCTAAAGTACACGAGGCAGAGTAAACAGCCCAGCTGCTTTCAGGGGCCACCTCATCTGCATGTCCCCTGCCTACTTTCAGAGTCAGTGAACTCGATTTTAACCCCTCTGTTTTTCAGCAGGACGGGGCTTCCCAGGCTGTTTTCATGTCCCAGACAGCTCCGAGAGAGATGATTTAGTGATGCATCACGGCTTGAACACACGCCTGCCTAGGGAGAGAAGCACTTAGGCCAGCTCCCCGTTGGAATGCTAATAGCAGGACAGTCAGCAATAACATCCCTGTCTCCTCAGTCCGTGTTTGTGCCCATGGAACACATCCTCCCCACGAGCCCGGCAAGGAATGCAGCTCCGTGAATCACCCTTGGAAGGTGCAGGTGAATCAGGCAGAGCTCAGGCACGGAGCACGAGAAGCCCTCACCTGACAGCCACATTCCCACATCCCGAGCCACATTCCCACAGCCCAGCGGGAGCACTCCAAGGGCACACAGTCCCACCTCGTTAAAATACTTCTTAAGATTAACCACCAACACAAAAGATACGTGGAGAGAGTGAGACCGGCCATCCACCTGGCAAGCAGTAACTTTTCAGCTGGAACGGGTTTGTTCACAGCAATGTTATCCAGCAGAACTCCCTGGAGTAGGAGGAACATAAACCGGGCAAATCATGGAGATTATTGTGTGTGGCGTGTTCAAAATCAGGCCCCAGTCAGCCACAGATAAACACTGTTCTCTGACGACAGTAGTTGCAGTGGCAACTGCTTGGCTGCCATCCTAGCTGAACTTAATACCTGCAGCAGAGGCTGCTGACAGGCGATGGGGTCAACAACAGTTTTGGAAGGCTCCGAGAAAAGGGGCAGCAGCATAAACACGGGTTTCTGTCGGATCAACATCCTCCCAGCTCCACTGCAGGGAACAGCTCACATTTACCACAACAGCAAAGGCAAGGGTGGGCACATCACAAAGCTCTCCTAAGCAGCTTGACTTTAACCCAAAGGCAGGAAGAAAGGAAAATCTGGATCAATTACTTCCACCCATTCCACCTCACGTACGGGATTTTATAGTTCATGCAGAAATAGGTTACGCTGCCAGTTCGTGTTACCCTCGCAGCGCTTCAGCCTCGCTCACTGACACACACGGGCAGATCCCGAGCCCTTTGATTGCTCCGGTCCCGTGCCGAGCACACACACAAGCGCGGCACGGCTCTATCGAGGCTCTTCCTTCTCGAAAGGGACTAATCTCATTTTCCCAGCCATCATTACACAGCTCTTTTCGATGCCCTGCTAGTTTTCAACAGCCCAACACAGACAGGAGCCACACGGCCCAGCCCAGCCGCGGCTGCCCGGGTGGAGAATTCCTCTCCCGGCGCCAGGCACCGGCTGCCAGCGGGGCTTTAATTCCGCTGCCACTGGCGCAGAGGCCGCCGGACACTGAGCAGACACCGGAGGGAAGGGCAGGCCCAGCTCCTGGCACACACGCCGAGGATGTTTCCAGGCTCCTGGGAGTTTTGCAGTCGATAATGGATGATGCCATGAAGAGATCTCCCCACCCCAAGCCCCTCTCCCAGCGCAGAGCTAACACCCCACACCTCGCCACCCCACAAAACCCCCCTGTCCCGAACCGCCGGGGTAAACAACCCCGGAGGACGGGCCGGGCTTTCGCTCCGCCGCAGCCCCGAGCAGGCCGGGACAGCGGGGCAGCCCCGGGCCCGCTCCGCCCGCGGGGCTCCGCTGTCAGCAGGAGCCGCCCGGGGATCTTCGCCGC
>VYXF01011170.1:55212-86630 GCA_013397295.1 Polioptila caerulea
TGCAGGGGGGGATGGCCGCCGGGGGAGCGAGGGCAGCGGCCTCCAGGGTCGGGGAGAGGATGGACTGGGGGTCCTGAAGGGCTGGGGCCTGCGGGTGCGGTACAGAAATAAGGTTCGGGGTAGCGGGGCCGTGGCTCGCAGGGCTCCACGTGTGCAGGGTGGAGAAGCGGGCCCGTCTCGGGTCCCTCGGGACGCGACCTCTTGCTGGTGGCACTTGGCTTGTGGCACAGGGCATGGAGCTGGGGTTGTCCCCCGGAGGAATGGCATGGGAGCAGGCGCTGGGAGGTGATGCCTCCATGTAGCATGTCCTTGGGGGGATCCCGAGGACCGGGGATGCTCAGCCCCTGCACCGGGGAAGAAAGGGGAGGCCTTGGGATTCCTGGAGCCGTGGAGACACGGGGGACACACCGGGAGCGCAGAGCCCGCAGGGGCCGGAGGGGCCAGGCCTGGGTAGGGGCATCCTTTGGGAAGTACAGAGCCGGTGTGGAGAGGTTCCCGGTTCGTGTGTGCGTTTTGCAGGAATCTTCTGGTGCAAGGATGCTGTGCTGCAGCAGTGTGAAGGCCTGGGGGGTGTTTGTTACTCAGCTCTGCTCTGTGAGGCTGCAGTTCCTCCTCATCCTCTTCCTCCCACCGCCGTGGCTCTCTGTCCTCTGTTATTTCAATCCTGTCGCTCCTCCCAAGGTCTGCCTGGCTGTGTTCATCCTCTCCAAACGCTGCCATCCTGCCAGGTGCTCCTGCTAAGGGCACATGAAGTCATGTGTATTTTCCTGTTTGCTGTCTGTTTTTAATACCGGTGAGGGCACGGGGATGAAAGATTTGGGAATGCCAGTGGCTGCCTGCAGTGGGATCTGATGGAATGCCTGAAACCTTGCAGGAATGAATTCCTGCCTTATCAGCACTATCCAAGAACCTTTTGGACAAGACAAAGGCTGCACCTGGCAAATGTAAACCAAAGCATTATTTCATAATTCAGCATTTTTGCAATAATTTAACACGGGTTTTAGGAGACAGGTTAATGAAACAGTGATTTTTTTTCTTTATGCTTCTCTAGTGACATGGAGCCCTCATGGATGTTTGTGTGTTTGATGAATGGTTTGCAAAACTTCAAGGATTAATTATTTTAATAGGTTATGATCCTGGCAAAATGTGCATATAGAAATCTATGTCACTTTTAAGTCTAGGCTAGGCTGGCTTGTGAAAAACCCACTGAGTTAGGCCTGATGGGGATTTACATTTATTTACCAAAGTCATGTCTGCTCCTTGGATTTTCTTTCCAATGGATAAAGCAATGTACAAAAGCTCAGCTGAAATTTAAGGAAATGAAGGAAACAGTGGAATTTATGTGGCCAAAACTAACCTGGAGAGGAAGAGAAGGTACCAAGACAACACTTCTGTCTATGGCCCTTAGCTAACTCCCAGGTGAGAGGTGTATAATCCAAATTTTGATTCATTTTGATGTAATTTCTCCAGTTTCCCAACATTTTCATTGCAAGCAGTGTCTGAGAGTGCTTTGGTGGCTGAGGAGGATCCTGTACCAAAGGCAGGTGCCCAAGCTGTGCTGAACAAATAAGGGGCAGTTCCTGGCCAAAATCTTCCTACCATGATGAAACTGATCCTGAATCTTTTAACCAGCTCTGGTTTTCCAAGCATTTCCTCAGCTGGACTTCTCAGGCTGTTTGTGATGCTTTGCATTGCTCTGCTGAGGTGGGACTGTAACTTTGAGTAGTTGTACAAATGAGTATAAAATTGGGTGTTATTTTATAGGTAAATGTCAGGTGTTGGTAAATAAATACACATTTAAAACTTCAGATATTCTGTGCTGTGTTTCTGCACAGCCATACACTGCTGACTGTGTGACAGTCAAACATAAAATCACTTTTTGTAATTGTCCTCCAAACCAAACCAATTCCCATCTGAGGTCAGATGTGTTTGTGTTTGCCTGAGTCTTGTTGGGAGGCTGCATGTCCTAAAAACACAACAGGAGCACGTGTGCCTTGCTGCTTCGTTCACTCTGATGATCCTGGAACCACAGAATATCCTGAGCTGGAAGGGATCCACGAGGATCATCCAAACCCAGCGTGATGTTCCAGAAGGAACTGGGAAACTTCAGCTCGGCATCGGCCGCGCGTGCAAAGCCACTTCTGTTNCACGAGGATCATCCAAACCCAGAGTGATGTTCCAGAAGGAACTGGGAAACTTCAGCTCGGCATCGGCCGCGCGTGCAAAGCCACTTCTGTTCTTAGGAGTGCAGAGGCAGGAAAGAATCCTGAAATAATGAGAACACAGAGGAGCTTGTCTGGGAGGAGCTGTTGTTGCAGTGCTTTGTTTTGGCTGTTTTCCCCCTCCTCCTTGGCCAGGAGCAGTGCTGGGTGTGAGGAGCAGCCTGGCCGTGCCCCAAGTTGGACAGAGCCCTCACTCCATGCAGTGTTGATGTCTTGCTCTGCCCTGCTCGGGGCCAGCCCAGCTGTAGATCAGTCTGAAAACATGCTGGGGTTATTCTGAGTGTCCAGAGGACCTGTCTGCCTCAAAGTGGAGTGGTTTGTGCTGCTGCTGGAGAAGTGGGAGTTGTGTAACACTGACACGACTGTCAGAGCTGTTGTCCTTTTATCATTGCAACTGTTTGGGGTAAACAATGTCTCTGGATTGCTTCCTTGGCAAGGAGAGGGTTGCAGTCACTTCCATGTTTTCTATAAATAGGAGATTGCTGATCTCTGCAGCAGGAGCAGAATTCAAGCTCGTGTCACCCTGGCTGATGGCCTGACCTACCTTGATTAACACCTTATAGTCAATTTTTAATCTTTAATTGCTTTCATCTTCAACCAGAACAGGGCAAGTGCAGCAGAACACCTGGGAACAGACCAGTAATGCAGAATAACCAGTCCTAGAGCTTGGAAAAAAAAGGCTTTTGTTTGTGAAAACAACCTCCAGCAGCTTTTGGGCCTGCTGGAAAATGTCAGTCGAGGTGCTGAAGTTTGTGAGCTTCAGGTTGTGTGGAAAGAGAAGGGAAAGAGGGGTGAGACCTGTCTTTTGTACACTCAGTGAGGAGACCTTTGGGTGGGATTCAGATCTTAAAAGACTCCAGGGAATGCCTGCAGGAGTTGGGTGCACAAATGCTGCCACAGCAGGAGCCCTTTCCTGCAGCTCTGTGCCCTGGTGAAGGTGGCTTTTTGGAGTCACAAGGCTCCAACCTCCCTTGGTGTGAGTGAAAACATCATGTTGTGTGTTAGCCTGTGGCTTTCCTTCATCTCTGATGACCTTTCCTGGCTTTCAAACTCCAGCTTGGCAGTGGTTGGCTGTTCCTCACTGCTCAGGCCCTCTCAGCCACCCTTCAGGGAGTCCAGACCTGTCTGCAAGCTGCACATCTGAAGCTGCCCATCTTCTGCTTTAGGATTTCCACAAACTTGTGCATTTGTTGCAGCTCAAATCTCCTTTTCCTCCATGGTAACCCCAAGCCTTCCCCTGGAAGAAGTGTTTGGGAGAGGACTGGGTGTGTTTTAATCTGACTTGCCTTTGGAAACAAGAAGCCAATTCCAAAATTTTCCACCTGGTATTTCAGAGGTGCTAACCTGAGAATCTCCCATTTTTGTGGTATCTGCAATAATCCAGGGAGTTTTTATCCACTCTGTTCTTTTTTGAACGTGCAATTATCCAGAGATAATTGGAGGATTGGATTAGGCAGGACACAGTGGAAGCTCAGTAATGGTGAAGGGGCTCCAGCTCTGCCACACATCCTCATTCCCTCAAAACTGGGGATGTGCACACACAGCTTCCAGCAGCTCCCTGGCATTGCCATGCTGGGAAAGGCAGCAGAAAAACAGGAATTTGGGCTTTGATGTGAGCACAGGGGTTCTTCCCAACCTGGGATGGAAGAGCCTTGCTCATTTTTAAACTCCAGACCAGTCCATGCAGGGTGAAGGTGACCCAGCTGCTTTTGGGGAGGAACTGGGAATGTGAGGCTTTGAAATGCTGGGAGCACACAGGGAATAAATTCCACTTGCAGCTCATCCCAAATGGGGACTGCTTGAAATTCCCGTGTGTGTGACCATGGAAACAGCAGCGTGTCCCTGTGTTTGGGAAATCACATCCTGATCACCAGCAGCCTTCCCAGCTGCTCAGGGGGAATTTGGAAACCAATTTCCATCCCTGCTTTGGAAGCAGGATTAAGTAGCCATTTTCCAAGGGTGTGAATTTCGGTGACTATTAACTCCTTCAAATAAAAATACTTCACTCGGTGAGCTATTGCACTGAGCTACATTTCCTTAAAATAGATTTAATTGCACTGGAGTGGAATTTTCCAGGAAGCTGGAGCCCTTCAGCTCTTTATTGGAAAGAGATTTCTGTTCTCTGTAAAGAAAACCTTACCAGTTTTGGTTTTCTCTCATTATCTTGAAGCTCTGCTTGCTGTTAGTTTTTGTCCCTCTTGCCTTCTGGGTTAAAGAGAGATGGCCTTGCTTATGATATTTGGAGGGGGGATTTTTTTTAGGCACTGTGAGCCAAAGGATTGATTTTTTTCCCCATAAAATGGCCATGGTGTGAGCAGCTGGGTCAGAGGAGCTGCAGTAATGCACTTTATGGAGCTCAGCCATCACTGTGGCATTTTCACACTCTCTAGCTGTTTGCTGGCCAAAACAGGGTAAGAATTAGTTATAAAATAGTGTTAAAGCACATTAGAATGAGATTTTTTTTTCTTGTTAATACTTTCTTTGCTATCTAATGACAAATAATGTGTAGCAATATACAATATTTTAAATTTTTGTCTTATTTAGAGGAATTTGTTATTTGAATCTTTCCAGGTAAGATTTGAATTACAGCCACTTTAATAATGGTTTGGCTTTCATAAAAGCTCATCAGGGGCCCTCACATGAAGCTTTGACATCAAATCCCTTCCCACCCTGTTATTTGGAGCTAATGCTGGTGCTGGATCTCCCAGGGCACTCACTTGAGTGATTCATGGAGCAGGGAGAAGGCTTTGGGAAAAATCAGCACCTTTTGTGGGAAGAGGGAATGAAAGTCACAGTGACTCCAATGTCACTCTTGGTGTGGGAGGGACCCTGCACGTGTCTCCTCCTTTTCCCAGGCACTGGAAATCCCTGCCAGGGCTCAGCTCAGCTGTCCTGGGGCCAGGTGAGTTCTGTCCACGTGCCCAGGAGCTGCCTGCTCCCAAGCCAGGCTGTTCCTGCCCTTCTCCAAGGACTTTCCAATCAATCAGCTGGGGACATTCCAGCCTGTTCCCTGCACCCCTTGCCTGTGTTGATCCATCTCTGTCTCACATGCAGGGTGGCTCTGCATTCCCAGGCTCCCCTGGAGCTGTTTTCCTGCATCTGCAGGGCTCAGCTGGCAGAGCCCCAGCACAAAACGCTTTTGTTTGTGCTGGGCTCTTCTTCCTGCCAGCTCTGGGCTCTGCTCTTTGTGCTTCCCCAGCCCTCCTTGGCATGAGAACCCTCAGAGCTTCCTCTGGCTTTGCCCACAGGGGTCAGCAGGGATTCTGCTGCTGCCCTTGGCATTTTTGGATGAAGGGCAGCGTGTTTGTTGTGCCCTGTGCCCCTCTGAGTGTGCAGGACGTGCATTCCCTGCAGACAGGCTGCCAGTAAACCCTGGGTGTGCTCTCTCATCGTGTGATTGCATTTACAGACACGAGGAGGCTGAATTAATCCAGGGGATCTCCTGCTTTTCTGGTGTTTGAAGCCTGAATTCCCTCCTGCAGCAGGTTCCCAGCATTAGGAGTGCTTCACAGCCACAGTTGTTCATTCAGGGATGCTCAGCTGAGGATAAATTTTATATTTAATGGCTTGATGAGGGTCTGCAGAGATACAGTTTTGTGTCAGATACCTGGCAGGTGTTTGTGCTGCTGAGCAAAGCTGCTCTTTGATCTGAGCTGCTGATGTCTTTGATGGCAAGGAGGGCTCTTTTCTGTTCTGAGAGCTGTCAGGGTCACTGCAGCACAGTGCCATTGTCACTGCTGATTTTTTGGGATCTTCCTCCTCTCATTTCCTCCCTCTGCTCTTCTGAGCATTTCTGGCATCAAGACATTAATTTTTTTTTTTAAGTTTCTTAGAAGTCTGAGGGCGACTTCCTGAAAATGAAAGGAGAGAATCTCATTTCTGCTTCAAAGCTGCTCCGAGATCTCCGAGTCCCTTTGTTTTTGGGGGGTTCTGGAAGCAATCAAAGGCATCTGGCTGTACAACAGCCCTGTCTCAATCTGATCTGCTTTAAGTGTAACCATATTTGTACATGCTGGGGCCTGTTTTATGTCTCTGTTTCATTCTTTTTCGAGTCTATGACCTTTCCTTTCAGATCCTAATAAGCAATTTTCCCTGCCGGGTACCTCAGTGAGAGTAGATAATTGCTGTGCACAGTGGTGATTTGCTGGAATTGGATTGCAATCCCAGCTGGAATGGGGCTGTCTCCCACATTTCTCACTTCTCCTGTGACTTTGCTGGCTGTGTTTGTGCCTTATGGTGTGTTTGTTGCAGGCGTTGCTTGTGAAGTGTCTTGGAATCTACAACGAAACCACATCCAGTTTCTAAAGCAAAAAATCAGATTCTTGGTCTGCTTTGGCAGCTTCAAGAAAGCACAAATGAGATCTCAGCAGTTGATGTCAAGACTTTGGGTCCAAACCATTTTTTTGACTCTTTTTTTTCCCCTGTGTTGTTGCAGAATATGGAGTGTGTGAAAACCTGAGGAAGCTGGAGATCACAGGAGTGTCCTGTCGAGATGTTTATGCCAAACGTAAGTGGTAAAGCCAATCCAAATCTTCCTTAACACCAATTCTGAGAGCACAGAAATGTTGAGGATTTATTAAACTTGGATGGCAGAAGTTGTTCAGACTGACTTGCAGGAGTTTCCTTGGGAAGTTGACATGTTTGGAGTTAATTATTTAATACCAAGAGTCAGGATTTCTGTGCCTTTGGTGGGAAAAGAGCATGGAATTTAATTTTTTAATGAAGTGTGTGGAGGTTTTTTCATCTTGTTTTGCCATTTTCAGATCTTGGTAAGGAATTAACAGATATTTTTTCTAAGCCTTGATCTCAGTGAAAGGAAATGGCTGTAGGAGAGTGGGGAAGGGATGAGGATTCCATGAAGGAAGAGAGCCTGGCAGGAGGTGTCAGTGTGTTTTGGGAATGTCTGTGGGTGTGGAACCTTAATCTCAAGTATTGATCTTAGAGCTGGGAAGAAGAACAGGTAGAAGGGATTTAATCCCATCTTTAGACTTGCTGAGCATCCACAGGAAAATGATTTCATCCATTTATATCTCTCTTTCCCTATTACACTACACTAGGGATGGAACTGCCTCGTTTTCCTGCTGTGGTGCTGAGCCAGCACACAAATGTCCCCAGAGAAATCCCATTAACCCTCAAGGCCTCCCTTAATTTCCATTCAATCCCACATCTTTGTGTGGCACTGGTGTGGTGGCAGCCACACAGCACACACCAGGTCAGATCTCAGCTCTTTGTTGCCATTTTTGAGTGGGACAACATCTCTTCATGACCTGTAGCCCTTTTCACCACATAACTTCCATGGGTCAGAGATTCCAAAGTGATATTTGGTGCTTTTTGTGCACAAGTTGTGGGTAAAAAATGGCCTTAAAAAATGGTTCAGGACAGTGGTGACTCTCCAGCCCAGTATCTCCCAGCCATGTGGGCAGGGAGGCCTGTGGGATATTTTCCTAAACATTCCCACTGTTTGCAGGTTTCCAGAGTATAATCAGTTTATTTATTTAATAACCTGCAACGCATCTGTCTCACCCATGAGTAATTTTCACCTGCATGGCATCCATTAGCTAAGGGTCACATTTGATGTGTGAGAGCCACCCCTGGGAGGGCCTTTCCTGCCCTTCTGTGTGAGCTCTGTGTTTGGATCCACCCAGGGATGGTTATTCCAAAGTGGGAATGCTTGGCCTTCAGGATGCACCACCTCAGCTCCTCTGCTCAGATTCTGCACTTTGCCCTGTGCCAGGAGCAGTTTCCTGGTGGTGTCACCCCATTTTCTCTGCTGTCCCACAAACCTCTTTAATTGCAGAGGAGTTAATTTGGGATTGCTGCATGGACTTTTCCATTCAGTGAGTGTGCTTCTGTGAGAAATGGTGGGGGAAAATGGGAACTGAGCTCAAGGGCCTGAAAGCAGAACTGATCCAAGGCCTGGGCTGCTTTCCATGGAGTGCCTTGGTCTTCTTGAGGCAGCAGTGCAGAGTTTGAGGAAGGACTTTGATTCCACTTGGAATTCACTGGATGCCATTTGTAAATAATGTCTGTGGGAACCTGGAACAAGTTCTGTGTGAGGAAACTGCTCCCAGGAGACCGAGGGTGACAGAAACAGCTGGGAGCAAAGTCAGGAGAGGGCTGGACTTCCATGGATCCGGACTGACCACGCAGGGAGGTGTTTGCTGGTCCCAGTGGAGCAGAGTTTGCTGGCACTCACCCTGCTCTGTCTGTTCAGGTATAAACCCACGGGTGAAGTCGGGGCGTTTTATGAAAATCCTGCCCGACTACGAGCACATGGAGTACAGAGATGTTTACACCTGCCGTACGTACCCCGCTGCTGCTGCTGCTTCCTGCACCCAGCACGCCCAGAATGCTGCATGGAGTGTGCCCTGGCTTGCAGCAAAGCCCTGGGGGTGACCTTGGCATGGCAGGGAGCTGCCACCACTCGTGGCTGGTGTGCGTTGGAGGAGCGCTCTTGGGGTGCCGGCGTGGGCAGGGCAGGCGCTGAGGTGTGCTGGGCTTTGGGGGGTTTTTTGAGGTGCTTTTTTGAGGATCTCTCAGCACAGAACAGGAGCACTCACTCTGCTCCTTGGGAATTGCTCCTTTCTTCGAGGGAAGAGTTCAAATACCCTGGTGAGGCCTCCCAAAAGCAACTCTGCAGTGGCAAAGAGCTTTGTTGGGATTCAGGTGAGCCACAGTGAAATCCACAGCTCTTTGCAGGGAAAAATGCTGAGTGTTCCCATGGTAATTCCCTCCCTGCACACTTAATCCTTTTAAGTACCATCTCTGTCTCTAGGAAACCTTTTGCTAACGTTTTAAAGATTGTGATTTGCCTTCCTCACTTTGGATAACCTTATTTTTCCCTCCTCGTGTTGTGTTGAGGGAGGAGTAGTTAAACCCTTGGAGTTTAGTGTTCAGCAGGAATTGAGTGATTAGTTTACATCAATTAAGGAAGCCAGGACTATTTGGTGTTTATTTGGAGGGGGTGTTGAGCTGTCTCTGATGCTCCTTTGGGCCTGCAGAGTGTGGCAGACTGCAGTTACTAACTCACTGCTGCTTGGGAGTGGAATTTTTCACACACATTAATGAGTGAGTGGATGCTGCAGAATTCCCTGTGCTGAGAGGGAAGCAACCGAGCAGGGGCCATGCAGGGGAGGTGGTGACTTTAATGTGGGTCAGGACAGACCAGCAGGAGGATTGCAGCAAATTGGAACAAAATTTGGGGGTTAGGGGTGCCTGTCAGCACCAGCTGTGTTCTGGGGCTGGTTGGGAAGGAGTAGCAAATCCAAGCTGCAAGATGGATTCCTTTGGGGATTGGATGTTTGCTCCAAACTTAAATGGCATTGAGTGCTGTTCCCTCAGTTGTTATTTTTTTAGCTGCAGCCCCAAAGTTCTGATGTGCCCCTTTTCTCTTGGGCTGTGTTGTTTTCCTTGGGGAAAAGCTTGATGATCTCAGAGATGTTTTCCAGCCTGAAGGATTCTGTGGTTCTGAGCCCGTGTGGTTTCAGATGCAATGGCCCATTTCCCCTTTTTCCCCTCCTGTGTTGTCAGGATTTCCCATGGAGGTATTCCCTGATTCCTGTCCATGCAGCAGCCAGGGGAGCTCAGATCACTTTCCCCAGGGCTTTAAGCTCACCTGGATTACTCTGAGCTCTTCATTACCCTGAGCTCTTCCCACAAGCAGGTCAGGCATCACCAGCCTGGGCACTGCTTACCTTGTTCCAGCTCATTTTGCTTCTAGAGACCTTCCAACATCCCAGGAATCTGGGAGAATTGCAGTGGATTGGGTCTTTCCTGGTCAAGACATCCCCCAGGCAGCCTTCTGTCAGTGGGGGCTTGGCATTCCCTGCTTTTCCAAGCCCATTCCAGCATTTTCCCCAGTAACCTTCCCATCTGAAGGGTGTGCAGAGCTACTCATGGAACGTGGGGAATATCCAGGCTGGATGAAGGTTGTCCTGGAGCATCCAGTGGATGTGGTTTTGCTCCACTTGGCAGGATGTGGACTCAGAAATTTGGATAGGCAAGAGGCTTCTCCAGGACTGAGCACAGGCAGTGGAAAACCTTGGAGCAAGACCTGAGTGCTGTTTTCTTTCGAGGAGCAGGAAGGGAAACAGCTGCCAGATCCATCCTGTCTCCTACCAGGAAGAGCCAGAGCTGGAATTCATCAGCTTTTCCCTGCAATTAATATTAGCTGCTGTTTTGCTGGAGCTCAGAGACAGCCCAGGCTTGAAAACTGAGCTGTGTTTTGAGACTTGTTTGGGCCTTTGGCCAAGCACCACCAGCATTTTCCCCAGTAAGTTCTGGAAGTGAATGGGATTTTTTTTTTTTTTTTGTCTCCTGTGTCCAGAACTCAGCTCTGTTTCCTGAAATTGCTCCTAACAGGAGCTGGGCTAGGAAGGACATCCTCACCCCCCTTGGATAGGTTTGTTTTCCATCCTAAAAAATAATGATACATTAAAAAAGGCTGGGTTTTATGAGCTCTGTGGCAGACAGGGTAGAAGGCAGAGTGTGGTGGGTGGAGCAGCTCATCCCATTAATTAGTGTGTAATTACTGAGCTGGGGATGGGCTTGGCCTGCTTGCCTTAGTGCAGTTTGTGCTGCACTTGGTTCCCTGGATGAAACCCAGTCTGAAATTGTTTACTGCCCAGAGAAAAGGCTCCTCCAGGCCAGTTGGCAGCAGCTCTGGACATCCCTCCCTGCTATCCTAAACTTCTGTGGAAGTTGTTGCTTTGGTGGAATAAACCCACTGCTGTAGTTCTTGCAGTCTGAAGTAATAAATGAAACAAAGCTGCTCCCACAGCTGCCCTGAAACACAAGTCTGCTTTTAAATTGATGCAAAACCAACCCTGTTATTCAAGCCAGTCCTGGAGGTTAAAATGAGTTACTGTGGCCTTCTGAGCTGGCCGTGGACATGTGAGAGAGCAGCGAAATATCTTCATGGAACAGTGGGTGTGCTGCTGTTCCTGCCCAGAGTGCCAGACTGTGTGATGCCTTCTTGTGAAGGTTTCTGGTTGTGTGAGAAACCCAGATGGACAAAGGGAATTAGATGGAGAGGAGGAATGGTTGTGTAAGGACTGGAGGCAAGTCCCATCTCTGAGCTTTCCTCATAACAGGAGGTTTCAGATCATTTTTAAAGCTCTTTTGTCCTCCTTGCTGAAAATATTCCTTTGTTTAGGTGGGGCTGGAGGGACAACTGGCTCTTGAGATGAGAGATAGGGAAGCCTCAACTGCTGGAGTAGATTTTGAGTGGGATTTGGAAGCAGCTTTTGGGCACTGCTGAGGTGTAGCTGCTTCTGTAGAATTTCCAAGGCCGTGACTGATGTGGCCACACCACCAGAATCCCAAGCTGGAGTGATCCATGTGCTTTGCCCATGCTCCCTGTGGCTGTTCCTAAGGATGCTTAACTCTGGAGCCAAGTTTCTCTTTACAAGGCAGTGAAATGCTTTCAAAATACTCAAATTTCCCTGTTCCTTCCTGCCCTTCCCTATTTTCTGTTGCTTTGCAGTGTGAAGCATTGAGTGCATTTTTGGTAACTGGAGGTGGCAGATGCTTTTATTTGTTTTTAGCTCTGGTTATATCATGTGATTTGCATTAATGGCACTGTGTTGCAAAAGTTTTTTGGGAATTCCTGCTGAGGTAGGTGGTTCTGCCCTTCCACAGGGCCAGGAATAAAGAACAGAAATATGTGTGAGCTCGGGGGAGGCCTCAGCTTGGACACCATCACTTTCCCTGAGTAAATGCAGTCGTGGGTGCTGTTGGTCAGCACTGTGTGCAGCCTGGCAGCGGGGTTTTCATTCCCAAAATCCCAATTCCTTGGCTGGATGTGCTCACCTGAGTGTCTCCCTGTTCCCCAGTGCTGCACCGCTACCGGCACATCCTGGGATTGTGGCAGCCGGACATCGGGCCCTACGGGGGACTTCTCAACGTGGTGGTGAGTCCCTGCCTCATCCCGGGCCTTTTGGGGGCTGACAGGTGCTTCTTTACACTTTCCACACATGCCAGCCATTCCCAGACCACTAAAAAGTCTGAACACTCAGCCCTTAAGTGAGTAATTTGGACCCGGAGGGTGCTCCTTGGTTCTTCCTTGGTTTTTCTTAGGTTGGACATCAGGAGGAATTCCTGCCCTCACATGTCCCCTTGTTAAACACAGGAGTGGGCTGCTCAGGGAATCCCCATCCCTGGAGTGGATGTGGCACTCACTGCTGAGGGTGGGCATTGCTCACAGGTTGGACTTGGTGGTCTTGGGGCTCTTTTCCAGCCTGAATGGTTCTGGGGTTCTCCTCATCATTGCCACCTTCCTCTTTTTTTTATATTTCAGCTTCTTTTATATTTCAGTTCTTTTATATTTCAGCTCCACGCCAAACAGCCCCAGGAGCAGGTAGAAAACACGATCAGTGTTTGAGGGAAAGGCTTGATTTGGAGTTTGACAGTGATATTCCAGTGGCTGGCACAGGAATCTGTTCATTTACTTCACTTTCTTTGCCTGCAGCTGAACCTTTTGCAAAGGGTTTTGCAATTGTGTGCTTGGCAGACCTTTACACCAGCCCTAAGGCTCGTGCATCAGAAGTGGAGTGACACTGGTGCAAGATCTGTGGAGCCTGGCAGCTCTGGTGCTGCTGGGAGAGCAGTTAATGAGCAACATTTGACTCTGAGCTGATGAGAGCTGAGCCAGGAGTTTGCCTGGAGCCCTCGTTCTCTGCACCAAGGTCCAACAACTGCCAGCCTGAAGCAGAACAAATCACGGGGCCTTTGGGTTTTGCAAGATTGTGTTGCATGAACTGGTGTAAGAGGGCATCCAGCTGCATCAGTACTTCACTGTGGCCTTAAAAAGGCTCTGTGGCACTGCCCTGCCTTGGTCTCAGATCTGTATTTGGGGAATCTCCTGCCTGGGGAATTGCAGGCCCTGAGGGAAAGAGTTCTGTGAGATGTGCAGGGAGGGGGCTGGCACTTGTGCCTCTCAGAGTGTTGCTTCCTGTGTTCCCTGAGTAAAAAAGCCAAATAATTCCTCGTCCAAAAAGCAGGGATAGTCATGGGAAGCAGAATTCATCTGCTGGAATATCTGCCAGCAGGAGCTCTCAAACCAATTAGAGTCTGACTTGCTGTGTGGTCTTTCCCTCTGGATCCTGCACTCCAGGCAAGTCATTTGCAGCAATAAAAGCCTGGGCTTTTTCCAGTGGTGCAGGAAGCCTTGTAAAGAAACCCTCTTCACCCAGAGAGTGCTGGGAGTGCATATGGTCTGGGTTAATGGCTGGAAAGCTGTTTGGGAATGCAGCAAAATGTTCTGCAGCTCCTGCCCTGGGCCACGAGAGGCCTCAGACTTTGCTGCAGCCTCCTAAGGAATCCTGCAAAGCTGATCCCGTGGGCTTTGTGTCCTGTGCCTCTGCAGGTAGATGGTTTGTTCATCATTGGCTGGATGTACCTGCCCCCTCATGACCCTCACGTGGATGATCCCATGAGATTCAAACCCCTCTTCAGGATCCACCTCATGGAGAGGAAATGTGCCACAGTGGAGTGCATGTACGGCCACAAGGGACCTCACAATGGCCACATCCAGGTGGGCTCCTCTGCCTCTCTCAGCATTGTGTGTGCACTTGGGCTCTGGAAATGGATTCCTCAGAAAGCTGGGAGAATTGTATTTCAGAGAAATGGCTTTCACCACCCTGCTCTGTGTGTGGGTGCCAGCTTTGCACTCATTATGTGTCTGACAAGTTGTGTGGGCTGTTCCCTGCTCTGAATTTGTTCCCTGGCAATGGCACAGCCAGGTTGTGCTGTTTTCTGTTGGGCTGGGAGCACCAGGGTGTGCACAGGCTGGGGAAAGGATGTGTGAGCTGGCCTTGGGCAGCTGCTGAGTGTGCCCAGGCTGACACAGCCCTGTTCTGCAGCTCTCTCCACGGGGAGAAGCTGGATGAAGGTGATGCAGCATCCACTGGATGCTTTGAAAAAGCTTCCTGACAGGTTGTTTGTTTTTCTTTAAAGGAGGAAGCCGACATAGGGAAGCAGCTTAAAACTATTATTTTCATTAGAGTGCATTGAGGTTTTATTGCTTTCATTTCTCTTTTCTGTAGCTGTTGCACTCGGTAGCACTGCAGGATTTCTCTCTTGTAGCAAATCCAGTAATGTTTGTTTTGGAAAGCATTTACTGTGAGCAGTCTTAGCTGCATCATCCAAAGAATCTCTAAACAAGTGTGTAACCTCTTCAATTCTCCTCCCTGGTAACTACAGATTGTAAAGAAGGACGAGTTCTCCACCAAGTGCAACCAGACAGATCACCACAGGATGTCAGGGGGCAGGCAGGAGGTGAGTGCTCTGCCAGGGCTCTGCACTGAGCCTCTCCGTGTGTCCCCTTCCTGGGATCAGCTCTCAGCTGCCCTTGGCCTGTGGCACTGGGTGTGTATGAACCCCCAGGCTGGGAGCTTTTGGCTGATTCCCTGTTTCAGGCAGTTTTCTGTGTCAAGGTGTCCTTTGAGCCCCAGCACCTCCCTCCTGTTTTGGTTGCTGACCTGTCCAGAGAGGGTCAGCAGCACATCTTGGACATCAGCAGCCCTCCAGGCCCTGATCTCAGTGGCATTGCTGTCTGTCTAATTAAGATCTTTGGAACACAGTGAGCAGCAGCTGCATTTGGATACCTGCTGGTCAGCGAGGCACCTTCCCACTGCTTGCCTTGCTCGAGGGATTGAAAGCTTCATTTGCTTGTATCTCCTGTGTCTGTCAGCTCTACCCAGCAAGGCAGGTTCCTGACTGGAATACCTGTGTTTAAATGCAGGTATAAATGTCAGGATGAATACCTGTGCCAGGTACTGCTGTTTGCTTCCAGCTGGTTCCACGTGACAAATGTGATATTTCAGCTGCTTCTGAGGAACGCTGTAAAATGTCTGTCTGCTAATGGGAAACAGCTGGGTGAAAGGTTTAGTTAAGTGTTTTCTGGTGCTGGAGCAGATGAGAAATGCTTTAATACTTTCAAAGCACCACGTTAAGTGTGCGTGGCATTATGGAAATTGGAGGATCTGGCTTGGGAAGATAAAGGAGGCAGGTTTGGAATATCACTTGGCAGGCTGCTATCTCAGTGTAAGCTGTTATCACACCAACTCATGGCAGGGTATTAACTTGTCAGAGCTGCAGTTGGGGTACTTCAGGAGATGCTTTCAAAGCACCCTTTGGATTTAGATGCATCAGAATTAAATCAGCAGGATTTAACCTCCTAAACCCTCAGTGCTTTTCAAAAGCTTTTTTCTTTTATGTTGAACATGTCAGGACAGGGCACAGGAGTCAGCTTGTGGGCACACAAATGAGTTACTGTGAGGGAAAGAGTAGATGAGCTGCTTTGCAGAGGAGCAGGCCATGCTCCTGCCCTTATTCTGAGGAGGTTTATGCTTCTCCCTGGGATTTATTTGAAGGGAAGCCTGTTTGTGGTGTGATCACTGGCAGCTACCATCATCACTATTTATTAAGCTTATTTCCAAACCAACACGTGCTTGTTCCCAAATCCAGCATCCAGTCTTTGGCAGAGGATGTGCCCTCTCTGTGGCTCTGCCAGTGAAATGTGCTGTCACAGAGTCACACAGTGAAGTCACCATCACTGAGAGGACCTCAGCCTGCCCCTTTTCTCCTCGGGCTGCAGGAATTCCGGACGTGGCTGCGGGAGGAGTGGGGTCGGACTCTGGAGGACATTTTCCACGAGCACATGCAGGAGCTCATCCTCATGAAGTTCATCTACACCAGCCAATATGAGTAAGGGCTGCTGCAACTTCTCAAGCATTTTTCCCCCGAGATGGGGCTTTCCCTGGGCTTTCACAGCCAGAGGAATGTTGTGTGTCTGCAGTGCTTCCCAGCTGTACCACGGAGATGAGGTGGAATGACAGCAGTAGGAATAGGATTCCAAGTTCTACACAATAACTATGCACAGTAAGGTGCTTTGGAGTCATTTAACTCGGTTCAATTTGAAGACAGAGCAAATGCCTGTGATCCCAAGGAGTGTCTGGTTATTATCCATATTAGTCAGTGTGCTTTGTAGGGCAGGAATTAGCGAGTCCCTGAGAAACTGAGGATTTGAACCATCTCTCCAAGCTTCTATTAGCAGCCACCTCACTGAGGCAGATGTTTAAATATGCTTCACTCTCAGCTTCTCTGGGAATCTCAAGGGCTGAGGAAGTTTCCTTGCTGCAGGAATCTCCTGGTGTGCTCACGAGCACGGTGGGGAGAGAGAAGCGCAGGGAGGGAGGAAGCGCTTGCAGAGCTCTAAAGCAAATCTGCAAACACAGACCCTGCCTGTCTTGACAACATCCCCAAGCTGCTGGGGAGGGTCTTTTCCTTGACTCTGGTGACGTTTTTCTCTTGCACAGCAACTGCCTGACGTACCGGCGCATCTACCTCCCCCCCAGCAGCCCCGAGGACCTCATCCAGCCAGGCCTCTTCAAGGGCACCTACGGGAGCCACGGGCTGGAGATTGTCATGCTGAGCTTTCATGGCAAGAAAGCCAAGGGCACCAAGATCACTGTGAGTGTGCTTCCCTTCCTCTCAGCTGCTCGTGAGAGTGTTCTCAGCGCCGTGGATGCACAGGAGGGATTTCTGTCTGGGAGCTGGCTGCCCAAGCCCTGTTCCCTGTGGGGGTTGGTGGCACTGGGTGAATCTCAGCACATGCAGAGGAATCAGAAGCTGCTCTGCAGAGTTTCTCTTGGCTCCCCCTTCCTTTCCTCTCCCTTGCAGCTGCTTTCTGTGAGCAGCTGGTGGCAGGTCACTGGAGATCCCCTCTGTGTGTGAGGAGCAGGTACCAAATGTTGGCAGCTCTTCACTGAAGTCAGGCAGGGGAGCTCCTTCCTCCCCACACAGAGGGATTCTGGTGAAATGCAGCTGCAGCTTTGACTTTATTTCACCCTTGCAAGTACAGCTTTTGATTTACAGTTCTGGTTCTGGGAAGGGGAAAGCAGAGATGTCAAAGAACAGCAAACAGGGTTGTTTTTTTTTTTTTTTATTGCCAGCTTGGTGATTGTAGAATAGGGTGAACTATTCATAAGTTCAAGTGATGGCTCTGTAGCACCCCATATCTGCAGCTGTGCTGTTCCTTCCTGTCCCTAGGGAGATCCCAACATCCCAGCTGGACAGCAGACAGTGGAGATAGACCTGGCCCATCCTCTGCAGCTGCCTGACATCGAGAACCTGCGAGACTTCAGCGAGCTGTCCCGCATTGTGCTGGAGGTGCAGGAGCAGGTCCGGCGGGAGGAGCAGCAGCAGCAGCAGCAGCAGGAGGAGGAGCTTTCCCAGCAGGCTGCCTCCCAGCCTGCCAGTCCCCTGGGAGGAGAAGGTGCTGAGGGGGAAGAGACTGCAGCTGGGGCAGAGGGGATGACCCAGGACAAGGCCTCAGGTTCCCAGCCCTTTGTGCTGCCCATGGGAGTGATCTCGAGGAATGAGGATTATCCCCGGACCTGCCGAATCTGGTAACTGCTGGTTTGCTGGCTGATTCTTTTTTGAAAGGGAAGGGGGAGTCTTTGAGGTGTGTTCTGTATTTGTGTGCCCTTTACCTGCCTGTGGATGTCACAGCCCCTTGGGCTCACATCTCACAGAATCCCAGAATGGTTTGGGCTGAAAGGGACCTAAAATCCCATCTTGTTCCACCCCTGCCTTGGGCAGGGACACCTTCCACTAGACCAGGTTGCTCCAAGGCCTGTCCAGCCTGGCCTTGGACATTTCCAGGGATGTGGCATCCACAATCTCTGGTTCCTGCCTGTGCTGCCCAATTTCCCATGCTTTAGTTTGTTCCCTCTCTCACCACACTGTCATCTGCCATCCCACTTCCTTGCTAGAATTACTTCAGAAGCTGGCACCTCTCCTGAATTCCACACACCCCCTTTTTCTTGGTGTGTTTTATGTCCCAGAGCTGCCCAGCTCATATATTTAGAACTGTTCAAGCTGCTCCCTGTTCCCATGTGTGTCATTCCTGTTCCTTGGCTGTGGGAACACAATGCTCTCTCCCACCTTTCCCTGGCCTCTGGTGCTTTGGGGCAGCCCTGGCAGGTGCTGAGCACCCCAAGCAGGAGGTGCAGGCATGCAGGGAGCTGTGCTGAATGGGAGCTGGAGTTGGTGAAGCAGCACAATAAATGAAGTGTGGAAAAAGAGCCCAGAAGCTGAGGCTTAGGCAGGTGACCTTCAGCCAAACATCTGTGCTCATGGAAAAACCTTCCTAGAGCTGGTTAATCCCAGAAGGCTCCTGCTGTCACAGCTCAGTTGTGTTTGGATAAAACCCTGCTCCACCTGCTGCTTGCTCAGAGCTTTGAGTGACCTTTATTCCTCCTCAGGTCCTGGTAGAGTTTTCTGCTTTTTAGATTTTTCTCTCCCTTGCCTTAGGTTTTTGCCTCTCTGGTCACGCTCTCAACACGCCTTTGCTTTCCTGGGAGGATTGAGCCTGTGCTGATCCTTGAGTTGCACAAATTAATCTCAGATGGATTTGGAGGCTGAACTACTGAAAAACCCAGCTTTGGTGTGCAGGTGCTAATTAGGATAAACCCAAAGCCGAAACCTGCAAATAACAACAAGGAGTTCCTTCTCTTAGTAGAAAAACCAAGTGTAAAACCCACCATTCTGTCACACCCTGCAGAGTGGCTTCACCAGAGTTTTGTGCTGATTTTTTTGACATGATCCTGGCTGTTCTCACAGCTCTTCTGTCCTTTCCCTGGCAGCTTTTATGGGACAGGGCTCATTGCTGGCCACGGCTTCACCAGCCCCGAGAGGACGCCGGGGGTGTTCGTGCTCTTCGACGACGATCGCTTCGGCTTCATCTGGCTGGAGCTCAAATCCTTCAGCCTCTACAGCCGCATCAAGGTCTCCTTCCAGAACGCCCAGGCTCCTTCCCGGGAGGCCTTTGATGAGATGCTCAAGAACATTCAGTCCCTGGCTACTTGAGGAGTGGTTGGTGATGGACAGAGCTCGGGGTGGCAAAGGCTGCTGCGCTCCCCAGCCGGGGCTGGCGTGGGGAGCCCTGGCTCTCGGTACCTCTGGATAGAAGCATGCACTTTGAATAAAGCCTTTTTACCCCAAATGTACACACATCCCAGTTCAGACATCCCTGACTGCCCTTTCCTCTGTGCCACTCCACGCTGCTTCCCAGCAGTCCTCGTTTCCCAGTCTGTGCTTTGGAGAGCTCGAGGGAGCCTGCAGACCTTCCTTAGTGCAAAAAAAAAAAAGTATTGGGACAAAATCAACTTCTGGTCAGAGGAACAGGCAGTGACAAAACACATCCTCCTCTCCAGAAAGCTTTCTGTGGGTGCAGCATTGCCAGGAGAGGCTGCTGTGATAGCTGCATCCTTGGCTTGCTAATTGGAGAGTGTGGTTTCCTCTGGAGATTTCCCTCAGCAAGGGCAGGATCCCCACTGCAGATGAGTGTGGGCAGCACTGTCCTGGCTTCTGGAGCTTGAGGGATGTGCTGTCCCTGGAGCTCCAGGTCTGGGAGTCTCCCTGAGACCAGAAATGATTGTTTTCTCTTTGCAGGAGCTGGGTGTGAGACTGGAGATGGGTGTAAATTGAAAAGCTCTGGTGTGATCAGACTGGGTTGTGCCTGAAAGGTTTTCTCAGATCTTGTAAGGTGGGTCTGAAAAGGCCCAGGAAGGAGCCAAAAGAAACCCAGGTGTGAGATGAGCCCAGTAGGCTCCAGATGGGCAGCAGAAGGTGCCACATGTCCTGTGTGACCCCAGGGTGCCATTCCTGTTCAGAGCCCAGGGTGACAAGGGATCCTTCCTGTCCTGTGTGGCTCATTCTGGCTCCTGCAGCCGTGGGTGCTGCTGCCCCACTCACAGGAGCCTTCTTTCCCTTTCTAGTTGTTGCATCCCAGATGGTTTTGTGGCAGATCTGAGCTCCACTGGGGATTGTGTGCTGCAGGCAAGGGAGCAGATTCCCTTTAGAGTGTGCTGTGCAGGAAAATCCTGGCCAGTGCTCATCTCCAGAAACCATCAGCACTAACACAGCCCTTTGCTGCAGCTGCCCTGTGGCTGTGATGACAAATTCCAGGTCCCTTCTCCCCAGATCAGTGTCTATCAAAACCCTGATCTCACATTTCTGCAGTTTTAGGTCTGTAAATGTGTCTGCACCTGTGTTGGGAGGTTTCAGGCCCCTTGTGTGGAGAAGTTTCAGTCCCTGCCTGATTTCAGTGCCTATGAGCAGCTTTTACTCTCACTCTCACAAGGGCTTTTTGCATTTTCTGACTCTCATGTGAGAGCCCAGGCTCCAGCAGCAGCTCCTGTCACTCACAGCATTAATTCCTGTCTCTCTGGATAGAGTTCTCCAAACCTCTGGGAATTTTAGGGTGATTTAGAGCACTTCTTGTTTTGTTCCCTGCAGCTTTATGAGGAGTGGCAAGGCTGCCTCAGTGCTGAGGGTGAGGAACTGGTGGATGAGCTGGGAAAAGCAGGGTGGTTGTGAGCAGCCTGCAGAGGGGAGAGCCAGCTGGGATCAGCCAGGGCTGGCAGGGAGGGAGAGGCTCCTCTCTGTGCCTTGCTGGCTGGGCAGGGAGGTGCCCTGGAGCTGAAATTGGGCATCTCAGCTTTGTGCAGAGCTCTGTGCAGAGCTCGTGCCTGATTTGCAGTTTGGTGCAGGTTTCTGGGACAGCTGAAGGTGTTCAGTGCTGGGTTAATGGTTGGACTCAATCTCAGAGATCTTTTCCAAGCTAAATGATTCTTTGATTAGGACTTTATTTGGTATCTCAGTGGCCTGTTTATCTTGGGATTTGCTGTTAGGCTGCTGCAGTTCTGCCTTGTGTTCTCCCTGGCAGCACAAAGGGATGGGAGATGTCCCCTTGGGCAGCTGTTCCCTTTGCCTGTCCCTAAAACCAGCTCTTCTTCAGCTGCATCCATAGCTCTGATTGCAGATTCCTCCCCACTTCAATCTCCCCACCAAAAAAAAAGAAAAAATCCTAAAGTTTTAAACAACTCACTGATAATTATTTTTTTGCCTTTAGCTTTTAAATTACAATTAAATTTTCTAAAATGGAGATTAAACCCCAGATTGCATTGATTGACCTGCAGGTTCCTGAGTCACTCTCCCAAGTACTGACCTGTCTGGAGCCTCTGTCCTTTGTCACCTGGGCAAGGTGTCACCTGTTTGCTGCTGGCACAGATTGTGCATCTGCTCTCCTCCAGGCTTCTTGTCCCTTCTGAACCTTTCCAGTGGCAGTGCCAGGGGTCTCCTGAGGGCCAGACCTGCTGGGCTGGCTGCAGAGAAGGGCTTTAGTGGAGGCTGAATCCCTGTGGGAATTTTTCCCAGCTCTGCCTTGCCCCTGTAGTGGCATCTTTTTATTTATAACTCACCTGGCTGGCCTCAAAACGTCAGGATAATTCCTGATTAAAGGCAGAACTGCTGGTACCCCCTGGCTTCGTTCTGTCTGGAGCAAAAGAAATTGCAAGTTTTGTATTAATATTCCTCCTCTGATGCCTTTTCTCACCTTCTGCTGCTTCAAGCCTGGCAGGCTGTTGTGGCACTTCAGGAGAAAATTCCCTCTGGTATGGCTGAGGCTGAGGAAAGCTGTGCAGATGGATTTGGGAATGCTGGGGATGCTCCTCTGTGGCTCTGTCAGTGCTCCCAGAGCAAAGCAGGATCAATAGAATTCAAACTCCCAGCTCTGGAATCTTTGGGAAAGGGAAGACAGATTTAGGAGCAGGCAGCTTGGACCTGATCCCCCCTGGCTGAGGGGGATGCTCCTGCTTTCCCAATCCTGCTTTTCCTCGTGGGGAGCTGTGTTTGGTACAGGCTGTACCAGCCCCTGCTCAGCACTGCATTCCCCATTTCTTCCCCAAATCCCGCTTTTCCAGCCCCTTGGGATCTTTGGGTGAGCTGTTGACAGGGATGATGTGTGCTGGGGCCCTGCAGATGGTGATAAATCTCTGCTGTCTCCTCGTCCTTTTGGCTCTGCAGGAAATCTTGGGGACAATTGGCTGGATTTCTTCATCCCAGATGGGTGGGAAGTGCTGGCGAGGATGGGAAACAACTTGTCAGGGGTAGGAATACTCTTGGCAGGAGCCTTTTGGATTAAACAAAGCCTTTGCAGGGAGGTTGCAGAGCCCCAGTGGCCACTGCAAGCCCTGGGGCTGAATTCTGGCTCGGGGACAAGAAATGTCCGGTTCAGGGTTGGGTTGTGCTCATCCATCCCGCTCCATGTGGTGGCAAAACACGTGGATTTGGCCGGCTGGGAAAGAGGAACATGAAAGCTCCACTTTGTTTGCCTTGGGCCTGATTGGAGAGCTGTGAATGTGCTTGTGGGAGGCTCGCTGCCCTCCACGGGGCTTTGTCAGGCTGGATTTTACTGAGGAGGAGGGAAAAGGGTGGAATTGTTTGTAAATTTGGGTGTCAGCTCCGCTGTGGAGTGAACAGCAGCAGTGGGAGGGCAGTTCCTTAGGAAATGTGTGCTGGGGAGAAAAGAATTCTGTGCAAATTCTGGAGGTGTCAGCTCCCAGGAAAAGCCCAAACCACAACTGGCTCGGTGTTTACTTTTCAACAAGGATGACTTTTTCTTGCTTTTTGATAATTTAAACCTAGTGGAACTCGATGGGAGTGTTGGGTGTTGTGTGGCAATGGGTTGTTTAGGCTCACCCTGCTAGTTTAGGGATTGATCATGTATTAACTCTGTCTTGTAGCTGGCTGCTCCCGTGGCCAAGGATCCTGTGTGGTGTTCAGCTGCCCTTACCAGTGGGACAGTGAATTATTTGGGATGTGGAGTGGAAGAGAGAGGTACCAAACTGTGAGTGCCACTGACCTTTGGGTGCTTTGTGTGCTGAATTCAAACGCGTGGTTCTGGTTTTTGTTTGGATTGCAATCTTTGGAACTTCTGAGGCAAAGAGCACTCTGCTCGACTGTGTTCATTAGCTTAATTAAAGCAATCTGCACTTTTGTTTTGTCATTGATTACTGTCCCTTCCCTGTTCCCATGTGTATTTTGCACTCACCACTTTAACATGACACTGATGGATTAAGCTGGGCATTTCCTGTAGGTTTTGAGTGTGGATAAGTCTCTATAAAAGTGTTAAAAATGAAGGTGAAACAAAAATCCCTGCTTTGAACAGAGGGCAGTGGGAGGAAACCACTGGACACCCAGAGATGTCCATGTGGAATGTGGTAAATTCCACTTTAACCACCTCACCTGTCCAAGGGCTGGGGCTTTGCCTGTCCTTTTCTGGGTGGCTTTGAGAGGGATGGGATGTATAAAATCATCACCTGGCCTACTTCAGCCCAGCTTTTGGAAAGCTG
Source organism: Polioptila caerulea (assembly GCA_013397295.1). Lineage (NCBI taxonomy): Eukaryota > Metazoa > Chordata > Aves > Passeriformes > Certhiidae > Polioptila > Polioptila caerulea. Next base: position 78,635 of record VYXF01011170.1, read on the forward strand.
AGCAAGCCCCGTGTGTTACTTTTACACCTGATCATTGTTACCCAAGGAGCCTTTTCCAATTTCAAATAATAAAAAGTGAAGTTTTGTGAACTTAGTTCTGTTCGCTTCTTTCTTTCCCCCCCTTGTCCCAAAGGACAATGTTGGGCCAGTTCCACCCTCCTGACGTGCAGCTGCTTGTCTTCCAACCTGGGACAGGAAATATTTCCCTTTCTTTGGGTTCTTGGTGAGCAGTTCTGATTTTGAAGATGTGAGACACACATCCCACACCTCATGCTGTGAAATCCCAGTTCTTGCCTTATCCCTGTTTGCTGTTCTCTCCTCCTGCATCTCCCCTGTGGTGCCTGGCTCCCTCCCACAGCAGATTTGGGGTGGCAGAACCAGCACCCTGAGCCCTGACAAAGCCTCCCTGCCCTCCCAGGCCCAGCTTTGTCTGAGAGGAAGCCTGAGGCAATCCTGGGTATTTTTCTTTTCCCATTCTTCTTCCACGTGGCCTGAAAGGGATCAGCTGGCACCAAACCAGCACGAGGGATGAGGAGGAGGCAGCGTGGTGGTGTCAGCCCCCTCCTCTGTGGGATCAGACTGAGCCTTCTCTGTGTTTCCTGCACTTCAAATTCACACCCACACACCCCTGCTCTGCTTTTCCAAGAGATTCTGGGGAAATGGGAGAGCTCAGCTGCCACCAAGGAGCTTTTCCTCCTCCTGCTGCAGGTCCTGTGCCAGCCCTGTGTTCCCTGTCCTGCCTTTCCTGGAGGGAATCTCGTGCTTGGAGTTTTGCAGCCAAATTTTGCTGGTGAGTTCCTTGGCAGCTGATTCTTTTTGAGAACAAACCCTGGCAATGAAGCACTGAACTCCCCAAGTTCAGGCATGAACCCCTGATCTGGAAATGGCTCTGCTTCAGTGCTGGTGGTTAATCCAGGCTGCTGCAGCTCCCCAGTGCCATCCCCTGAATGTCTGGCATCTTCCCTTTCCCCTTTTTTGTACATTTTTATGTATTTTTATATCACCAATGCCTTCCCCTCATCCCATGCAGAGATTTTGTGCTGCTGCAGCCCCGTTTGAGTGTTCAGTCCTCAGCAAGGCGAGAGTAAAACACAACTTCAGGAGCTCCTGCCGTGTGTTTGGCCTTGGAGGAGCACAAATGTGGTTTCTCAAGTGGCAGCATTGCTGAATCCCAGCCACAGCCACTTCCCAAGGCTGGGCTGGAAACCTCCCTCTCCTTCCAAGGAAGTGGAGGTGAAGGGTCTGTGCAGGGCTGAGCTCCTCTGCTGCAACCCCTGGGCGAGGAGTGAGGAGCTCCCTGGGAGCTGGCAGAGGTGTTCCTGGCACGGGGGGTTCCTCAGCTTATCAGGGATGGATAAACTGATTTTTCCATCTGCTGGGGGTGAAGTCCTGACTCCCACAGCTGTTCTGGGATGCTCAGGGTTGTTCTTCAGAAGCTGAGGCAGTGCAGGGGGGAATTTTTCCCTCTCTGGCAGGACAGGCACGTCCCACACTGGTTTGGGGACATCATCTGCACTGGGTCTTGGTCTCTGCTTCACCAAAAAGGCCCCAGCATTCCTGCACAGCATTCCTGCACAGCATTCCTGCCTCTTCCTACCTGGCTTGATCCTAAAACCCACAGGGCTTTTGCTTCGAGATGGAAGGTGGGTCTCCATTCTCCAAGCTTCAAACACGAACCTGAAATCCCTCCCCAGTGTGAGCCCAAGCCCTGGCAGCAGCTGGAGCCTTTCTGTGGGGTAAGGATGGGCTGTGACAGCTCCAGGCTCTGCCATTCCCTCTGCATTTGTGCCCACCTCACTCTGTGATCCCAGAGCCGGCATTTCCCGGCTCCCAGGACCTTGGGAGGCACCTAAACAGGAGGAATGCTGGGCTGTCCACGCTGGGTTTTCCCTCCCCTCTCTGCATCATCCCAGAGCATCGCCTGGAGCAGGGTGAGCAAACTGGTGTGTGTCCCTCTCATCCCAGTCCCCAGCAGGAATTTCCTTCCTCCTCCCAGTGCAGAAGGTTAATTAATGGCTAATTAAAGCCTCCTGAGCTCCCTCTGTAGTTGCTGGGAGCTGTCGCTCCTTTCCTTGCCCACTGCCGTGATCCAGCCGCCCTTAACTTCTGTGGGCTCTGCTCCTGGTTTAAGGTCACCTCGTCCCTTTAGAGCTACCGTGGGGTTCCCTCCTGTGGGATTCCATCCCGTGGGGTTCCCTCCCATGGAATTCCCTCCCGTGGAATTCTATCCCGTGGAATTCCCTCCCGTGGGATTCTCCCCGAGCCGCCGCTGCCGGGCCAGGCTGGGCCGCGCCGTGTCCGCCAGGGGGCGCCTGGAGACCGGACACGGACACTCGTGGGACCGGGATCCGCACGGACACGGACAGGGCCATTTATGGGATTGGGATCTGCATGGACACGGACACGGACAGGGCCATTTATGGGATTGGGATCTGCATGGACACGGACACGGACAGGGCCATTTATGGGATTGGGATCTGCATGGACACGGACACGGACAGGGCCATTTATGGGATTGGGATCTGCATGGACACGGACACGGACAGGGCCATTTATGGGATTGGGATCTGCATGGACACGGACACGGACAGGGCCATTTATGGGATTGGGATCTGCATGGACACGGACACGGACAGGGCCATTTATGGGATTGGGATCTGTCCAGATGGACACGGACACTTATGGGACTGGGAACCACACAGACACGGACATTTATGGGATTGGGATCCCTCCGGATGGACACGGACACTCGTGGGATTGGGATCCGCATGGACACAGACACCCATGGGTTTGGGATCTGTCCAGATGGACACGGACACTCGTGGGATTGGGATCTTCATGGACACAGACACGGAGATGGCCACTTGTGGGACCGGGAAACAGACATGGACACGGACCCGAAGATGGACACTTATGGGATTTGCATGGACATAGACACGGACCCAGACACTCGTGGGACCAGCACCCACATGGACACGGACACTTGTGGGATCAGGATCCACATGGACACTCATGGAACCAGTACAGACACTCATGGGATCAGGATCCACATGGACGTGGACACTCGTGGGACTGGGATCCACACGGGCACTCATGAGATCCGGATCAAATGGACACCGACATTTATGGGAGCGGGTTCCATATGGACGTGGACACTCATAGGATCAGGATCCACGTGGACACTCGTGGGACTGGGAGGCGCACAGACATGGGGAATGTCGCACCCTGAGGCTCTTGGGTCAGGCCAGCTGCTGACATCGGGCCCCGGAGGTACCTGCGGGACCCCTGGGGCACCGCTGGGACTCGGGCCCTCCTTCCCCACCAATCCACGGTCGCGCCTCCCACCCCTCTCCAGCTGATCCCAAGCGAACCAATTCCCACCATCCCGCCTCCAGTACCTCGGGGACGCCCCCAAATTCCCTCCCCTCCCTCTCTCCCTTCGTATTTTACCTCTCTCGGAAGCGTTTTCCTCCATGAGTGGCTTCTCCCTGGGGCTTTCTCTCACCTTGTCATCCCTCTCCTCACCTCCGGGAACCCAAATTATTCCTGCCTGGGACACGCCGCCCCCCCAGAGCGGCAGTCCCGGCTCTTCCCACGGAGCCTCGTGTGACCCCTGTCCCTCAGTCCCGGTTTCCATCACCCCTGAGCCCTCAGAGCGAGTGTCCCCTTGTTCCCTGCTCCGGTGCCTTCTCCCCACCCCAGCTCCCAGCCTGTCGGGGTGGTTTTCCTGATATCCCGCGATCCTGAGCTCCGTTACCTGCCTGGCTCGGCCCCTGCCTGTTCCTGCTAATTAAAAACAAACGAGGAGATGCTGGTGAGTGATGAGCTGGATGGATCCGCTCCATTTAGGAGCTCTTGGATAAATAACACGGAAATTTAATTTTCTGCCGCTCTGGAAAAGAGAGGCCTTGGATATTATTTGTACACCTTTCCAAGCGTTTTTGCTTTAAAGGGGAAACTTGGCTTTGCTTGGGATCCTTCCCAAAGATTCCCGCACGGACAAGGTCCTTGTTTCATCCATGACCACATCTCGGCCGGTGCTATTTTTTTTTTTTTTAGGGAGAAGGGGCCAAATTGTCCCCATGCTGGGCGGTGCCTGACACGGGGGCAGCTGGAGGGGAAAACTTCTCCTCTCCAAAACAAGCGGATACGGCAGCGATGGGAAAACCCACGGCTGGGAGCCAGGAAGCAGGAGCCGTACCCCGGCCCCCGCCGCGCTCCCAGCACAATTCCCTTCTCCCTCTTTGTTTTCTCTAATTGCACAGCCAGGTCTCCGGGCACAGCCTGTTTCTTCCTCCGCACCGGCACAAAGCTCTGCGGAACGGGGCTGGGACGTGCTGACCCGGGAGCGGGGAATGCGGCCCCGGGAGAGGGATCCGACCGGTTTGGGCTTCCCCGGGGAGCGATGCTCGGCCGTGGTGGTGCCTCTGCCCTGCAGGGAGGAGCAGAGCAGGATGAGCCCTCCCTGACCCCTCCACCCCGGTTATTCCGGCGGGGATGGGGTTATTCCTCTGGGATGGATGGAGGCGCTGAGGCAGCACCACAAGCAGCCGGAGCGGGGTCCCCGCTGGGCTCGCAGCGGATTTAACCCTTCCCTTGAAGCCTTCGGGGCGGGATATCAGCTCCTCCCGCTGGGCACGAGTTCCTTCCTTTCCCCGGCGCTTCCCTGCCCCTGTTTCTTTCCCCTGTTTCTTTCCCCTGTTTCTTTCCCCCGTTTCCCACTGGAGAGGGCTCAAGGAGGCGAGCTGGAATTACGGCGTCACAGACAAAGCCTTAACACGATCTTCCCTGCATGAACAGCCTTGCAGGGGGAACGTTCTGCGGAGCGGGCTGCAAATGAGGCGCTCCGCGGCGCAGGATGTACGAGGAATTGCTCCATCACCGCTCCTAATGGCTTAACCAACAAAATCCATATTCATAAATCAAGCCAGGAGCGGGAGCCGACCTCTGTTCAGTGGTGCAGCCAGGAATAAAGGCAGATTATGAATTGCACCGAGCTGCTGCAGCTGCCACGGCTCGGCCTTGGCATTAAATGGAGCCCAAGGAGAGAAGATACAATCAAAGCTGTCTGGCTGCAGCTGAAGGATTAGCTGAGTCAACCAGCAAAGGGCTGAGCTCATTTATCGGGCTATTTTCAGGACCCTGGATGGAATTTTACCCTCAATTACCCGATCTCACACTCGGACAGAGGGGAAGCATCAAAACCAGGCTTTTCCATGTGTTGGCTGTTGGGGTTTGGGCATTGTAGGGGTGGGGTGGAGCTCACCGAGGGGAGCTGGTGAGGGCTGGGAAGTGGAGAGAGGGAGAAATGGATGGATCTGTCCTCTTTGGCCAAGGGAATTGTGGTGCAGGGAGTGTCACAAATGTGTGGGCAGAAGGACCCGGTGGTCCCTCACCAGCTCACAGGGCTGTCACCAGCACCGGGTCAGGCCACCTGTGGCTTTTTCTGTCCCCCCTAGGGACAAAGGATTCATCATTTTCTAGCCTGAAAGTGACCAATGACCCCTAAAATGTCATTGGAAAATCCAGCACAACGTCTGGCTCTGTCCCTTTGCAGCTGAGCTTTGGGTTGTCCCAGAATCATGGAATGCTTTGGGTTGAGAGGGACCTTAAAGCTCATCCCAATCCACCCCCTGCCATGGGCAGGGACACCTCCCACTGTCCCAGGCTGCTCCAAACCCTGTCCAGGGGACACTTCTAGGGATGGGGCAGTCACAGCCAGGACCTGCCCAACCTCCCAGGGAACAATTCCTTCTTGGATCCTTGTCAGATCCCATCCATCGCTGCCCTCTGGCTGTGGGGAGCCATTCCCTGTGTCCTGTCCCTCCATCCCTTGTCCCCAGTCCCTCTCCAGCTCTCCTGGAGCCCCTTTAGGCCCTGGAAGGGGCTCTGAGCTCTCCCTGCAGCTTTCTCTGCGAGCCAGGTGAGGGTGGATTCTGCAGCTTGAACCAAAACTGCCTCTGTTTGCCCCAAATCGTGTCCTTTCCCCTCTCAGTTTGGCAGTGGGAGGGAAGGGGCTCTGCAGGGCTGGCTGCTCTCCCAGCCCACAGCAGCTCCCTGTGACGGAGGGGCCAAAAATAGAACCTTTCCCGGGAGAGGAGAGGAATAATACTTTTCCTGACACCCTGCAATTGCCTTGAGGCTGCCAACGTGGTGATAAGCAGTTGTTTGCCTGTGCTCTGGAGCAAACGTGGTTTATCTCTTCCTTGTTCCAGCCCTGCAGGAAAAACCCAGCGATTTCGCTGCCGTGGGACCCCCCCCCAGGTCTGTATTTGATTATTTCTCTCTTTTACTCCAGCAGCACCTGGAGATTTGAGTGGAATTCCCAACGCTGGCAGGGCTCAGGGCCCTGCTGTGCTCTCGGGTTAAAAGCCCAGAAGCAGGAGATGCAGGGGAGCTCTGCAGGGTTTAGGAGGCGCTGAGCTGAGGGGATCTGATTCCCGAATTAGTGGTGTTTTGGAGGCTGGGGAGCTCAGGGATGGGAGTGCCCATCGGGGCTGCTCCCTCCGGAGCTTTTCCGGGAGGAGGAAACGTTTGCAGCCGCCTGTGCAAACAAGAGGCCCGGAGGAGGAAACACATCAGGCTGGGGGAAATCCTGACCTGCAAAGCTCAGGGTTCCAAGAGAGGATTAAATCCCAGAGAAAACTGGGGTTTCACCCTCCCTCTGCTGTCCTGCCCCCAAACTCCTGGTTTTGGGTGAGGTGATGCCACTGCACCGTGCAGGGTGTGGTGATGCTGCTTTTAGTGGGCAGAGATTGGTGGGCAGGAGGAAACCTTGCTGAGACCCTCCGTGGAAGATCGATATTCCACGTGAAGCTGATTTGAGGTATTTTTTAGCCAGCAGCTTCTGGGGGTGATGTCTCACTCCGGTGGTCACAGCCTCTTGCAGCAGCAGCACTGCCCAGCCTCAGCTGAGCTTTTCCCTCCATAAAACTCCTCAAATCCCCTCCTTTGCTTCCACCTTCCCTGGGGCACGGCCGATACAAGCAGAGGCTTTTCCCAGCTCCAGCCCATCTCCAGGAAGCAGGATGACATTAAATCCCAAACAAATTACGCTGTGCATTCGAGTGAGGCTGCTCGGATGCGTTTGCCTTCCCTAACGATGGAGGCAGTGGGAATTGCAGCACCATTAATTCCTCCTTTTGCCTCCTGCGAGTTGTCGGTGCCTCTCCCCCGTGCCTGGTAAGTGCCTCATCCACTGCCTCGGATGCTCTGCTGTGTCCCTGGAATCTTCTGTACAACCTCGGAGCTGAAAGGTCTCCCCCAGCCGCCTGGGAACGCTGTGGGGAGAATCCCGGAGCTGTGGGATGCAGCAGGGATTACAGGGAGCCCTGATCCCGGCATCCCACAGCGTTTCCTTCTGGTTTGGAGCCTTTCTGGTGCCGGGTGAGGGGATGGGGCAGCTGCCAGGCTCCGAAGCATTCCCAACCTGGAGGAAGATCAGCCGTGCTGCCGGCTCTTGGAACGGGAAACTGCTGCTCAGAGGACAGTAAAGGTTATTAAATGTCAGGGAGAAATAAAGCTGCCTCCTCCCCACTTTCTCCCTGTTTTCTCCCCCTGGCTGCGCTGTTCGCAGACGCTTTGTGCTGCAGGGGGAGATGGGGACTGGGAGCAGCTGCCTCAGGGCATCCCAGCGCTCCTGGATTTGGGAGGGGGGGATTACTGGGGTTACTCCTCTCGAGTAACATTTGGGGGTCCCAGCCACAGATCAGGGGCCTCCAGGCCCAGCCTGACACCAGGACAGGTTAAAAGGGTTCATTCCCCGGGCAGGCACAGTGGGATAGGTTTGGGTTCCCTCTTTGGGATGTGGGATGCATCCAGCCGGCACTAACGCGTCCCCAACCCTTGGCCGGGCGCAGGGTGTCGGTGACAGCCCAAGAGGCGGTGACATTCATCTCCTGTCTTCTGCCACACCTCTCCTGCCAGCGCCGTGCCCTCGTGGCTCCGGCAGCAGCCCCGACAGGTCTTTCCAGTCCCGCCGGGAGCTGCCATCGGC
>VYXF01011170.1:94344-114065 GCA_013397295.1 Polioptila caerulea
GGAATGGGGGAGGGCTGAGGGTGGTCGGGGCAGGGAACCCCCTCCGCGTGTGCTTTTCGGGGGGCTCATTTCCAAAATACAGCCTGGTATGGCCCCCGCGAGGAATTTTTGCCGGGTAGAAATGGGAATTTCAGAATAAGTGGCCCCGTTCTGGGGCTCCCTGGGGATGTGGCCGTGGCGGAGGGGGTGGCGCGGGAGCTTTGCCGCTGGGAAGTGTGAAAGGAGAAACCGCTGCTCGCCACAAAAGCCCGGCTTACGCAGCTCGGGTCTATTCAAGAGACATTTAATTCTCCGCGCAAGTCCAGGCGAATAGGGAGCTGCCATCTGGTGTCTGATGGCAGCGAGGGGAAAGGAAAAGGCTCTCTGGGAAGCGGGGCAAGCTGGGAGCTCGCCGGGCTTCAGATTCCCTGGAAATGGCTCCGGTTTAAGAGCTGAGTGATGGTTTTGTCAGTGCCCTGTGTGAGCTAAAGATGGGCTTGGGAAGGGGAAGGATCCCCCTGGAAGGCAGCAGCGCCCCAGCGCTGGGGCCGGGAGAGGAGATGATGCTGGGGAAAAGATCCTCTAGACCTACACACATCACGGGCCAAAAACCCTCCCTCATCAGGGACTGGGATCCCGGTGCCGGCTCGGGATGGGCCGGGAGCTGACTCTGGCGTGCACCGAGTGCGTGCGGTCTGTGCCCCACCTGTGCCAGCCCAGCTGAGCGCCGCTCTCAGGAGACCCCCTGGCACCCAGGGAATTGTTTTACGAAGTTGCCGAGCTGTGGGCAGTGCTGCAGCACGGCTGCGCCTTGGCCAGGGCACAGCTGGAGCCTCCCCGATAAAGCCGGGAGCGCGTCCCGGGAGCAGAGCGGATCTGCGGCGGGCACAGGCGAGCCCAGCGAGGAGAAGTTCCGGCTCTCCAGAGTCCCAGGATGAGTCTAAACATGGAGGTTTGTGTGTTTAAATTCAGCGGGGTGCTTGGGAGGGGTGTACCTCTGGATTTAGGGAGCCTTTGGGGACCTGGCACTCCACGGGGCTGAGCCCGGGAGCCGTGACCCTGCTGCCGGCGTGTTCTCCCCGGGGGAGGGACACGAGGGAACAAGACTGACCAGTTCCCTGGCAGGAAACAGGCTGTTCCCTGACGGCACAGGGAGTTTTCCTTGGCAGGCACTCAGCCGTGCCCAGGGTGCCCTTGCAGGGCTGGCTCCGCGCCCGCGGTGGCACCAGCCTGGGGACAGACCCGTGGGTGCAGTGCGGGTGGGTGGCTGCCCGGTGTCCCCAGGCACCAGGAGCTGTGACATTCCCGTGCCAGAGCCGTGCCAGGGTAGGGGTGGATGTGACAAGGGAGGATTTCCACGGAGGGCCGCAGCGTGGAGCAGTGCCAGCGCTGAGCAGTGGCACTGCCAGTCCCCCAGCAGCGATGACGCCCCGTGCGTGTCCCCCTGCACGGGGGCTGCCTCCTCTGCAGGGCACCAGCACACGGGGTGGGAGAAGGCAGCGGCAATCTGACCCTCCCCTTGTGCCCTGGCACAGCTGGGGTGTGTTGAAATCACCTGGGCTGCAGCACAGGGCACAAACCCTGCCCTGGCCAGCAGGCCTGAAGGATCCCCCTTGGATGGGGATCCTGCCGAATTTTGTTTAACATTGCAATATTAATATTGCGAGATTTTGTTTAATATTCTCTCCCCTTGGATGGGCATCCTGCCTAGTTTTGTTTAACATTCCAGATGTCAGGGTGCAGAGGGGCTTGGACAAGGAGTTTTGGGCTGGAGAATCCCCCTTTTATGGGAACCCCACCTTATTCTAGTGAATATTTGGGATCTCTGCATGTTCAGGTGGTTAGGCTGTTTTGGGCTGCAGANGGAGAATCCCCTTTTTATGGGAACCCCACCTTAATCTAGTGAATATTTGGGATCTCTGCATGTGCAGGTAGTGAGGCTGTTTTGGGCTGCAGAACCCCTCAGTGATGGGAACCCCAGCTTATTTTAGTTAATATTTGGGATATCTGCTTGTTCAGGGACTTAAATTGGTTTGGGCTTGAGAATCCCCCTTTAATGAGAATCCCACCTTAATTTAGTTAATATTTGGGATATCTGCTTGAGCAGGGACTTAGGCTAGTTTGGACTGGAGAATTCCCCTTTTATGGGAACGCCATCTTATTCTAATTAATTTTTGGGATATCTCCATGCCCTCTGCGGGGCACCAGCACACGGGGTGGGAGAAGGCAGTGACAATCTGACCCCTTGTCCCCTGGCACAGCTGGAGACAGACGTGGGGTGTGCTGAAACCGCCTGTGCTGCAGCACAGGGCACAAACCCTGCCCTGGCCAGGGCCAGGTGCTGCCCACGTGAGCATCCCTCGCCCCCGCACAGCAGCGGGATGCAGGCAGCCCTTGGCACCCACAGCCCTTGGCATGGATGCAGTGCCAGAGCTCTCTGCAGAGCTCCTGGCTGTGTCCAAAGGAGCAGAGTTGTCCCCTCGGGGCTGCCAAGACGAGTCCTGCAAGAACATCAGTTGTGGCTTTTCCCCTTTCCTGGAGCTGAACATTCCCAGGGGCTCTCGGGGTTCCTGCACTCCGTGTCTGGGTGCCAGACTGCAGGGATGAGGCTATGAGGAGGCAGCCAGAGGTTTCTTTGCTTTAATTACAGTTTTTAGTCATCCCTGACAGCTCCAGGCTGGAGCACTGTCTCCGTGCAGGATGCAGAGAGCGTGGGTTGGAGCTCTGTCGTCATGAGGAATGTCATTGTCACCCACGGCCCCAGCTGATAACAGGGATTATCTCAGTTTGTCATCCAGCTCTGGGGACAGGCTGGGAGCATTGGGATGCTGTGGTTGGAGCGGGAGGAGAACTGGGACACGGGTTGGCCAGATCCTGCTCCCCACTGGGATTTCCACTGCGACAAACTGGGATTGGATCCCACTTCCCGTATAGGAACTGCTGAGGCCCCCCAGCAAACCTGGCCTCAGCACCCAATGCACCTGGAAAAAGCCCCAAGGGGAAACTCGTGCAGGGCTTAGGGGTGCTGGGAGATCCAGCTGGATTCAAGGGCAGGTCATGGATAAAAGCTGCTTGCACACTTAGGCAGCTGCAGGTGAATCATTCAGCATTTCTTTTTACTAAAAACAGGCATTTTCCAAAGTTTCAGAGCACCATGGGCTTCCTGTGGCATTCCCACGCGTGGCTTCAGCACATTCATGGATGATATTCCTGGGCTGGGGTCTCCACCTGTCTAGTTGAGCTTCATGTTGAGCTTTAAAGTCAGCCCAGGAGCTGCTGAGTTTCAGGGTGATGCTGAAGCTCATGATGTTGTATCAAGGCTCCAAAGCAGACTCAAGGTCCCTTTTTATTCCAGAACTTATATTTGGTCTCAAACTTGACCCAGCCAGGAATGGGAACCCCTGGGCAGTGGTGGGATGTGCAGCTGTGCTGATGTCCACGAGGGGATGGTGCCACTTTTGGGACCTGAGGCTCTTGTTTGGTGTTTTGGCTATTCCTTCTCTGGATTTGTTCTGCTGGAGCCATGAGCAGGTTGTGGAGTGGGGACAGGGCTGGGTTTGGAGCTGATTTTGGTTTTGAAGCTCTCCTGGGCTCTGTGCTGAGAACCCAACACCTTTGGAGGTTCCTGGGGAGCCTGGGAGCCCCCAGCAGCTGCCAACACCTTGGAACAGCTTTGGTGGCCTTCACTCAAGGACAGGGCTTTACCATGAGCTGGTCAGTGGAGGATTAAATCTTTTCCATCCTTCTGTGTGCAGGATGTGCTCCCTGGGGCTCCTGTGCTGAACTCCAAGTCCTCTCTCCCAGAGGGTCATGGGGCACCCTGTGCCAGGGCCTCCCCACCCTCACAGGGAACAATTCCTTCCCAATAACCCACCTAACCCTGTCCTCTGGCAGTGGGAAGCCATTCCCTGTGTCCTGTCACTCCATGCCTTTATCCAAAGTCCCTCTCCAGCTCTCCTGGAGCCGCTTTAGGCCCTGGAAGGAGCTCTGAGCTTTCCCTGGAGCCTTCTCCCCATCAGTGCCAAAAGGGATTTTGCAGCTGCTGTGGGAGTGGGAAGGGCTGGGGGCAGATGGATGGATGGATGGATGGATGGATGGATGGATGGATGGATGGATGGATGGATGGATGGATGGATGGATGTCCCTGCAGCTGGAGGGGTGGTTTGGGATGGGTCACACTGGCAGGGACACGGAGCCAGGCTGCAGCTGGCTGGATCCCCATGGGAACACTGCCAGTCCCTGCTGTGCTGCAGCCTTGGGCTGCTCTTCTCCTGGGAGCCAAACTCTCCCCAGCTCCTGGAGTGCAGCAGTGTCCCTGCAGCTCCTGGGAGCTGTAGGTGTGTGCCAGGGGGCTCAGTGTGAGCAGGCTGGGACAGCAGAGGTGGCTGTGTGAGTCCTGCCACCCGAGGTGACTTTTTTTTCTGTCCCTGCTGTCTCTGGGGGACAGGGACTTTTCCCAGCCACTCAAGGAGTTGTGTTTGTCTCACTGTCTGGTGCCTCAAAGGGTCCCTGGAGGAGAGGAGGAGGAGGAGGGGATGCTGCTGGAAGAGCGGCTGCTCCTGCAGCCCAGGGGTTGTTTTCCCACTGTGCTGTGCTTGGTGAAACACGTCAGATTTGGTTTCAGCTTGAACTCCTGTTTGTCTGATGGACTGGACATTGGTCCTTTGGGGGATTGTTGCTCTGGGGATGGTTGCCTGTGTCCTGGGATCGGTTCCCTGGAGGGCAGTGGGGCTGTGTCAGTGTTGCTGCCCGGGTTTGTCACTGTTACCTGTCACCTGTGCTGCTGTCCCTGCTCCTGTCCCTCCCTGTGCCTGGATGCTGCAGAGTGTCCTGGGTTTCAGACACTAATTCTACACCTCCTGAGGCAGAAGCACCCTCACTGAGTACCTCAGTGACTCTCTGACTTCAGGGTGGCCCCTTCTCTGCCTCCTTTGCTGCAGCACTGCCCAGGATGGGCCCGTGCCGGAGCATCCCAGTCCATCCCCATCCCTGTGGTCTCTGTACCTCTTTTGCAGGACCTTTGCAATCTGGGGTGCCAAACCCCCTTAACTGCAGCCCAGAGCTCTGCATCCTCATCCCATTCCAGTTTCTGTTGTGTCCAGCATCCCCTTTCCATTCCCAGCTAAGTCAATGTGTGTTAAGCTCCCAGATGCTCCACCCCGGAGATGATCCCGTTTCCAAACGGGGTCAGACAGACCCGTGAGCAGAGAGAGGGCAGGGACAGGAGGATGTCAGGGCTGCCCTGGAGAACCACCAGTGTCCTGCCAGCTGCTGGCTCCTGCCAGCCCAATTTTGCCCGTCAGGCCACGAGATGTCACATCTCAAATGTGACATATGGAGCTGAGGCCCCGGTTGTCCCTTTTCTGGGCTAAAGGATGGAAAACCCTCTCGAGCGGTGCCGAAAGCGTGTGAGTGTTCCATGGGATTGCTGATTCACGTGGCTGGTGGAGAGGAGCCAGCTCTGCCTGTCCCTGCACTGCTGACGGACATCCTGGGGACATCGTGGTGGTGGCCTTGCCCAAGGTCCATGGTGGTGGTTCCCCGGGGTCCTGTCCTCACTTTTGTCCTCCTTGTGTCTTTCAGATGTCCTGTGGTAACCTGTCCTCCCCCCGGAGGTCCTGCCTGCCTTAGCCAGCATCCTGCCAGCGATGGCCTCAACACCCCAGTGAGGGGCAAAAGGACGAGGAGCGAGTGTCCCCAGCACTGCCACATCCCCTGGGAGAGCCATGGAGGCTCCTCTGGACGTGCCCGTAGGGAATCTCATTGACTTTGACACGGAAACGCCCGCCTGTGACCCCTCAGAGCCCGCTCCCCCCGCTGCCCCCAGCGACAGCGGCCACCCGGGGCAGGCAGGGGACGTGGCCGCGGAGGAGAGCGATGCCACCGAGTCAGCAGACAGCGAGAACGACATGGGGGACTCTCCCCAGCACTGGGGTGGCTACCGCCGCTCCTCCTCCAACGAGTCCTTCTCCTCCAGCCAGAGCACGGAGTCGGCGCGGGACGAGGCCACGGCCGAGCGCCGGGAGTTCATGCGGAATTACGTGGAGAAGATCTTCACTGGGGGGTGAGTGAGCAGGGCTGGCAGTGCCAGGGCCTTCCCATGGGGTGGGGTTGGATCTGGCTGCTCTCCCACTCCGTTTGTGTCCTTCTCCTCCATGCTGTGCTGGAGGGATGTCGCTGTGGGTCACTCCCCAAGGACACACAGGACATGTTCTCAAGAGAAGGCTGAAAACTCTTTATTCAAAATTCTGACTCCATATATATAGTATTTTTACAAGGACTAGGGATCGGAGGAGAAGCTGGACACCTCTCCCATCACACTGGTCAAGACAAATGTCAATCAGTCACTTTCCACTCCCAAGAGAAGGAATTTCCAGCGACCTTGTCTTAGCATAAACAAGCTTCTAATAATAGCATTGATTCATGAGAAAGTGAACTAAGAACTACCAAACATTGAGTTAGAAAGTCTACTACAAAACCTGAAAGAATCAGGGCGACAGAGGGGTACGTGGCTTTTGCCTCGCACCCCTCTCCTGGCCACATCCCAGCTCGTCTCCCACACCCAGCTTCCCTCCCTTCTTCTCGCTCCCCATTCCCATGCCAGGGGCTCACTGTCCCCATCTCCTCTCCCCACTGGTGCTCACGGAAATGCCAGTGGCTCACACGTGCCCGGGGACCCTGTGGCAGCCCCCGGCTGTGCCCCCAGCCCTGCATCCCCCAGCTCCTGGCGCTGTGGTCCGTGGAACTCCGCAGCTCCGTGTCAGGCTGGATGGAGCAAATGGAGCGTGAGGAGCAGCAACAGGGCTTGTTTTTGCTCTGGGGCTCCGTGCCTGTCTCTGGAGCTCAGTTTCTGCTCATCCTGTCCTTGGCTCTTCCCTTCTCCCTCTGCCTTTGGCTTCCCTCCTGCTAGGGAGGAAGAAAAGAGCAGCGCAAGGCGAGGGATGACAAAATGGATGCTCCTCTCCTCCTCTTCCTCTGCCTTCCTCCAGCACCAGGGTGCTGATGCCAAGAGGGATGTTGGGGGGTGCAGGTCACATCCTTAGCTTTCATGATGTTTTTTTAATTTTTCCTTGTTCCAGAGAGGATTTGGACCAAGAGGAGAAGGCCAGGTTTGGGGAGCTCTGCAGCAGCGAGAACGGGAAGGGCAGGGAGTGGTTTGCCAGATATGTGAGCGCCCAGGTAAGGGGAGTGCTGGGGGGCAGCAGGGATCCTGCATGGGCTTTGGAACAGCCTCAGGCCAGGGGGATTTATTTATATCCCAAAGAAGTATTTTTGGAAGGCAGGAACTCAAGGAAAGTGAGGAACCACAGCAGAGGGAGATACAGGAGCGAATAAATGCACTTTGAGCCGTTAAATACACCCTTGGTGCAACGTGGGAGAGAATTCACTCGTTTTATATCAAATTAAATCCCACCAGCACTCAGACACATCCTATTCCTTGGAAAAAAACCTAAAAAACCCCACAGGCACAATGCTGTCTCTGAGGGGGAGGCTCAGCCACGAGTGCTCTTTTGCCCCCTGCCCATGGAGGGTGGTCCCGAGGGGCTGAGGCTGTTCCTGCTGCTGTTGATCCCTTCTGGAGGCTGACCTGAAACAGAGCCCAGCCAGAGCAAAAGGTTAAAGCAGGGATTTATTAAAAGGCCTCAGTGGGCACACCTGGGAAGCACAAGAGCTGGACTTACACCTAAGATGAACCAAAAATGGGCACAAAATGGACACCCGATCACAAGGTCTCACACTTTGATAAGTTTTGCTCCATTAGCACATTGTTAATTGTAATTAGCATTTGTAATTAGCACATAGTTAATTGTCCAATTACAGCTTCAGGCTATGGAGCTCCATCCTTGTTGTTTTTCCTTCTCCCTTCGCCCTTGGTCTTGTTCTTGGGCTAAAAGTTGTCCTTGGTGCCAAGCTGGAGCAGGAATTGTTTTGTCTCCCTGCTCTGTGAAGAGAGCTCAGTAGCACTGAATGAAACCTAAAACTGCCCACTAAAACAGCCCAGAATGTGAAAAATATAAGAGTTAAAACTGAAGGCATCACTGTGCTGAGCCCTGGGCTCTGTCCCTGCAGCGCTGCAACTCCAAGTGTGTCTCGGAGCAGACCTTCTACCGCCTGATGCAGTCCTTCGCCCTCGTGCTCTTTGAGTAAGTCCTGGGGGCACTCTGGGGCTTTGGGTGACCCCAAAAGGGCCTGAGGGCAGAGCTGTGGTTGGGTTCCCATCACGGGGTGTCCTCACTGAGTCCTCCCTCTGTGTCAGGTGTCACCAGATGGACGATTTCAGCCCTGCCAAGAACCTCATGACCATGTGTTTCACCTATTACTATATAGGTAAGAGCACCTGCACCCCTGTGGAGGCTCTGCTGGTGCTGGGGGCTGCTTGGAGATGTGTCCTGTGCATGGCAAAGGTGTTGGAGGAAAAGAGGTGGAAAAGAGCCCAGGATCTGTGCAAACCTGGCAGCACTCCTCGCTGGGGTGGCGATGCTGCTTTGTCCTTCCAGCCGGGAATATTTGTATGTGACAACCCCCAGATGATCCCAGCCCCTGGGGTGGGATGTGAGCACCCCAGCCCTTGGTGAAGCACCTTGGTTTATTGTTTGGTGTGTGGTGGCTGTTCCTTCACAGGGAGCTGGATTTTCTATCCAAAATGGGAATGAGGAGGATTAAAATAAAAACCCACAGGAACTGGGATGGGTTCTTGGGTGTTTCCACCTCCTGGTGGTGCATCGTGGAGCTGGATGCAGGTCCCCAGGAGCTGGCAGCACTCAGGGCCGTGGTCAAACTGAGCTCCTGGCACATTTTCCCCAGGGAAACCTCACGCCCTGCCCCTGGAGGCCAAGGAGAAGCCCACGGGCAGCATCGACTCGTACCTGAAGTCAGCGAACACCTGGCTGGCTGAGAAGAAGGACATTGCAGAGAGGCTGCTGAAAAACACCTCGGCCAAGACAGAGAACGTGAAGGGCTTCTTTGGGGGCCTGGAGACCAAACTGAAGGGTCCTGGCACCAAAAAGAGCGAGTGGGTACCACTCCCTCGGGTGGGCAGGATGGGCTGGGCAGGCACCCACATCACAACCAAGGCCAGGGGTGTGGGGCCACCATGGGGCTGCTGTGGCCATGAGAGGGTCTCTAGGCTGGTCCCATGTTCTAATCACTGTCACCTCGTGGTCTGGGAGTCCTGTTTCCCCTGTCCATGGAGTTATGTGGTTCCAAGCTCGTGATCTTCTGCGTGATCTCTGTGCTGGGTCTGAGGGGAGGGATGTCTCTGTCTCTTTGTCACCTTTCTGGCCCTGGGGATGGTGGCATGGGATCAGGGGGTCTTTCAGATGAGGTTCCCTTTGCCAGGGAGGTCATGGGCTGTCGGGGGGACAGGATTTTTGGAGCTGACATTGATTTCTTGTGCCACAGTGAAGGTGAAGACAAACCAAAGGAGAAGCTGAAGAAGACGGGTGAGTGCAGCCAGTGTTGGTGAAACAGGCACGGCCAAGATGTCCCTGGGGAAGGAGAGAGGGTTGGAAATGCTGGAATTCCTTGGGGCTGGGTTTGAAATTCCAGTCACAACTCTGGTTCTGCAAGGATCTTGTCCTCAGTGTCACAGGCTGCAGAGGTTTGGGCACTGCCTCTGAGCTTTGGTAGTGCACCAGTCTCTCCCAGTACCTGTGTGTGCTCTCAATCCAGTCCCAGTCCCTCCAGGATCCCCCTGGGACATCCCTGCACTCCAAGGACACTCAGAGCTCCTCTTCCCATTGCTGTGGGTGTGTAGAGGATGTGTTTGGTTTGCAAACCATCCCAGCTGCTCAGCCACCAACCCGGGAGGGGGCACAAAATCCACGGGTGGGTGGGAAGGTGGGAGTCCCCCTGATGCTGGCGTGTGACTGTGTGTCCCCACAGTGTCCCTGCAGAGCCCAGAGGAGGAGAAGAAAGGGGAGAAGATCTACCTGTACATGCACCTCAAGCAGCAGCCGATCTGGTAAAGCCTGGGGCGAGCTGGCTCCTGCCTGGGGAGGGGTTTGTCCTGCTGGCCACACGTCCCCAGATGTTCACAAGTGCCCCTAACAGAGCTGGCCTTGCCTTTGGCACATCCCTTGTGCTAATGAAGATGTTTGCAGCCACCAAAGGGCTGGTCCAGGAATCTGCCAGGTTTGTTTGGCCCATCCTGACCCTTGGGAGGACTCAGGGACAAGCTGGGTGAGATTGTGGAATCCTGAAGTGGTGTGGGTTGGAAAGTCATCCCATTCCACTCCATGCCATGGGCAGGGCCACCTTCCACTGTCCCAGGTTGCTCCAAGCCCTGTCCAACCTGGCCTGGGGAACTTCCAGGGATGGCTCAGACACAGTTTCTCTGGGCAACCTGTGGTTCCTAATGATAAAATCCCAATTAGCCATTCCCAACCTCTCCCTCCCTGCAGGCACAACCTCCGGTTCTGGAACGCCGCCTTCTTCGACGCCGTGCACTGCGAGCGCAGGAAGAGATCCCCCACCACCAGGTAGGACACGTCCCTGTGGGAACAGGCGGCTCTGTGTCCCCTCCAGCCCCTCAGGGTGCTTCTCCCCACAGCCCTGAGCTTGTCCAGCCTGGGGAAATGCTCTGCCCTCCATCCCCACCTGGAAACCTGCTGGGAGCACTGGGCAGTGGGGTGGGCTGGTGAGATCTGCAGCCTGGGAAGGCCTTGGGAGCAGGAAGGTTTTCTTGCTCGTTGTGCATTTTTGGAGGAACCGAGCCCTAGAGACATGTCCAGAAATCCCAGCCAGGGCTCGGGCTGTTGGTGCTGAGTTTGCCAGCAGCTCTGGGAGGTGCTGGGCACAGCTGTAGTGGATGGAGGGGATGTCCCAGCTGCCGCCAGGAGGGACAGCCTGCGGCCAGAACGGAGAGAAGCTGGGGATGGTGGCACTGCCAGCCCTGAAAATCGGATAAACCTGCCGGGGAAGGGCCTGCTCGTGTCGGGGGATGCAGAAGTGGGTGAGACACTCGCCAGGCTTGTGCCCGTCTCTTGCTCCATGCCGGAGCTGTGCGAGGGCTCCCTCCACTCCCTCCTCTTTGGCAGTTTCCCACTCCCAGCCGGCCCCTCCCGCTGTCTGTGCAGTGCCCTGAGGCTCTGAGCTCTCGGGGTGGAATCGCCCAGCTCGGAACATTCCAGCTGCCCCTTTCCGGAGCGCTGGCAGCCCTTCTGAACAGCCAGCCCCGCTCCGTGTCCTCCCCAAATCCCGAGCTAAGCCGCAGCAGCCCTGGCTCGCACCCTGGGATGCTGTGCCAGGCTCAGCTCGCGGATCAATCCCTGTTTTCCCCTTTATTGCTTTCCTTTTTTTCTCCCAAGCAAGCACGGGAAGAGCCTATTGAGCAGCAGTGTAACCATAACTGCATTTGCTTTGATTAAGCCCCAAATTAGCAGCAGCAAATGCCTCACAAGGACAGACGCCACCGGCAGCTGCTCCCTGCTCCGAGTGCCTTTCCCAATTAATCTGATGGCTGAGTCTGCCTCGGCTGCAGGAACAAGCCTGACTAACAAAGGAGCTTTGGGAACTGCAGCCTGGAGTATCCTGGGAGTCTCGGGGGGGCTGGGAGGTGGTGGTGCCCCTCCCGAGTCCTCTGGAGAGGATGCAGGATCCTCACAGTGAGCTGGGATGCTGCGGGCCGGGCTGAGGGTTGAAACCCCTGCAGGGAGGATGCGGTGGGTGCGGTCTGGGTTGGGAGATCCAGGTCAGCCCGTGGCCATGGCAGATGTCCAGAAGGTCCGTGGGGATGGGGTTGAGGCCATCTCTGTGATGGGGTGGCCAGGACATCTCTGGGGTGGCCGGGCTTTGTCCTCCCAGGGCTGCAGTGAGACCTGGGGAGGTTTTTCCTCCTCTGGGTGGGGAGGGCAGGGGAGGGGGGGAAGGAATCAGAACTAAACTCCTCTTTTTCTCTCTCTTTCCTCTCTCTCTGCCTCTAACAACCTTTTCCCATCTCTTCTTCTCTCCGTTCCCCTCCATCCCTCTGTCTTGCATGACCTTTTCACGCACCACTTTTGTCGGCCCCGTTTCTGCCGCCGCTCCAGAGGGAACACTGGGGAGGAAGAGGAGAAGAGGTGTGTCTGTCCCTGTCCTTCCTTAGTGTCCACAGGCCAATGCTCACTTCAGGTCCAGATCCTGCCCTGGGGAGGGGGGGATGTGTTTTGGGGGGCTCTGCAAGGCCCTTTCTCCATGGAGGATCCCTTCCTGCCAGAGGTTTGAGTGTGAGCATCACCCTCCCAAAGGGCCAGAGGGGGTTAGGCTGGCTCCTCTTTCATGTGGTTTTTAAAAAGGAGCCTGAATGGTTTCAAGCTGTGATATTTTGCTGGGAACATCCCTCTGGGCAGGGTTTGGACACGAACTGAGGCTCTTTGTGTAGAAAGCATCCCCCTCTCCTGTCCTCCCTGCTTGCTCCTGGCTTCTGCTGCCACTTAGAGGTGCTGGGGATCCTTTGCCAGCTGGAAAAGCTGGTTCTTTCCCATTTTTAATGCACTTTTCTGCTGCCATCCCTTAAAAAAATCGAAATTGCAAACGAGGGGCTGCATGTCACAATCGGGAGCGTGTCCTTGGGGCCACGAGCTGGCACTGGGGCAGGGGAACGGTCACTGCTCTCTTGGAGTGTGGGATTTGGGATCAAACCCCTGCAGGTGATGGCATTAACAAGAGGATGAGGATTTTTGGAAGCCTGGCAGTGAATTTCTGTGTGGCTGAGGAATGTCCTGGCTAAGGGATGGTGTAAATAATCACTGCTGGGGTTTGCTGTGCGGGGGGAAAGGCTGCTGCTGCTGGAAGAGGAGAAAGTTGATGGAGAGTTCTCAGCACTTCCGGGCACAGCAAGGCTTCCCTGGATACCCCAAAATAAAACCCCACAGCCCAGGGGGTTCCTCACCCCCATGCCTGCCCTGCTGGGCCAGTGTGAAGATCAAAGGCTTTGAGTGGACCCACATGTGGGTTTTCTCCCTTCCCAGGCATGTTGCTCTCCAGTAATAAGCCAGAAACACGGCCAAATTTTTGGGGGGGCACTTTGATAATGTTTTTTCTCTCCCTTCTTCCTCCCTCCAAAACATAAAAAGGCAGGAAAAAAAAAAGAGCTACAAACATGCTTCTTCTGTTAGCGAGCCAGCGGGGTCTGTGAAGTTTTGCTTCCAGATTTCAAAGACCCTTAATTCGATTCTTCCCCTCTCCTTTCAGCCTCTACATTTGGCTGTGGGTTTTATTTGCTATCCTAAGCTTTATCTGAGAGAAATTACACCTTCTTTTCTTTAAAAAAAACCCAAAAAAACCAAACCCTGACACATATTGTGTGCATTTCCAGAGCCCTATAAACAATGAGCTGGTGGCTGGAGGCTCAGCTCAGCAGCTTTGCACGTGGGTTGGGGTGATTTAGTGGGGACTGGCTCCCTTTGTGGGGTCAGCCATCCTCTTCCAGTTCCTGGGGCTCACTGAATTTTGGGTGAGACCCCCTCTGTCCCAATTTCTACCCAGCACAGCTCTCCCCTCCTGCTTGGTATTCTGGCGAGCTACAAGTGTCCGTCCTTCTCCTGGTGTTCTCCTCTTCCTTCTCCTCCATTTTTCTTCTGCCTATCCCTGTTTTTCCTTGCTTTTCCTCCTCTTATCCTTGGCTGTAACCTCACCTGGTTCTCGGGAAGGGGCTGGCTTCCCCGTGGAGCTGTAGTTGCCCTGGCATGCGTGCACTGAGCCCTGCTGCCACCACCCCAAGTGACATCCCTGTGGCACAGGCTTTATTCCCGGGGTGGGCACTCTGCCACTGCCTAGAGCTGGTTGCAAACACCCAGAGCTTAAACCCCTCCATCCCCTAAGGCCGTGCTGCAGCTGCAGGGAGCCGGAGCGGAGCCAGGGCATCCTCAGGGCACCGCTGGGATTTTGGCCCGTGGGGAGGGGTGTGGGAGCTGCTGCCCTGTTGGAGGGGGAGGGATGTTTGGGGAGTGCCTTGGTGGGGATTCGGGGAGTTGGTGCCTTGCTGCAGGTGAGGGACAAGTGCCTGGTGTCCTCCTGTCACCCTCCCAGGCTGAGGGGCTTCAGCAGAGCCCTGCTGGGATGGCCATCCCCTGCTTCCTCCTCATGCCCACGGTGGCACTGAAGGTGAGCTCTGTGCTGGAGGGATTGATGCTATTTTTAGCTCTTAATCAGGGTCTTTCCAGGCAAAGCCAAGGCTGAATGAGGTTTTTCTTGAGGGCATCCCTTGCTTTGCTCCAGGGCAAGAGCTCTGCAGATGGATCCATGTTGTGAGTTCATCCAACACCCAGCACCACACCCAGGGGCTCTCGGTGCCTTCCTGTCCTCCAACAACGTGGCCTGGGGTGGGAGGAAGCAGCCAGGGGGTGCTGAGGTGACAGTGGTGACAGGGTGGTGCCAGACTGGCTTGTTCCTTGCAGGGAGAAGTGGTGCCACATGACACAGGAGGAGCGCGACGACAGCCTGCGCTTCAACGAGAACATCACCTTCGGGCAGCTGGGGTGAGCAGGGACGGGGACCAACCCCTGGGAACACCTCCCCAGTGTTCCCCCTCTGGGGACATCCCTTATGGTGCAGAGGATCTTTGATGCTTCTCCCTGGGACCTGCTCCTGCCCCTTCTGTAGAATATCCAAAGGGACCGAGCTGAAAATCATCCCAGTGCCCGGGACAAGGGGCTGTGGAGAGGGAGAGGAAGGTGGGGGGAAGAAGGGGCAGCCCGGCCATTCTCTCATCCAGAGCATCTCTGTCCTCCCTCAGCACCTTCATCCACAACATGCTGGCGTTCGGCCTCAACAAGAAGCTCTGCAGTGACTTCCTGAAGAAGCAGGCGACCATCGGCAACTTGGATGAAGGTAGGGGAGAGCCCAGGGGGATGTGCAGCCCCTTTCCAGGATTCTGGAGGGATGGAGCGTGGATGGGATGGTTCAGCAGCTTCCCTGAGCCCTTTTCTCTCTCCTTCCCAGAGCAATACAAGCTGCTCAGTGACCACATCGAGCAGATGGCCACGGAGTAGCCGCCTGGCTGGCACGCGGCGGTGGAGAGACAGCGGCCAGGGAGGTGGGGAGCAGAGAGGAACCCACCCCTGGGGCTACCTGAGACTGAAGCTGGGCTACCTACAAACCAAACCACACACACGAGCTGCAATAAAACCTGCATGATCGTCCACCAAACTCTAGAGCTGCCCTAGGGCAGCCTGTAGACATAGGAGCCAAACAGCCCCCGCCCTCGCCAGACCCTCCTGCCTCTACTTTTGGAGTAGACGGTCCCCAAAGTGAATTTTGTTGGTGAAAAAGCAAAGCAAAACACAAGGGGAAAGCAGGAAGAGCGTGGCTGTGCAGCCCCCAGGTGCTGTGTCTGCAGCACCCCCCCATAAAATGCTGGTGGGGGTCTCTGGTGGTAAATCCAGAGGTGTCCAAGGCTGCCTCTCCCTGCTGGCCCCTCACTGAGGCTGGAGCTGCACCAGGGATGCAGGAGGTGATGGCAGGGCCCACAGCCAGGAGGGGCTGCACCCAGCCACCACTCAGGAGCTGAGGTGTCCCCAGGGATGTCACCCTGGCTGGGGACAGGGGCAGGGGGACCTTGCTGGGGGCAGAGGTGGGGCTGGCAAAGCGCTGCTGCCACCCTGCTGTTGCCACCCTCGGTGCGCAGCTCCTTGGGAGCTGGAGGGAAATCCTTCCCTTGGGAAACCTTCACTGAGTGGGTTTGTACCTCTGGGCAAAGAGACAGCAGTTTGCTCCGTATCATTAGGCTGGATCAGTAGGAAAAAAGCCATGGCCTTGGGCAGGATTGAAGGCAGAGGAGGCACAGGAGCTCTGCTTGGCTTGGGAGGAGATGGAACCATGTCTCATCCCTGTCCCTGCTGCCCTGTCAGTGTCGGGATGCTGCTGGATTGTGACATTTCCCAAAGCCTCCTGGCATCCTGTGGCAGTAGATTAATTGTCCTCCTTCCCCGGGCTGCTCCTCTCTGCCCTCTCCTTCGCCAGCTCTTCGCTCCAGCTGCTCATCCATCAAACCTGAAATAGCCCTGTCTGAAGGACATCTCCTGTTCTGCTCCAGGGGTGGCAGCTCCCACCGTGCAGCAGATCTGTTTTATCCCCTGGACCTTGGCACAGTGTTTGCAGAGAGGCTGGGGACACGGGGACATGGCTGGGGACACGGGGACATCGCTGCTCCCCTCTGCAAGGAGCAGAAACCCCCAGCCCTGCACAGCCAAGGGCCCAACAGAGTCTCACCCCAAAAACATCATCCTGAGACACAAGCCCAGGTTTCAATCAATCCATTTTCCCTCTGCTGCCAGCTGTATCCCATAGGAAATAGCATAAAAGGATATTTTTTTTTTCCATGTAGCTCTTGGCTTCTGGTGTCATTTCCAAGCACCAAAGTGATGTTTTTTACCCAAGCTGGGCTTCCCTTGCTGCTGGGGATGGGATCTGTGCTGGGTCTTGTAGGAAGGACAAATCCAGCACCAATTTTTCTTTAGCCATTCCCAAACCTGGGCAGAGTTATTGGAGAAGGGTTTTTGTTGGGGTGAGGGGCTGATGTTGGCCCCTCATCCCAATAAACATCTTCCTGCTGGATAAAATGTGCTGGACCATGAGCAGCTCAGTATCCTGGAGCATCCCATCCCCTTCCCTGTCTCTGTCTCCACTCAGGTCTTTCCCAAATCCTCCTTCATTTCTTTATTAATATTTTTTTTTTTCCAACATGAAAAGTTCAGCGCTGAAGTATATATATTATTTGCATGTGTATTTTTCTATAAAAACAATTAAAATCCAATAAAAAATAGCCATAAACCCTCCTCAACGGGGACTGTGTGAAGGATGGGGTGTGAGAGAGAGAGATTGGAATAAATTATCTTAAAAATGAATTTTTTTGCTCAATTGTTGCTGTGTGTTTTAAGCAGACAGATTTTCTCCACGCCGCCTGATCGACCTTAGTGGTCCCTGATGCCTCCACCAGCTTCTCCCTTTTGATAATCTATTTTTTAATAGAGAAAAATTGTTGCACTTTTTACAGAGATGTTCGCGTTTGCCCCGGAGCCAGAGAGGCACATGAAGGAGATTTCATTTTTATTTTCTTTTCCCTTGTGCTTTCCATCTCTGCCAGTGGCCTCCAAGCTGAGGGCAGAGCTGGGATCCTGCTCTAGCCTCGGGACATTTGATTCCAGTGTATTTAAAAATCAATTACTCAGTATTATCTTATTAAAAAAAAAAAAAAAAAAAATGTTCCCTTAGGTTAACAGGCTTCGAATGTCATATTCCACCCAGGATTCAGAATCCACGTCCCCTCAGGTCTCTGTATGGCCAAGCTGAGCCTGTTCCTTATCCTGTAGGGCTGGTTTCTCTCTTGGTAGCCCAACATCTCTCTTGGTAGCCACAATTCTCTTAGGAAGGAGCTTTTCCTGCTCCTGGTTTTTATTTCATTACCCCCCACTGCAGGAGGGAAACCCACCAGCCCCAAAGCCTGGCTTTTTTTTTTTTCCCCTGGTGTTTTCCCTGGATTTGGACTGCTCAGCTATGGAAAACAAGGAGCCTGGGATCAATTTTGTTCCCTCCACCTGCTGAATTCCTTATCACCTGGCTGTGCCTGATAAGTTTGTGTGTATAAGAAGGGAGGGGTTTATTCCTGAGGTATTTGCCCAGCTCCAGGTGCTCTTTGCAGTGGAGGCCTCCTGGAACCTCCCAGTTCCTGGTTTTGCTGGCTGAGTGCTGAGAATGATTTGGGGAGGCTGCAGGGGCAGTTTGGGAAGTGGGAATGAGATCTGGGGCAGCTTAATCCCAGCCTGGGAGGGTGTGAGATCCATGACCAGTTACCCTGGAGCTGGGAGATCTCCGGAGCTCTGGGAAGTTCCAAGGACAGCATCCCTGGAACCCTGGTGGGGTGGTGGCCATTGAGCCAATTTGGTCATTAGCACGTTAAAAAGCTACAGGTTACATTACAGGTTCAAAAGTGGTGTCACCACACCCCGGAGGGTCATTGGTGCACCTGAAACCAGCCTTGGTTTAAATCCCTGCTGCTGGGTTAGGCCAGGTGTGACGTGGGAGCTGCAGGAGGAGCCCCTGGAGAAGGTACTGGATGTCACAGGCACAGCCTGTCCCCCTTCCCTGCCGGGTATTAATTACACCCTGCAGCAGCTTTAGGAAAGCTGATCCAGCTCTGGGATGATTCCACCCATCCATTAAACCCAGGGTCAGCCCAGTGGCTCCTTGAAGCCGGAGCACAGCCAGCAGCTCCCAGCCCCTCTCCCTCCCTCGGGAGGGATCAAAGGACGGCTGCTCGCCCGGCTCTGGGGGTTTTATTGCGTCTCTATTAAAGCTGTTAAAAATCTTTCCATTGTAGCAGTGTCTGGGAGTGATAAGTATTCATAACAGAGGGGATTCAAGATGGGTTTGGTTGTAAAAACACCTCTAAGCTGGCTGGATTTATGGCTGTTAAATCATCCCTCCTCTCATCTGTCACAGCCTTTTCAGATGTTCATCACTGAACAACAGCGAAGTTGGGGCCATAATTTGTGCCACAGTGTGCGGAGCAGGAGGAGGGGAGTCCTCTCCACCAGTAACTGGCTCAGGATTTATGGAGACTTCTCCCAATCTTTTTTTTTCCCTGAGTAGGAGAGGGTTTGCCTCGCTTTCTGCTGTTGCCAGCTTGTTCAGCCAGCTGGAGCCGAGGAAGTGCGGGTGGATTTAGAGCCCTGCTGGGAGGGTTGACAGGAGCTTTCAGGGAATTTGGGGCTGGCCCTTGCCCGCAGCAGGATCTGCAATGCAGGGCTGGGCTCAGGCTCTGCTTTAGGGCTGGATCTTCCCATCCTCCCCTGGTTTGGGGGTGAGACACGGCAAAATCCCACTGATGCAGCTGAAAAAGGATCCGACAGTGGTTTGGGTTGGAACTTAGAGATTTGCTGGATATCGAGGGTGGGGTCATCAGGCTCCGTGCAGCTCCAGGCTACAAACCAGGGGCTCCCTGCCTGCTCTGGCAGCCTGAGGGGAAATTTTTGGAGATCTGGGATGGTACTTAGAGAGAACTTCCCACCTGAAAAGAGGTTGGAGCCAGGTGAGGATGGTCTGTCCTCTCAAGGAACAGACAGGACAAAAGGAGATGCTGGAGCTGGGCAGGCCAAGCTGGGTTTTCTTGTTCCCTGGGATGATTTTGGGAGCCAAAATCAATTTTCTCTTCCACAAAATCAATTTTCTCTTCCCACAGAAAAGCTTTAGGATGTCTGGTTTGGAGCTGTGCTGACGTGAGGGGCAGGGCTCTCCTGTCCCATCTGGGTTTATTTTGGGGACACTGCACAGCTGCTGTGACAGCAGCTCCCAGAGCTCCCACAAATTTAAAATCAATATCAGGCAGAGCCTGTCAGTGGCATCTCAGGGTTTTTTGTGCTCCACCAGTGCCACCCCCAGGTCAAACTCCCCTCTGTGCCTCGGTGGCACCTCTGGCCCCGCAGTGGGGACGGGAGATGAGTGAGAACCTGCCCTGAGTTTCTGTGCCAGCCGTCCCCTGCCTCATCCCAGCGGGGTCAGCCCCCTCAATCCCATCCTGGGAGCTCTGCTGGCCACAGCCCCCATCCCCTGGGTGTCCCAGCCCTGACCGCAGGGCAGCTGTCCCTGCCTGCCACCCGTGGTGTCCCTGCAAAAGCTTTGGCTTGGATGCGTTTTTGTTGGATTGTGTGAACATTTCCAGGAGTTTGGTGGGGGTTTGTTTTGTTTTTTGGGGTTTTTTGTTTGGTTTTTTTGTTTGGTTTTTTTGTTTTCTTTTGGGTTTTGTTTGTTTGCTTTTTGTTTTG
>VYXF01011181.1:0-48188 GCA_013397295.1 Polioptila caerulea
CTTTTTGTTGTTCCCCTCCTTTTCAATTCACAATAATTGAAAAATGGTTTTGGTGAATGTATGTTAAAAATATATGCATCCCATACTCTAAATTTTCTTTGATGGTTTAAGTACATTTCATCAAATCATTCTGGCTCTTAAGTGTTCTCACCGGGCATTCAGATATGTTTGGGTTTTTCTGTTTTTACCGTAAAGGTTTCAGACATCCTAAGGGCCCAGCTGAACTCTCTATGGTCTGTCATAAATTATGGGTCAGGTGGAAAATGGCAAGATAACAAATACCTTTTATTTCCCCAAGAAGAAAAATAGAGAACACATTCCATAGAAGAGCAAAGCTCAGACAGGGAGTTCCTGCTGTGCAGGACCTCCACACGTGAGGTGACAGCAGACTGGACCTGAGGGACCCAGGGCAGCAGAAGCCAGCAAGGCCACCCAAAAGTGCTCGAGGGAGAAGTGTGACACCTGCACCTGCCCCTGCACAGCATTTTCCCCACCTGCTAGCAGCGGCACAGGCAGACAGGGTGATGTTGGGGATGGCAGAGGAGCTTGGCACCACCTGGTGCTGCACCCGTGATAGGACAGAAGCCACCTCAAGCTCTCTTGTCACAGCCCAGCCGTGAAAACTTTACACTCTGCCCATGCTTCCTGGGAACAGGAGCTCCCCTGGATGGCACAAGGTTTCTCCTGGTGACTTAGCCTTGTATTCACCCATCCAGCAGAGTGGGAAGATGGGAAGCGTTACCAGCCAGGATGGAGGAAGGGATTAGTGTCCCGTGGCTGGATGCTGGGACTGCTGCCAGAGGTGGAGCTCCACCAGCCAGCTGGCAGAGGTGGAGCCCCTCCCAGCCCAAAGGGGCAATCCTGTGTATGGGGATGGACTCCAGAGGGGCCACCATTCCAGCTAATGTTGAGTCAGCTCTGAAGTGTAGAGCTGGTTCCTCCCCTCAGACCTTAGACTGGCTCTCTGCTCTGCAGATGAGACCTGCTGCTGCTGGAGGAGGTGACAGACACCCCGTGGCTCCCCTGGGTGGGATTGTCATACCTTGTCCCCGGCAGTGGCCCCTTGTACAGACACAGGGACCTGTGGCTTATGGGCATGACATTGGGCTGACGTGTGTTATCACTTCCTGAGGAAAAATGCTCTAGGTATATGAAATAATGAAATTCACAACACATGGTGTTCGCAAAGTAACACGACTGTCTGCCCAAAGCATCCAGAGGTTGAACAAACACAGAAGGTAAAAAAAACCCTAAAAAACCAAACCATCCCCTCAAAAACCCACAAAACCCAAAGTAACAACAACAAAAACCCAAAACATAGCAAAACAAACAAAAAACCTCACCAAACAAAAAAACTGCCACACTTTAAAAAATAGCCAAAAATCCACTTAGATGATACTGTCTTGCAAAATAAGATGTGATGTCACACGTTACAACAGCTGATGTGGCTTCACCTAGGGGAACTTATAAATTCAGTTCATGGCCTCAAGGAACAACGAAAAGGTCCATGAGGTGAAAAATGGGGTTTTCCCAGTTTTTTTCTTAACACGGTGCAGTAATTCATGTGCAGTTAGGATGTGCAGCACATGTTTCTAATTCACTTAGGTGTCAATCAGAAATAATTGCAGCAGTCAATGACGCTGTCTCTGTTAAAGAGATAAAGAAGAGCATAACTCTCCGATTCTCTCCAGCTTACTATTACTGACAGTATTGCAGACTCAATGCATTTTGAGAAACACAAGTTTTGTGACATAGATGCAATGGTCTGAATAGTTTGGCAATTTTAAATTTCTTTTTATGAAACAAAATCTTGCATTCTAAAAATGAAACTCCCCTTTACTTCTTTCCACTGATAGTGCTCCCATCCAGAGAAAACAGGTCTCTGAGTGTAGTAGCACTGTTGTCTAGCCTGATTCCACCATTTACTAATTTAATTTGGGAGGGTCTGGAAGAAACACTCTCGGATGTGTTCATTGATCCTCAGGGAAAAGCCCTCTCCTGACAGTGCAAACGTATCTATTTTCAAGCAGTTCATGGCCTCCATGTTCTCTGGTTCTATGTGGGCTTAACTCAATGCTGAATATGCAACTACATACTCTTTTTAGGGGTTCAGCATGACTTGTTTAAACATGAACCATTTTTCATATGTGTCAGGATACATGCACTGTAATAAGTCGCACTGACAAAACAGGGGCGTTACTGCAGGCACTACTGCCCTGAAAAAAACCCAAACTTATTCATCAGCACACCCTGGTGAGCCCTTTTAAATTTGGCTTAGCATGATAGGATGGAAGTGTAATTGAACTGACAGGTTCAATGTTAAGGAGCGGTTGATTCTGGAACTTGAAGAGAATTGTGTATGCAACACAGATCACTCTCAATCGAGGAAACAATATTGCTGTAAGACAGCTTGTCCTCCCACACTCACAAAATGTTCATGGCCCTTAATTTTTTTTTTTTTTTTGGTCCCAATGACCAGTATGGATTAACATTCTTTGCATAGTCTTGGGGTATTTTATAGAGCAGGTCTAGTAGCACTTCAAAAATATTTAAGTGCTGGACAGTAGCCCATTTTCACAGAACATATTTCATTTGTCCACACCACAGTTACATATTGTCAAGAGCACTATTATCAGCCAATAACTGCACATCATTTCACTTCCTTGCTGCATCTTATCACAAGCCAAGTGCTGACATCCTTGCATGAATATAACTCCTCCTGCAAAAACTGATGAAAGTAACTACTGAAGCTCTGCAGATGAAGATATCCATGGGATCAAATTCAGGCTGGGTTCAGGGTGATTTCAGATGATGTGAATTAAACCCAGTGACATCCATGAGAGAAATCTCTTCAGAAAAGGTGCAGCTATTTTCCAGAATATTGCACGTCTTCCTAATTACAGGGCCATTGATTGCACAAAGCCACTGTGCTACACCCATCACAGGAAATGTGATCCAGCAATTAGAGCAAGGGACTGCAAGTCATCATCAGAATACGGAATTTCTGTACATGTGGTCTTCCATTTCCCATCCATAAAGCAGGGGCTTTAATAACTTGTTAATAATAATCATGCCATATAGGTTGCAAAGCACTTTTCAGTGTCAGTCTAGAAAATACTGCAAATTGTGCTGGCATTTTGCATTTAGAAGCTATGCAGCATTCTGATCCACTACTGAGCTGTAACCTGTGCAATGCTTTCAATGTCAGGGCACTAATTTTTTTGTGCTGCACAAATCAGTGCTAGAGGTTGTAATATATAATACCCTGAGTCTTTGTAAACATGCAAAACTGATGACAGGTTTTCCTATGCCTTTCCAAAGCATTGCAGAGATTAGAAGTGGGAAGGCTGGAACTCTTTATGAATTGTGGGTATCTAATGATATGGTTTCACATTTCTTTGTTCAAGACCTCACTCATACTGGACCCATTCTAAACACAGGCAGTCATCAGTCCTGCTCCAGGGTAATTTGTGAGATAGCCTTGCTAGGCTGGGTTACTGTTTTAGAAGTAGTAGGCACTTTATTTATTTATATTTGTATATTTGTGCATTGCTACATGATGCTTCAGTAGTGAGAAATCATACTTCAATATAAAATGACAAAATACCATTACAAACCAAAAAAATTCTCATGTTCTCATTGGCTAACCAGCGGCATATTTTTTTTCCACTCTGAAGAGTTCTTAATATGATTCACCCTCTGCCTTTCCTTATCAGGTTTCCCTTTTCATTCAGCTGAATACTTCTTGGTTTGCATTCTGTGCCTGTTCTTGTGCCTTATCTGTTTCCAACTTAATTGACTAGAAAAGCTCTTAGAAACATCAATGTCATTTAGGTCAGACTCTGTCTCCTCCTCTTCTCCTAAAATGCAAATAAGATGGTGTGGTATTTTCCTAATTTTGATATGGCTGTTGCAAAATCATGCAGGTTGCTGATAGCATTGCTCAGAGAGAAGCTCATGCTGCCCCCACCCAACTCATGAGCAGGACTATGAACAGTAGTCAGGGCCTGCAATATAAACCCCCACATTTTGTAATGGTTAATGGTAAGGGTATAATGCTCCTGTTCAATGTGGATGTTTGTTGAAGATGACAAGAAATATTTAAAGACTGGAGCTCATTTGTGCCTCACCAAGGAGATGGAAATGCCTTTACTGCCAGGTTTGTTTAGCACTAGGAGCAGATATACCCTTTGTACTGAACCAGACTGGGTTGCAACCAAGCCCAAATCTTTAAGACCTGGTTCCAGCAAGCTGGGAGCACCCAGAAATATACTGGCGTCATCAAGCTTTTTATGAGGAGGTCTGAGGTTTCAGAGGGTGTAAGGTGAACTGTGGCATTGGCCTGTCCCTGGCCAGCTCCCTGTTGCATTTAACAATTAGTCAAATCACAGCTGTAACTTTTCTTTATTTCTCCTTAAATGAACATTTACTTTCTGCACAGCCAGGAGTAAGACACTATTAGGATTTCTCAAAATTACAGGAGACAATTTCCACACATCTCAGGAAAGATATTGCAGTCACCATGAGATAACCCTCTTCTGTGGCTAGTACACTAGGTGCTACCGAAAGAAAAATGCACCTTTTAAATAATTATTCAAGCCCTCCCAAACTGCCTTCAGCTTTGAGCTCCTGGTTTTTCAGGGGAAAGCTGTTTAATCTCTTTGTTCTTACAGACCTTCTAGTTCCAGGATCTCTGCTTGTGATCACAAGGAGTCACATAAGTCAGTCCATACAACCAAAACGCACAACTCACTCTCCCTCTGCTGCTGGAGAAAGCTATTTCCTCCATGATACTTTAATGGAAACCAGGACTCTTCTTTTGCTCACCAGCCCCTCACGAGTATTGGCCAGGTGCTGAAGAGCAAACATAGCTGGGGCCAAAACTTGTTTTCCAGAGTTTCTCTAGTTCTGATTTTCCCTATTTCTCTCAAAGGTTAATTACACTTACTGTTAAAAAGATAGACTTTGTACTCAGTTTCCAGCCATTGGTTCCTGTTCTTCTGCCAAATAAATATAAGTTTCATGCCTGCAAAAGAAGAAAGTATTTTGTAATAAAATAGCCCTTGTAGCCAAGCCTTCAAATAATTTCTATGGCTTCTTTTCTCATACTTTGTGATATTTAATATTAAATATGCCCAAAAAAATGTTGACACAACACCTGACGACTCTGTTAAATGACTCAACTTCATGTAATATGTATCCATTTTCGGCTGCTTTCCTTGCAGACTGTTTATTCCCCTTTTTGCCTCTTCCACATTATTGCTAACAATTTTATCATCCCTATCTAGCAAGTAGTCTTATTCTTGTCTACATATGTTTATTCCTATTAGATTTCTAGTTCTTCCCTTTGTCCCTTGCCTTGTGCTTTAAATAGCTACCTATTTGTACCCCTTCCTATTTATTTTCTGTGTGTGATTAGGTTTGTTATTTCTAATTGCATTCTCTGTGCGGATGAGCCAAGGAGGTCTGTTAGCCAGAGCTCTCCTATCTCTGGGGTGTGAAAGTGTGGCTTTCTGGTCGGCTAATTAGTTGTCCTAAAGGATTCCCATTTCTCTCTCTACACCTTTCCTCCCAATTAATTTCACTGGTGATTTTCTTTAACTTTGGGAAATTAGCCCTTTTGAAGAACTAAAGAGCAACCATCTTTTGTCTGTCCACAGTGAGTACAATCAGGTCATGATCACCGATCCCTAGGCAACCAGCGCTTCCAGACAAGTGATTAATTCATCTTCACCCATCTTAATGAGATCCAGAAGAGGGTTATCTCATGGTGACTGCAATATCTTTCCTGAGATGTGTGGAAATTGTCTCCTGTAATTTTGAGAAATCCTAATAGTGTCTTACTCCTGGCTGCGCAGAAGGTGTCAGCAGCCTCGTCACACCAAAGCGTGTGCCCTTCATTAATTAATGCCTCCCTATTGGAGTGCATGGGAAAACCCTGCAGAGAGGTTGTTTTTTATCACAAGCACAATACACTGCATTTTGAGCCAAAAGCAGCACCTAGCCCTATGGCTGGTGACAAAACTTGTGCTTGCAGCTGACGAGTGGGTAGGTGAGTGCAGCAGTGGTGAGCTGGTGCAGGGCATGGTTCACTGGCTGCCTAAGTCACTCTGAAGCTCGGGCACTTCTCCAGATATCACACACTTCACTTTCAGTAATTAGATCACTGTGACAGTTTGGTACAAGAGGCTGAGCCTGTGCAGCCTGTCTCTACTTCAGGAATTCAGCTTCCAGAGTCCCCCTGTGACACCCTTCCCACCCCACAGCATAGCCACTGCTGACCTCAGCTCGTCCCTGAGAAGTCATGGTCCAAGCAGAACGCTGAAAATCAGTTCTACTGTAAGAATGGAGTCCCTGCAAGGTTTTTAGCCCTTCATCAGGACAAGGCAATGCATCTTCATCCAACTATTGATGAAATAATCTTGGCATGTGAAGCTGTGAGGATTTCTATCCACACATTTTTTACACTTTGCATCATCATCTGGTTGCTATTTTCCTTTAAGATGTGCACTGCTAGCAACTAACTTTTCTCTCCCTGCCCCCCCTTTTACCACTATGCTTTTAAAGCACATCCCGGCATTGAATTACTTGTGCTCAGCAGAAAGGTGGCTCAGTTCTTCTGAAAAACAGAGTTCTTTTCAACCTGTTCAGCAGGAAGCCTATCTCCACTCCTTAGCCCATTCCAGGGGGGAGAGAGGTTGTGAATAATTTATTAAAATATTCCTTTCCTTCCACCAACACACTGATTCACAAGAGATAAAAATCTCCTTCTACTTGACTCTGAGCTTCTCTTCGCCTCCAAGAGTTAAATCAGCACTGATCACAAAAGGCTCATACCTCTTCCAGATGCAGAGGTAATTTGGGTGTCCCGCTGACAACGGGAGGATGAGGTTTTAATGCCAGAAGCTGTAGGTGCTCTGCTATGGGCTTTCTGCCCCATGCTGGGGAGGGTGCCCTGGGCACAGTGGCAGCACTGACTGCTCCTGGCTCTGGAGTGCGGGGGATGCACGGAGGGAGGGAGCTGGAATTACCACCTGTGCTGCAGCAAGGAC
Organism: Polioptila caerulea; assembly: GCA_013397295.1. NCBI lineage: Eukaryota > Metazoa > Chordata > Aves > Passeriformes > Certhiidae > Polioptila > Polioptila caerulea. Next base: position 7,053 of record VYXF01011181.1, read on the forward strand.
CCATCGGTGGCACTGACAGCCTGAACATGTGCTCACATTTGGTAACAAAACCAATGTCTGTCTATTCCAACCAGAGGGATGGAAGATAAGTGGATTGCATGTGGTGGCTGTGAAGAGGCAGTGATGGTATTAGTAAAGACTTTTAGGATTTCTGGAGGTCCCTGTTTGCTACAGAGCAGGCATAAGCTTGGGCAAGTACCTGACTCCTCCTGTCACCCTATTAATCTCCGTATCCTAAACCTCTGTCTCTCAGGACATGGGAGGATCTGGTTTTGGTAAGCTTTTTGGTTTTTCATATTTAATTGTTGCAAGCAGGGAAGAAAGAAAATCGTGTGGCACATTTGTATGTAGAAGTGTTTTCTGAAGTATCTGCCTTAGAAAACAATGCACAAGGCCAACACATTCGAGCAAAGGTGAACATGTCTGGAAAATAACCTCTTCCTTTTTGTAGGAAGAGATACAAGCAGCTGTGTCAGCTGATATTTTTCTTCCCTTTGAAGCCTTTTCAAGAAAGGCAAAAGAGAATTGGAGACTTATTATAAATTGGGTTCAGCTCTCTGTCTGTTGCTGTTAGTGTCACAACTCCTAGCAAGGAATGCTTAGAGCAAGAATGTAGGAACAGGACAGATGTGCAGAGCTAGAGCCTTGATTTTTCCTTCTCATCCCCAGTGACCTGCACCTTCAATACTTCTGGAGTGACAGATAGTATGCCTGTATTTGGTAACCCACAATAGACTCACCCTCTGTGAGTTCATCTAATTTTTTTGTTGCCAAGGACATTATGAAGTGATGAGTTCCACAGAAGTCCCATTTGAGTGACCTGATGATTTTACAGACTCCTGTAATGGTCTCCTGAAGCCACTCCTTTTCTAGGCTAGGAGTCCCTTATACTTAACATGTCTTCACACATCCTTTTCATACACTGGTTCATCTCAGCTTCTCTTACTGCAATCTTCCCTTTTCTGCCACGGCTGATGTGGCCATCAGATGTACACTCAGTTTAAAAAATGCAAGTACACCCAAGTATTTATTCAGGAGAATAAAAATGGATCATGATTTCTTGTCTCTTTTCTTTCTTCCTAGTTCCTTATGCTCTATTTACTTTCTTGACCTCTCCAAATATTGAGCTGCCATTTCAGGAGTGCTCTCTCCCTGTCCTCGTAATCTCACTCCTGAAAGGTAGAAATAGTCTGTAGTCAATTGTCAGGCACATGGAATTAAGCTTGTGCACTCTCCCTTGAGCACTAATTTACATTTGTCAGCACTGAATATGGTGTCTGTATATATTTTAGCACTGTAAAGGAAGAAGTGGCTGTGTAAAAAAAGCACATCTGCCAAACCAAGCAAAAGTCAGGTGAGAACCCCTAAACATGCAAGCCTGTCTTAAACATCACGGCCACAGGTCTGGGCTTTACCCTTCTGCATGGTGACAGATTTCATAAGAACACAAACAGAGCCTGGAGTTGCCAAGCTCAGGCTCCTGCCCGGCATGAACTTCTTGGCTGCCAGGAATTAGGACCATGTGCAGAGCCAGCAGTCCCTGAGGCACATCCCAGCAGCCTGCACTGTGACCAGGCGGTGTCTGGGCTAGCCATTGGGACACACTAAGGAAAAGGCTGCTTCTTAAATCATACCCCTCTTTGGAGTTCAGACATCTATTTCCAGACTGCAGGGAAGTCAATCTGTCAGACCAGGATTCACAGCCTGTAATTCTTGTTTGCATTAGATAGCTAAGCAACCCTTCCAACAGGACAGCTGGGGGAGAGATGGAGGAGGAGTGCCAGTCTTTTTTGCAAAAATATGACTGGGCCAGAGCACCCACATCTCAGTTCAAACAGGGGAAGAGCAATACACCACCCATGCAGTCAGCAGGAGCCATGGATTCAGTCCATCTCCAGCCTGGGAGGGTGAACCCAGCCCCAAGATCACCAACGTGGAGCGCAGCCCAAGAAAGGATCATCCCTTACTTTTCCAGGTGGGGACTGACATCACCATCTGTCTTCCACTGTGACTGGCATTTTTTCTTTCCCAGGCTTCTTCTTCAGGAATTTTATGAGTCAAATTAGACTCATAAAAGTCTTTTCTTGCTTTATAATGAGTTTGTACATTTTCAGGTCAGAAACTTTCTCTTTTGCATAATGTTCAGCACAAATGATGAACAGCCTGTTCATAGTTACTGTTAAAATTATATCATCGTAACTTCTATTATATCTTGGCAAAGTCTTTTCCTCTCTTTGAGTACAAAGAGATGTGATTAACTGCTGCCTTTCCACACTTGGGTTGAAAGGCTTTGTGGGGTTTGTCAGTAGTTAACATAATTCACAGAAAACCAGAATACAACCTTGAGGCTAAATGTGGCCCATTGAATTCCACAATGGGGCAATGGTTTGATCAGGGTACAGCAAAGCATGCCAGAAGCAGAAGCTTTTGTGGGCCATAGCTCCATTGGAAAGATTAAATCAGCCATAATCTGCTTCATTTTATGCAAAATAGGTGCAGCCCTCAAGCTCCAGGCAAGTCACCACTGAAGCTTTTGGCTGGACAATGTTTAGGCATCTTTGTGTAAGTGCTAATTGCCAGCTGTTGGTGACTGGAAAGTTGCCAGGGACAGAGGGACTGCAGCAGTGTTTCTGGCTCAAATCCAGCTTTTACAAAATAATAATCTCAAATCTATTTAGCTCCTTGCAACAGATACATCTGTACTTGTAAGTTCCTCTGTCTAGAGCATCTGCACACGGAGGTGACCTTAAAACAGCATTATAAATACAGTATATGTGACATTCAGACTGCTTATTCCATCCTCACAGTAGGAGGCAATGATAAATAGCAGCTATCTCCACAGCAGCAATTCATGATGGCTTAACACTCTCACATTCATAGCCCTTTATATTTGATTTGCAACAAATATGGATGCAGAGCACCGAGGCTTCTGAATAAGACTGTAGGACCACATGCAGCCCTATATGCTTCAGTGTTTTAAATAATAATATAACCATCTCAGCTCTTTAACATCTGGAATATTTGCAATATTGTGAACTGGAGATTTTCTAAAATTGAGGATGTTTGCAGGTTTTCAGCTGTGAGTTTCTACAGACAGTACAAAGTTGGTGATTGAATTCTTAAAATTAGTTGTCTCTGTGAGAAAACATTGCCTTCAGAAACACTCCATGGAAAATAAAGGAGGCACTGCCAGATTGCAGGAGGAGAGCCTGCATTCTGGACAGCAGCACACATTCCACAGAAAAAATCATCCTGAGAAGGATGCCCTGATGTCTGGAACACAAGACTGAGTGAAAGACCCCTAACTCTCTCATACCAAGAAATTAGCATTTGGCTTTGAAAACAGTGATTTATTTGTGGAACTTCTTCATCATCCTTGCAAGTGAATAAAATGTTAATTCATAAAACTCATCATCATGCCTCTAAGCTGCTGCTCATTTTGGTGTTTCAACTCTCACCATACATCTTTGTATCTCTCGTATTGCATTTCTCTGAAACTTGATTTCTCAGTGACCTTACCCCTCTAGCTCTTACACTCAAGAGGGTGCCCCCAGAAGTGCCCCTGCCTGGTCCTGGTTCTGGAAGGTTGTTTTTGCTGGTACTAGAGAAATGAGGTCTGCTCTATCAGGTGACCTGATAGATGCAATGTCTGATCTTCCACACTGCTCCAAGTCCAAGCTTGAAAGCTTTATGCCTCCTTTCCCTCTGCTGCCACCTGTGTCTAGGTGAGCCAAACCAGTGGCTTGTCTCCTCTCCTTTGTGAGGAGTTATCCACTCTCCCTCTTCTGCTGTCTATTCTAACCAGCATCACAGCAGAATATCTGATTGTACTTGTGAGCACATAGCATTCAGACTGGTTGCAGCTGGGGCTTCGATGCGGAGCTTCAACATGAAAATGGAATAAAAATAAAACACTGATAAAGCATAGGTGTGCAGGCACACAATTCTGCCACACAACTGCTCAAGCTGTCATTAGAGCTGCATGTCAGGCTGCGCATTTGAAGATTTTCCTTTACAATCTGCTCTTTTGCCACTGCCTCTCAACTTGTGAAATTTCCAGTTCTGCTGCATGTCTTAACATGACTATTAGTTTTGAAAGTGGAATAAAAAATCCTCACCCATATAAAAAAATCCACAAAACACAAAAAAACCTCCAGGATGTTGTTTGGGTTTTTCCCCCCAGCAATATCTCTATTTTGCTGGTTCCTATCACTTGTCACAGGGAAGAAACTCCTTATAGCTCACAGCTCTAGTTTAACAAATGTGTGATGGCTATTAGGCAACAAAATAGCTGTTCTCAATTGGAGTGGCTGTTCATAAAATCCATTATCCATAGCTCCTTTTAACCAGGCATGTTTCCATGAGTGGTGAGAGGATTTTGATGCTAGCAATTTAGACACAGTGGAGCAAGCTCCTAGTGCCGTAAAGATTTTTAGCAACTCCCTTAGCACCTTCTTTGGCTCTGCTAAGCAGTTAAATGCAATTTAATCCAAATGGCCCAGCAATTCAGATGTGAACCTTCCATAAGCAAAGACTGTTCTGCGACTTATGGTGCTCCTGATGGGAACATATGATGCAATACTTCAAAATGATTCAGAAACCATTTAAAAGAGAGAGTTGTATATTTTGCCTTTAGTCCCTGAGGATGACAGTGGTGCTACATGGCTACATGACATATTAGTCTTAACTTTACTTTTCATTTACAGCCAGTGCAAGCTTTGAGCAGAGCAGAGATTTAAGCAAACTCTTTTCAGACAGCTTTCCTTAGGAGCAAAAATGAATATTTAATGCTTGCCAACATTGTATTGTAGGCACATGCAGAACATGCAGTATAGATGAATAAAAGTTGAACATTGGCCAACAACATAGTTTTCAATAAAAAGAACCATTTCAGAGCAATTCCTTTGGAAAAACAAATATTAATTTTGCTTCTTTTTTTTTTTTTTNTTTTTTTTTTTTTTTTTTTTTTTTTTTTTTTTTTTATAACCACCAGAAATCCCTTTCCAAAAATCAGTCTGTAGAGGTTTCTTGATTCAAACTGGACTGATCTGAACTCTAGAGCTAGGCTGATCAGTGAGTTCATCAGCATTAGATGTAGGTATCAGTGTCCTTCGAGAGCTAGCATGTACGTGCCAGGTTTCTAGCCAAATAAACTCCACAATTTCTACAGGCTGGCCTCTTCAGAAAGCGAGTAACAATGGAAAGAAGGCAGAGATTTTAAGGAATCTTAATTACTGTCCTGGCCCAGTGGCAGAAGGAATGCAAGAAAAGGCATTTTACAGCTGTATCTTCTGCTCTGTATTTAGAAAAAGACAGACACCACAGTGACTTTTAAAGATATATAGAATACCTTTTATTCCAAAAGTAACCAAGGAAAATGTTAAACAGCAGTTATTCTCTCTGGGCTTCTAAAATCCAGAAAACTTGTAATCAACAGCTTCAGAAGAGCTGATGAATGGCTCTCTGCATCAGTAATGTCAACTTTCAATGCATCTTGAAACACTGGGGAAGATCCGGGGTACTGGCAGGAAGCCAAAAATATGGAAATATTAAAAAAGGCAAATGAGAGAATCCCAGGGCACCACTCCTGTGAAACTGAACTTAACTTTTGCAGAATCAAATAGGTGATAGTGAATTTCATTAAGGAAGGAAGGAAGGAGGGAAGAAGGAAAGAAAGAAAAGGAAAGAAAGAAAAGGAAAGAAAGAAAAGGAAAGAAAGAAAGAAAGAAAGAAAGAAAGAAAGAAAGAAAGAAAGAAAGAAAGAAAGAAAGAAAGAAAGAAAGAAAGAAAGAAAGAAAGAGAAAAAGAAAGAAAGAAAGAACTAAAGAAGGAAAGAAGAATGGTACAATTAAAACAAATTCACACAGGTTTAAAAAAAATAAATGTGATTTTATTCTTTAAAAATCAGTTAAATTCCAACTGATAAAGAATAAGGTTGAAACAACAGTGTTCTGAAAGATGTTTGGGTAGTACCTCTTACCATTTTGAGTAAGAAACTACAAAGGCAAAAAATCCTTCTGATAGATGAAAGACGTGAGAAATTAGCTAATTTGGAGATCTGAAAATGCAATTGTAGATGGGAAAATGTGTATATAGAGGCCTGGATTTGCAGAAGTTCCATGAAACTTTGTTTTTGTACATATGCAATTCAAATTGCCACTGATCTAGAAGAAAATACAGAATAATCTCTCACAACGTTAATGAAACAGTAAAAACCACAAAATGTGGTAACTAGAGACTGATTTGTATAACCTTTAAGCTGGATGCAAGGAAAAAGTACCTGCCAAAATATTACCAGCTATAAAGCCCTACATGTACAGGAAAAGAGTACAAGTTGTATTTATATCACAACAGTGTATTTAAAAATGAGCTGAGACTCGTGATGTATGGAATGAATGTAGAAAATAGCATTGAAAACCTTTTCAGCTGTAGTTTAGGTGATAGTGTGGGAACAAGAAGGGAAGCAGGGTGCATAACTGATAAGTATCTGAAGTATTCAAGGTGATTTACACCTTGCAGGGGCAAAGATAGAAGGTTTTTTTTCTCAGTGGTTGCTAGATCACTGTTAAATATTGTAGCATATACTCCCTGAAGAGGAGGGAACACCTATCCCAAGCCATTGCTGACACAAAGAATAGTAAACATTGTCTTTCAATAAACAGAATATAAGTTAGGACTAGATAGTTATGTTATTGTATCCTTCTGTGGTGTACTCAGTGCATGAATAGTAAGAACCAAAGTTACTAGAGAGAAGCCAGAGGTGGGAAAACACAGCAGAAGTACAGAGGAGCTCAGACAGTTAATTTTAACAACGCAAAGTTTAAAAGATGAATTAATCATAGCATCTATTTGAGGAACAGAAATTGGAAAGAGGACTCTTCAGATAAAGATGTAACTGGATCTAACAGCTGGAAGCTGAAGCTGACAAAAACAGTCTAGAAATAAAGCATGTATTTTTAATAGTAAGCAGCAAGCAGAGCCACGAACAGCTAACACTTTTGCTGGCTGCTCCATCATCGGAAAGAACAAACTAAGAATTGGCATTTTTGAATGTCTATTTATAAAAAAGACAGCAGGAAATAATTCAGAGAAGACCTGTGGCTTAAATTATACTGAAGATCAGAGCAGATGGTCACAGCAATCACATCCGACTACATAATCTATGAGCAATCAAGAAATTTAGCTGCTGTGGTCAAAGGCTAGCGAGATGGTAACGGAGAAACGGATTACCAAGGAGGCTCACATGGATGTGCCCCCTTTAGCAGAAGGCAGACATGCAGAGGAGACAAATGGGCAATTTTGGTGAAAACCAGAAGGAGTTTAGGAAGGTAGAGTGACTGCCTATGAGAATACCTGGGTTAGTGGGTTAGTTGTCTGTGAGGGCCAGAAGACACCAAGGGGGGGAACCCAGAGGCTGTGCTGTGAGTTGAGGGAGCACCATGGACAGGGCGAGAGTCATGGTCAGGCAGGGAAGAAGGAGGTGTGCAGAAGTCCTTGTGGCAACCCAAGGAGGTATCCACTGTCCATGGGGCAGAGACCAGCTGTGATGGGGCAGCTGCTTGCCTGCACCTTGAAGAGGGCAAAGCCTGCCAGAAAAGGCAAAGCTGGGAATTGGGGATGTCATGGAAGGGTTCAAGTGGCAGAGGATGAAGGCCAAGCAAAATATCTGGGGGGCAGTCTGGGTCATGAATGGATTGGACTTAAGAGCTCAGAGGAAGGCCAAGGATGAGGCAAAAGACACAAATTGTTGCAGTCAGCTCCCTCTGAAACAGCCTTAATGAGCTGAAATGCAACATATGAATAGGCAAATCTGAAAGGATGACAGTGTAAAATTGCTTCAGCTCTTAAAATATTCAAGTGCTTTTATTTATTCAAAATTTCCATGACATCACCTTCTCCCTCGGAGAGAGAGCTCACGTAATTGCTGTTTACTGATTCAAGGCCTTTCAGGGTCATTTCTGAGGCTGTCTACTTCTAGGATGAAAGGCAATTATAATTTGTTTTATCTCATAATGCAGTCACAATAAAATCTAGGGAGAAGCACTGCATGAGGTTACTTCTCTACAGTAACAGTGCATGGGGCAGGGCTGGACCCTCATATGGAAGTAATCCAGCTCCAAACCTTCCCTCCCAAAGGGGATAGGTCAGCCAGTGTTCAGGGCTAGGAAAGGGATGGGAACAGAGAGCCCAAGACAGAGTGTGAGAGGAGGAGAGGTGAAGAACAGAGGTAGAAAATGGAAAATCTTACGTTCTCCCAGAGCAAGTCTTAAATTGGTCCCTAAGCATAAAGCAATATTAAAATGTGAGCTGTATAGCATCCTCTTTCCAATATACGCAAACTTTCAACACCCAAAGGCCAGTCATTAAAATATCTCTCATTTGAGTGTGAGGGGCAGGTTTTGCCTACTCTGAGATTTGATGTGGTGCTCCGGCTTATAAGGTCTAGTTTCCTCAAGCCTGGTAATAATGTGCAATGTCTCGAAGGACCAACACATCATGACTTACAAGGTGAATGCCTCACTGTAATTAATTTTTATTAGGATATAAAATATATATTCTGACTAAATATTAGGCTAATGATATTGAAATCCTAACTACTCCAAAAGGGAAACATAGCAGACCAATATAAAATCCACATGATATAAAAAAAGGACTGATATATAAATCTTGGTCTTAGAAATTAACAGTTTTATGCTAAGCTGGTTGTAATTTCAGTGTTGTAAAAATTATTATTGAAAAAAAAAAAGAACTTCAGAACTATTAAATTTTTTAAAAAAGGAAACCTTAATGTGCTGTTATTCTGTCCTGCTGTTAATATAAACTGCCTGTGACCTGTGGATGTGACCCAGCCTGTCTTGACTGTTCCATCAAATCACAGAAGCAAAAAAAAAAAAGTAACAGAGAGCTAAAAAACTTCCTGGCTAATTCCTGGACCCTTTTGCAGCAGCCATCACTGAAGCTGATGCCCTGGCAAAGGATGCTTCCCAGTTCTGGGCAGCTCTGCTGGGGTCACACAGGTACCAGCAAATTTTTACACTCTCTTTCCTCTGGTAAAGCGAGGTCCTGCTGGTCATGACTCGGAGCAGCATTTCTTTCAAGGCCTAGATTTGTTCCTCAACTTTTTGTATTTCTCAGATTTTAAGGAGGTCAGGTAGGGACAGACAGCACAGCAGTCTTGACTTTTGTAATGTCACTGCTTATTCTGCTCACAACTTGGGCAATCATTTGTAACATGCTCACCGAAAGACTCTGGCTGACGTAGAAATTTTTCCCTAATTTTAGAAACAGAATTTCACAACTCCTTTCTTACATCGAGGAAGGAATTTGCTCCGATGGCTGCAATGCCATTATTATGCATCATTCAAGGTACTGCATGTCTCTGGCTCCAAGGAGAAAACCTCCCCCAGAATAAATCAGCACTGCCAACTGCACCTTCCCCTCTCTCTGCGTGCTCTGGGTTTGGATGCTGGCTGTGTGCATCTGGGGCCACTGGCGCTGCCTCCAGACTCTGTGGGGCAGGAATATCCCTGGCCTCTGCCAGCCCTCCTTGGCCTGCAGAGCACGCAGAGCTGTCACAGGGATAAAGGAAAGGAATGGGTTGAGGGACTTGTTTATTACAGCAACAAGAGCTGCAGAGCCAGCCAGGGTAATGTCCCATTCTCTCCCAGGTGAGCCAGCCAAATACCTGGTTTCAGATTTTTGCTGAAATACTTTTTTTGTTCATTAAACTTGCTTTGGACACAAATCCTTGCTGTCGATCTGCTCAGAAAAATGAAATATAGATTCGCTCTGGATGTGGCAGACCCAGGTCCCAGATCTGCACCAGGCAGGTGAGGAGCTTGAAGTTGCAACTCTCCCACCCTAGCTGAGCACTCCCACTCGGGAATGCCTAGGTCAGCCACAGGATGCTCCTATGCTGCCAGCAGGGCCCTTCATACACCACAACTCACTGCCTACGGAGTTATCAAGCCCATGCAATAGGGGCTCGACTGGCTCCCTCCAGGCATGGGATCCTGTTTCTCTTCTGCAGGCTGGGCACAAAGCTGCCCCTGCCTCTTCTCCTGCAAGTATCTCCACAAAAAACTTGTGTTACTTGTTAATCAAGACATTGACAGTGGATAGCCACGAGCCTTTGTCTGCATCTGAACAGTATGGCCTGGGCCCATCTTGATCCAGCCCTGCTGCAGTATGACTCAGAGTGAGGCAGGGCAGAGTACTGATGCAGACATACTCATCCACACAATCATGTCATAAAATAACAGTTCATATCTTGTCCTCTGAGGACTAAGCCTTGGAGCAAAAGTAAACATGATTTTCAGCCTCTTACTCATTGTCAGCTCTTTTCTTTCCTGCGTAGAGCAGCCAGGTATGAGCCCCCATGGCTGGCAGGGGTACAGTAGAGGTCGTTCCAGTCCCCTTTCTTCCAAGATGGGATGCTGCTGGGATATGAGCTTTCACCATATGAGGGACTGCCTTCATGTGCCTCCAAACCAAATCCTGCTGGCCAGCCAGTGCCTCAGCACACACTGCAGCCCAGCATGCTCAATCCTTTGCAGAGTAGTGATATCAACAATTCCAGAAATGTTATGGGGCTTTTACTTTCATCCCTGCTGGACAAGCAGGATGGAGGTCGTAGCAAGTCATTCCATTTCCCCAAGCTGTCGGCATTTCCAAAATGTCATAGGCATTTTTGACTTGATGCACAGCACTGAATCAACTGAAGACCTTTTCTTCCCCACTTCTAAGCAATTTTTTTGGAGAGAGGCATGGCTTTTTAGTTGAATCTGTTATCTCTTGCCAGTATTTTTCCACTGGCTTCCTTCATTACCGTTCTGGTGGTCTGTTTTGAGACTGCACAGACATTATCAGCTTCAGGGGAGCCGAGTCCTTTCGAAGGCTGGTGCAATGAGCACTGAAGGCATCTTCTCAGATGCCTGTGCACAGGGCCTGGAATGTGACTCAACCCTTCATTTCTACTCCAGCCAAGCTCTTAAAAATTGTAGAGTTCCTCTGGTTGCCAAAGGGGAAGAAAACAATTCATTAGCTCATCTGAGTCCTGAGGACCCTACCCTTGACGCTGCACCCTCACAGGAACTCACATTCAATGCTCACTGCTGCTGCTCACCAGCTCTGCCTCTCCTCTAAAGAGCACTTTGAGGATACGGCCTCTTTTCTACATCAGCAATCCCCTAACCTAAAAACACCTTTTCCCCCATCAAATTAAATGTGCTGGAAAAGATGTCTTTCTCCATGCTAATACCACTTCTCAGAAGTAAATTTTCAGTAGAATTGATGCTCTGAGGTGCCCTTTGTAGGGGCTGAACCTCTGTTCCATGTGGGGAAGAGCCAGAGTCTTCCCAAATTTCTACTCCCAGGCTCCACTGAAGCAGGGGCTGAACCTCTGTTCCATGTGGGGAAGAGCCAGAGTCTTCCCAAATTTCTACTCCCAGGCTCCACTGAAGCAGGGGCTGAACCTCTGTTCCATGTGGGGAAGAGCCAGAGTCTTCCCAAATTTCTACTCCCAGGCTCCACTGAAGCAGTCAAAGGGTCTCACCACTCCATAGCCTGTAGCTCCACTTTTGTTGAGTTATGCAACAATACAAACCTAACAATATCACAAGCTGTACTTCATGATCAGAAGCACATGGATTTGTCAAAGAGCCATGCCAGGGAGTGATGGCTGTTTCCCAGCACCATTCTGCTGCTGTTTTCCATAGCATTTGCTCTGGGCTGCTGTCAGAAACAGAGTAAAAAGGTAAACTTTTGCTCTAACCCAAACAGCGCTTTTTACCTTCTGACATTAACAGGGTATCTTTCCACAAACTAGGATGCCCAAAACCAGCAGGCATTGCCACTCTCCAGGCAGCAATTACCACATTTTTTAATTCCCTCTGTTGTACTGTTCCTCCCCAGGCAAAGGATAAATTTTACAATTGCTGTACTATTCTGTTTTTGTTGTAGTTGGTGCTTGTGTTTTAAACTGCGTACAAACTGTGTTTCAAAAACAATGCAGAAAATACTACTGAATTTTTGAAGTAATGTTGCCATTTCAGTTAACAAAAAACCTTGGCTTAGAAACCAATGTCATTTCTGCATCTTTGCCATGTAGCTGTAACCTTTGTTCAGTTACATCTAACGTTAGGGAGGCAGAGCTTTGTCCCTGGCACTAGCTAACCCGCCTGAGAAATGGTATTTTCCTCTCTTTGCAAGAGCTCATCTTTTCATCTTCTGCTTCCTTAAGGAATTATTTTTGATTCCCTTCATCTTTCTTCTCTTGCTCTTTGCTGCAAATTGCTTCCAACCTGCTTATACTCCAACTCTTTTTCTGCTACTTAATCTTCTGCATACTCCTTGTGCCCCTCTGCTTTCTGTTCCTCTGCCTCTGACTGCCAGACACCTGCTTCTGCCCAAAAGTGTGGGCACAGGGGCAGATCCCATATCTCATGTGGGAAAGGGACTTTGGTGGGACAGTGTACCCATGATCACAGCAGAGGAGCCAGTCATGGGCACCTGCAAAACATGGAGAGTTGCACATCATGGTGCAGGAAATCCAGGTGTGATGTAGGGGTCAGTCTCACATGGCCTGCCTGGAGACACCTCACCAAATCTGCAGGAGGTTTTCACCAGTACTGCTGGTAACTCTATTTTTTTCCTTTTGTTCATTTTTCCCAGGCCCTTCATCTGTAGAATTTCAGAGCAGGTGGGAGAAGGTTGGTTTTGTGGAGAGATTTGGTGTGGCAGCTTATCCCAGAGTCACCAGTGGACACACATGGGAAAGAGACACTAAGAGCAATTGGAACCCAGAGAAAGCATAATGGGCAGCTTTTACTCTGATTTTTTGCAGTTTTCTGATGCAATGTACAGTTGAATGTTTTTCATAGTTTGTAGTTTTGTTTTACACATGGGTGTTATAATTAGAAGCATGTTTATGTTAAGATGAAGTTGTTTACATTTTCTTAGAGTAAAAAACAACTGATGGACAGTTGTCTTGACTGATGGGATGGGAGAGGGGTCCAACTTCTCCTCCAGCCCCTGGTCTGTGTAGAAGTACTATAAATGTGAAGTCAGATATTTTAATAAAGAGTTTTATACTTTCTTTACTGAAGTGTCTGTGTGTGTTTTTGCGTGTCCAACAGCAACAGACAGCTTGTGTCTTGTTAGATATCAGTTAATTCAGCACAAGACTGAAAAGAATAGGGAAACAGGTTTGGAACAATCTGCTAAATCTTTCTAAACTAGAGATACATTGAAAACAGCTGGAAAAAGAGCAGGAAGGTTTTACATCCCATCCTATTGCTAGAGCAAGACCATGAACATGGGTAGCTCATGACCACAACAGTGTCTGAAAGGCAGAGCATTACTGAGTTGCTTGAGTAAACAGCCAAAACACAGCTGGTTAAACCCAGAGTTGCTCTGTGAGAAGGACACGTCTGAGGGTACAACTGCCCCATGCAGTGAGGCGCTCCTCTCCCTGCATTAGCAACTTGGCTGCTGCCTGAGAAGGTGACTGGAGAGCTCCGATAGGGCCTTTTCTCCTGAGTGCTTCACTCTGCTTCTTGTGACAGGTTTGGTCAAGGGAGGCACTTGTATTCTCCACTGGAAACAGCTGTGTCATGGGGGAGAGAGGGCCAGGCAAGCACATGTTGCACACCTCGTGAGCACTCAGGACATCATCAGCTGTCACCTTGGAGTGACAAATACTCCACTCATTTGGAACCAGGGCATCCCAGCAGAAGGACACGGCCATGCCACCTAGGCTGCTGGCATGTACAGCTCCAGGATCTGCAGCTGACTGGGACAATTTACCCCTTGACTCTCCTTTTGGGACCCAAAACCGGTGAATGCTGGGCACCCTGGTGCAGCTGGAAGCCTTGCTTGCTGCCAGGCTGTCCTGGCAGGCACCCCTGTGCCCTGGGCCAGACCCGGACCCGTCCTGCCTGGGCACGCAGCAGTGGGAATGTCTGGGTTATTTTAAGCAGGTTATGTCAGTCCTGCCCTCCCTCTCTCTCCCCATTCTCCCTGAAGCACTGATCACTGTGGCAGGATGGATTTGCCTGACTAAAAGGGCCAATGGTTTAATTGATATGATATGGCAGCTAATATGTAATCTCATTATTCTGTCTAGCAGGACACATTATTCTCTATTTATCACACTTCTGTCATCTCAGGTCTGTTGTTCTCGTGCTTTAAGGACAACAGAACACACCTTTCTGTCAGAGAAATCTCAGTGGGGGCAGGAGCACAGGAGAGGCTTCTGCAGTGGCAGACCAACCTCCTGGTTGTGGATTGTAGGCACCTCTGCCTCTAATCTTCATACAGCAGGACTGGGAAATGCAAAAGGGCTGACAGAGGAAGAGCCAGGGTGTCTTCTGTGAGCAGCAAATTTGCTGGAAAATGAAGCCTTTGCGACTGGGTGCATATAGGGGGTGTTTATTAGTGGGAAATCAGTTTGCATCTGACAAACACAGCTTGCCCCCAAATCTCCCATGAAAAGGGCAACCTCTACCAGCAAATATGTTCTTTTGTTTTCTGTGCAAAATGGTCTTTTTTTTTTTTTTTTTTTTTTTTTTTTTTTTTCTCCTTTAAATCAACCCACAGCTAAAAGGAGAAAGAAAGAAAACAAATATTTCTGAACATGGCAAAAAGCCCAAAACAGTTTCAGGTCAAAAAATACTTGGTTGATTGAAATGTTCTGACACAGACATGGAAATGTTCCTACACATCCTCTCTCCCTTGATTTTTTCACTGTGTCTTAAAACAAAATAAAATTTTTAACTGGGCCAGTTCCAGGTGTGTTTGTGCTCCTGCTGCTTTAATAACAGCCCATAGTGGCACTGCTGCTGACTGCTGCTGAATCCTCTGGCAGTTGAGTGTGGCAAATAAAACCATGGCTTGTTAGAGGGATGTGCCTGCAAGGGCTCCCCAAAGGAGGACAGTATGTGGATGTGTGTGTGGCAAGGGAGGTGAGGGGCTGTGGGAGGGATGGGCCAGGCAGCTAAAGGAGTGTCACAGGCAGAGCAGCCACTTGCACAGCACTTTCTGCACTCGGAACTGAAAATGCCTTGCAGAGGATGGGAAGCATAATTAGCACAGTATGCCGTAGGATAGATGCTAAAGCAGTCTGTCTAGCAGACAGATACTACAGTACTGAATAATATAGACATTAAACCAATGACCCAGAATCTAGCCAGCTAGAATCTTAATCCCCCTTAAATAGATTCACAGGCTTCCTTTCATTGCAAACATTTTATCTGAGCAGACACTGGATGCTGTTGTGTTGTGTTTATAGAGAACCATGACAAAAGTTTGAGGTGTTTGTGCTTAAATAATGCTATTTTCCTGTGTTAATTTGTCAGCACAGGGCTGTCTTTATACAACATGCTTTTGAGATGGAAAGAAAAAGAACATCAGCTCTGGATCCACAGGCAGATAACAAACAAAAAAGAAAAGGCTCTGTGCAAGAAAAGGCTGCCCATGTAACACAGAACAGGGGACAGGGAGATCCAAAATTGGAACCAGGGCAAGCTTGACTGGGAAGAGACTTTTCATCCAAATAAGCCCCAGGCTGGAGCTTGGCAAATGTTTGTGGCTAAGTGCATTATTTGACCAAAACAAAATCCCTCAAACCAGCAAATGGAACAGTTAAAAGTATCTGTGAATTCAACTTGAGTTCATTAGCTTGGATGAAAATAAGGAGGAGAATGACCTGCAAACTTTCATGCTTTGGCACTTCTGGAAGGAACTGCTTTGATTTTGAAGTTAGATTCGAGGGTGGATTTGCAAAACTGCCAAGGCAAGAGTGACTGTCCTCTGGCTTCTTGTGTGTCAGCAGATCCAGGAAGGATAGAATGGGACAGGGTTCAAATGCATTTTCTGCCTGGAGGTAGACAGAGGTTGAACTTAAGCTTCTGTATTTATCAGGGAAATGCCCTACCAACTGAGCCATAGGGAGGTCTAACTAAAAGTCCTTTCCAGCATCTCCTAGTAAAAATATTTGACTTGTGTATGTGGATAGCACAAATTAGAGTGAAGGCTAGTGTCCGGCTGTTCCCACTACTTGGGCCATCAGGCTACCAAATTGCTCAAGCTTTTAATTTTTTCTAATTTGTGTTTAACATTTTTACAAGGAATATCTATTTCTAAATGAGGAACACTCATTCAGGACTCCCATGCCTGTGTCCATAGCTGAGGGAGCTTAGATGTGATACTGAAAGTTTGTGTCCAGGATTATAGACCAAGAATTCAGTTCAAATAATCCTGCCTAATTCTACCCTACTGCTTCACTCACTCACTCACTCACTCACTCACTCACTCACTCACTCACTCACTCACTCACTCACTCACTTGTCATGTCCTCTGGAAAGGCAATGGTTTATTTTCCAGTTTCTTTCACTGTAGAAAATACTCAAGGATTTACTAAATGAAATCTGTGATTTGAACCATACAGCTTTTGTCTCTTCAATATAGAGGCTAATAAAAAAAATTTGGCATTATTTCAGTGACCTGGTTTATACTGCCTGTCTGGCACTGAAATGCTGGTGTGACAGAGCAAGACTGTTTGCCCACTGTTCCCTTGAGCTAATGGTAAAGATTGCTCACAGCAAATGAAATGAAACAAGAAATAAATGCATTGAAGTGAGTCAATAATTTTCTTTGCAGGCAAGTAATGCTCAACACTCAGGGTAACATACTTGACCTTAGTTTTAAGTCTTAAGGTAAACACACTTGAGTTTAGTTTTTCCCTAAGCACTACTTCATATTTGGTACCTTATCTATATAATGTTTTGAAAATTCTTCAAGAGAACCTCTGGTCTCTTCTATGTGAGCAGAAGTCAGAATATGGCACGGGACTTCATTCTGCTGATAGGAAGACCAGCACTGTATTCCGGTTCACAGAAGCTGTTGAGATTCTTTATTCTAATTATTTCTGCCAGAAGATAGATGCAGAACTTCATTCTTATGATGAATAGAAATCTTCTGATTTTCCCCTTCAATTTATTAATAGATAATTTATACACATCTATTCTTGTGCCAGTATTGTTCAGCTCCTAGATCTTTTTTGTTTCCTGGCTTATGGAAAGCAATCATATCACTCTCAGGCTTAATTTAGCAAAGCAAATAAGCAAAGTTCTTCTACTTCTCTTTCTGTAAGATGGGACTTTTATTTCTCTGTGCATCCTAGTAACCCTTGTCGCCACTCATTTCAGCTTGAATTCGTGGTCTCTCAAGCCTGACTTTCAGAACTGCTTCACTTATTTCAGATAAGGGGGTATCAGCATCTCAGGGTCCAGGATTCAGATTTTTGTAACTCTACTGGAAATATCTTACTTGGAAACACATAAAAGTTAACACTTTTACTTTTTCATCTTGCAGGCTTCTCCATTTACCATTCTCAAGTGGTGAATTCTGTCAGGATGAAAATTCATTCATTTAATTATCTACAGTACTTTGTACAAATGGAATTCAGCCCCTTTTGCTATTACTATTCTGAAAGGCATCTACAACTCTCTGGGTGACATCTGGATCTTACATTAATCTTGCAGTGCCCTTAGTTTTGGGTGACCTGAAAATTTTATCAGTACATGCTCTGTTTTGTACTAATTTATTTTGAACCAATATAATCCATAAACATGTTAAATCAGACCAGTTCACTTCCATAGAATTGTAAAGTGGGAAATGAACTACTTACATCTGTTTTTCTACTCTATGCACAATCATGTCTAACACTTTCCTAACAATTTCTTTTAGGGAGTTGTTAGTCCAGTTAAGTTCAGACCTCTTTCCAAGTGTTTGTTTTACTCTGCTGAGGCTGCAAATCATTAAGGGTTTTGAAGTCCTGGCTTAAGGACACAACAAACTCACGCTTAAACCACTGGGCTGTCCAGGCCACTTGGCTTTGTTAGCTCATTCCTACACACTCCCTGGAGTTTGCACTGGGGAACAAACCGCTTCAATGTGTTTTAATTCCTCTTTCATTTAATGAGTATCTCGTGATTAGTTCACTAACTCCATAATTTATTTCTCAGAGAGGCCTGTCTGTAATATCTTTACTAGTTATCAGAACTACATATAAAATGTTATAATTTTCATATGATTACATTTTTAGTGATGAAAGTATTTTGCTGTCATTCTAGGAGTAACTGGACATTGAATGATTAGCTCTGCAGTCTGTAGCTGGAAAGATAACATTTCCATAATGATGCTGTGCATGGTTAATAGCTCTCACTCTAATAGTGCAGAGATGTCTATTCATATTCCAGCCTAGAGCTTAGAGATCTGATGTGGAAGACTAATATACAAAGCCTCTACTGCTGTTCTTTTACCAAATGACTTTACCAAAGTAAGTTCACTTTTCTCTTTATTTCTCATGTTCCTCTGGTTTATGACACCATCAACACTCATTACTTGTTAGCTTACCATTACTTGTTAGCTTTTTACCTCTGTGTTTTCTGGACAATGCAGTCTTGTATCCAAGTCACAATTTATGATTTTTGATATTAATTTATTTCAGGAAAAATAAACCACTCTCAATGCCTGGGAGAAATATTAGCAGAAATAAAACTAAAGCAACCAATATAGGAAATACTAAATTTTATTCTGTGTTTACAAGCTTACAAGAAAAAAATATTCAGAAAAGGCTGTTGTGATCACAATTATGTTAGTGAAAATATCAGGTCCTAAGCAAGGGAGGCTGCCTTTACTGTGTGTCTGCCCTTGGCATTCCCTGCATTTGGTTCCTGGACAAAAGAAAAGCTGAATGGAAAAAGGTCTGGCAAATCCCAGGATACAAAGATTTGAGACTGAATGTGGCTATTGATGCATTGATTAGTAAAGCACTTAAACTCAGGATTTCAATTGGTTTTGAATAAAATTCTGTCCTGACCAATGTTAGGCAGGTGCTCTGTTATCTCACAAAACCAGAGCCCTCATGGGAATAAAATAATATGAATAAATGTTTAGGGCTCAGCTATCTGTTTCCTAAATGAAGTATAAATAGAAGAATAAGAAAAAATACTTCTAGCTCTGCTACATGCTCCCCAAATTAAGTGTATAACAGCCTAAATATCTTTTAGATGCAATGAGTCCTGATTTAGAAGTATTTATTGTGATGCTTGAGGCCTCGATTAGGAGTACAGGAGGTAAAAGAGAAAATTTAAGAATTTGCTGATGTTCTATTTTTGTAAGCCAAGAGAAAGCAGAGGCCTGGGACTTGCTGTGAGTGTGACCCGGGCAGAATACTTTCAGGAGGTCTAATCTTTCAAAGGGCAGTTTGGGGGGAAATTCTGTAGGTCGAGCTTTCTTTGAAGTACTTCCAGTTAGCACTCTGGGCAGCTTAGCCGTTTTGCAAAAGCCACATTATAGCCCCGTGGTCTCTTCTGCAAAGAAGACATACTTCTGCATTTTACTTCTAGGGTCTTAGAAGATTTTATTTTTAAAGGAAGAAAAGAAAAATCCCAAGAGAAGAATATAATCTTGCTTTTCTGGATATTTTTGCTCACATCAGTGAGCTGGTAAAGGTCAAATGTCATCTGTCTTTGTCGTGAGTTACTAGACACTTAGAAGCTTGCCTGTAAATAATGGGTTCAGCCCTGTATTTCAAATGCAGACAGAGTACTGAGTGAAATTTGCCTTCGAAAGTCCTGTGGGGTTTGACCTGCAAGGAGCAGCTGCAATAATGAAGAGAGAACTTGTTAAATGTTTAACCAAATTAACCAACCGCACAACATAGTGCTTTCCAGCTTGGTCAGAGTATCTCGGGGAGAAAGCAGGGATACAGAATTTGCAGATGTTTGTCTGGGTGACTGAGATAACTTTAAAACATCTGGAAATGAGAAAGACAGCTGACTAGGGAGTCCAGTGGTGTCAGGGGTTGTCACTAGTTGCAAGGACATGTTTCTCGGTTTTTAAACACTGCAGCAAAACAGCTCGGTCTTCAAAGAGCAGCAAGCATGCTGGTGTTGGGTTGCAAATCCCCTGCCACCCCTGCTCTAGCATATGTTATCTCACTGGGATTACCAAGAAATTTAAAAGATGTGCTTCTGTCATCCTAAAACTGACAAGTGGGCTGAAGGAAAACATTTGCTCAGAGTGTAGGCTTAATGAGGTCTGATGTTATCTTTGAGACCAAATGCCCAGCCAGCATTCTAAACGAGCATATGGGCTGCGTCAGTGCCTGCGCCGGTCCCTGATGGTGAGCAGGTCCAAACAAACCTGGGAGGACACAAGGAGCAGAGCTGCAGGGCTCTGTGGATCCTGAGGGAGGAATAGGCAGCAGAATCCATGGGCCAAAAGCATGGATTAAGGGGCTCCTTCAGGTTCAGAAGACATCAGAATAGCGACCTACCCTACTGTACAAAACTGCCCCTCCCTGGCTGGTTGTGACTGGGATGCCTTTTGCTCACTGAAAGCATAACCCAAACAGTTCAACAAAAGTGAGCTCCTCATCACCTCTCTATTTCTACTCCATTCCATGTTATCATGACCAATCAAACCCATGTGTTACTTGGGGGATGTGGTGATGTGCCCCTGAGCAGAGCCGAGCTGACAAGGGAAGGTGTCTTCCCCTGACAGCCTTGTTCTGGGAGCAGGATAAGGAATGAGACAAACAAGTCACTGTCAATTAGCTAATGTTTGTAAAAGGCATAGTTGAATCCCATGGAGTTTTGTTAACCTCGTGGCCTCTTTATAAAACCTGCCTGAGTTCATGAACCTATCCCCATTTGTAAATTAAAGCCGCACATTCTCCTTTGAGGTGGGGTCAATTAAAAAATGCTCTTAGTTAAGAAGAGTATAATGCTATGCATAGGGATAGAACATTTAGGCAGACAGGTACTCTTGGCAGTGCAAGGGCTGTACATACACTTCCATTTGTTTTTCCCTTCCTTCTTTGCTTTCATTTCACAGCTACTTGGAAACTATTTTTTCTACTAACTGCATTTTCTCACTTGGTTTCTTTGCAGTAGTTTGTTTTTCTGGCAGTCTCACGAAGGTGACAAGACCCTCATGATTTACAAAATCTAACCGCAAGAGCATGTTCAAGTAGGTTTTGAAAACAGGCCAAATGGATTCCCTACTCTTTTGAAAGTAGTTTCTAGCAGCACAAAATATCAAATGCCACCAGTCCTGCCTCTAGCAGAAGAGACTGTGAGGATTCCCTTTGTCTGGACAGTCTGACTGTGGGACGCTGTCTCTCCATTACTGCTGCTGGTGCATAGCACTTGCATCCTGTGAGTACTGTGGATCACAGCCCCTGACCTACTCAAGACTTGATTCCTCTGTTGTGTTAGATTATGAAAAGTACCCAAAAATGGACCTGTATTAACTACTTTTAAAGGCAAGACTGATTTTGGTCCAAGTCCAAGTCATTTCCCTCACATTAAAAACATCAAGAGAGTATTTCAGAGTATAACAGTTAAAATCATGTTAGCATCTAAACATCTCACTGCAAATTCAGTGCTCACAGGCAGGCTAACAGCTCTGGGATTGGCATCAATCCAGAATTAAAATTTGGTTTCCAGAATACCGCACATTTTTAATGTAACATATTTGAGTGGGTTTTTTTGGGGTGGGGAAAAGAGGTTGGTATTTATGATGCCACATAACTTCAGGAATTCAACTCATGTTTCATTGGGAAGAAATCTGGATTTTTTAATATGATTATAGGGAGTATTTAAAATTATAATGTTTAAATGTTTTAGTATAAATTCATAATTTTGGATCCGTGCTGCAAGTCATGTTAGATCAATCAGCAGAGTAATTCAGACTTGACCCTTCCCATTTTCTAATGCAGGAAGAGTATAGAAGGAGTAATTTTAAAAATCAGGATATAAAAGAAGTAATTTTAAAACTAACCATTCAGCACTTTGTTTTCTTAGAAGATTTACTCCTCTCTCATTTAATCTTATCAGACAAGGTAAATTTATATACATAGACACAATCTGGTAAGGTTTTTTGATTTATTAATGTGCTAGTTGGCTTGTGTGCCGATGCTGATTTCCCACACAGAAAAAAAAAATAAAGAAAAAAGACATTTGAGAAAATGCATTTAATCACATGAAAAACCACTTTGTTTTACTGGTTTGCCTCACTGGATTTGGAAGCCTGGTGACATTTTATTTAGTCCCCAGGTCACAGAGCATTTCTCTGACATCACCAGCCTGCAAAAAGAGATGTGCTTTATATTTTCCAACGTCTACAGCATAACTCCTTCCCCTTTTTCCATGCAGATTTCCCATTGCATTCATATGGCTCAATTTTTTTTTCTTTTTCTACAGAAGCTTCTTTTTATAGCAAAATGATGGTACATGCTGGTGTCCAAAGAAGTTTCTTCTTCCAAATCTGTTCACTGTGGTGGTGAATGTGGCATCAATGTAACCATGAGGGGGACTGGACTGGGTTTATCAGCCATTTCCACCAGGGTCAGTGTTTGGTTTTTTTGGAACCCTTGACATGTGACAGTTGTCAAAACAAAGCAAAACAAAGTCAGTGGGCAAGTTTCCCTTGAACAGACTTTGGTACACAAACCTTGCCACCACCTGGTATTATTTTTGATAGGAGGCAGCTATCAAATGCTTGAAATGGGTCTCTGGCCAATTTAGAACAGCTCTGCAGAAGGAAATGCTTCTTTGGAGGGTTTGAAAAATCATGGTGGAGGTTGCCTTTTTCTGCCAAATTCCAGCAGGCTTTCCATGGATTTGCTGGGTGATCCACGTGCAATCTGATCTGTCCTCTCATGCCTTCAGGTGATTGAATCACAGAGCTGCCCCTACTGTGCTTGTTCTAGGGTAAAAGAAACATTGCACTCCCATCTTGTTTCCTGAGGGTTTCCTATAGATATCAGCACAGAAGGTAAAGTGCTTGCCCAGCAGGGACTACACACAGGAAGGAACCTGAGGAGCCCCTTTTGCCAAGGAGAGCTGCAGCTGTTGTGCAGGAGCACCGGAGCCTCCTGGGGCCAAGGTGGGGCAGACAAAAGTGTGGCCTCCATGGGCTGTGCATCCCCCATCACCAGCCATGTACATGGTGTGTTTTCTTATGGAGCAACCTCTTTCCCTCCTCCTCCCAGTTTTCTTCCATAGATGACAGTACAGGCCTTATACCTACTCACCTCCCACTGTGCTCTGCAGTTTGGAGATCCATGCAGGAGGTCCCATTGTTAGGTGCATGCAGACTTAATGCATAGAAACATGGTACACTGGGGCTTTTAGAGAGTTATGCTGCTGGAATCAGCAAGTCACAATGTCCAATTACTGCTGCTTTTACCATTGTGGCACAGACACTCCCCATGAAGTTATGAGTAGTTACTTCAGGATTTGTAAAAACCCTTAAAAATAAAAGCTGGGGCCTAAGCTGGTCTCAGCTATAGTGCTCCAGTCTGCAATTCTGCTTGGTGAATATATAACAGAAGAAAGATAATTTCTGTAAGTATAATACAACTAGTGGTAATAAGCAATAGAACTGTACACTGTTCCTGCTCCTATAATTCCTCAGCTGTTGGCTTGCAATGCAGAGGGAGAGAAATGAAAGATAATCAACAAAGCATAGTATGGAGTGATCTAATCAGTAAGTTGGAGTCTCAGCCTAAGCTGAGTGCTAGATAGTGTCACGATCTGTAATGTCATTGGTTTCATGACCATCTTTAAGAGGCAAGAGTATCAACAAGATTGTAACAGGATACAATACTTTATGATGGAAAAAGCTTTACAGAGTGAAAAAATATCCTTTTACCTATCCTTGTGGCAACATACAGATAACAATTGTGTTTTTAATCTTCTCCTGCAATTCATTGGATTTAAAATCATGTACAGGAGTCCTGATTACTAGGGACAAGCAAAAAGCCAGCTCCATCCTGCATAGAGCCTGTTTATCCCTGAATACATACGCTTGGCTTCTGACACTCCTAACAGGACATTGAAGGGAAATTTTGCCCTCACTTTACCTATCTCTCTGCATAAAATTCTATCTTGAAGCCTCCTCTGATAGCTAGGTATTTTTGATAGACAAAATATAAGAAAGCCATAAACTCTCCAAAGGGAGCCATTTGATGCAGTTTTGTACTCTCAAGACTTGGACATAAAGACAAAGTGCAGCAAATTACCAAACGATGGCATCAGCTGAGCTATGGTAATTGCAGAGAGAGATTCCAGTTAAATTGCTCTGACGTGCATTTGGAGTAGGCAAAGAACTTAAAGGCCAGTGTACAGAAATTTTTGGAACTACCACAACTCCATTGTGAGCCTGCATGTGAAGTGAAAACCCTTTTAAATACCAGTCCTGGGAGACACACATTGGTATTCATGTGCGTGCATGATATTCTTAACTGGGACAGGACCAGAAAGACCCTCATGGTCCCTGAGAAACACCCAAGTGCCAGGATTTTTTTCTTACAACTGGCAATGACTTGTAATCTTAATCAAAAGGAGCATGAACAGGTTCATCTAATGGCCATGCCTGTGCAGCAGATAGGAGTGTGTCCTGCTTTTTGTTCCAGTTCATTCTTGCCTGGTTTCTGTGAGGGGGGCCATTCTCCACACAGGAAGAGATCTGCAGGTCTGACAATGAACCACCTGTATTTTAGTCCTTAATGGAAATAGGCTAAAGCAAAACTGGGCCTTCATCTCAGTACTGCACAATAAACATCTCAAATTATTGACATGATTTCAAGAATCGTGAAGATGAATTCAGCAGTCTTCCATTTACTGAGAATACTCCAACACTGAAAGTGCATGGGAAGGACTTTGGCACTGTATCAGTATCCATCCACCAGGATCCAGTGGAGTCAGCTTGGTCTTCACATTCATTCAGTGTTGAACTTTCTGCTGAATTTATTGACAAAAGGTGGAAATTACAGCAGCAGTTTAAAAAAAAAGGTTATCAATTTCTTGACGTCAGGACGAGATCCTGTGACCTCACAGATCCTTGAGAAGTCTCCAAATGCTGGTGATTTTTACTCATGCTCTCTACACTCTGAATTAAAGTCAGTTGTCTAAAAGAAAAGTATGAAACCAGACTCCAAACTCTGACTTTGAGTGAAAGTTGCAATGGGCTGCCTTTGCAGTAGGAGTGTCCCTGGAGCTCCTCTCACCAGTCTGGGTTTTCTTGGTGTTAGGTGATGTGGCCAGCTCAGAAGCTGCTGGGTCAACATTAACCATAAGTTACACAGAAACAAAGACAATTGCCAAGGTCTCAAAAACAATTTACCACAGTCAGGCAAAAGGATTTAATCATTTTTTTAAACAAAGCAAACAGTCAAAATGCTTGGCTGCTTGACCTCCTGCTGAGAAAGTTCTCTGACTTGAGTGAAGGGCCATTCACAGCATTTCAGTCAGACTGAAAAACAGCTGTACCTGCTGAACAAAATAGGAAAAAACTCAACAATGTGTTGGAGGATGGACTTCCTCCTCATTGGGAGCTAATTCCTCCTTCAAAGGAGGAAAGGCTTTGCTCAAGGTTTTCGTAAAGAACTGGAAAAGCAGGGATTGGATCAGAACTGAACTGGCAGTATACAGAGGGCAGGCTGCCTTAGGAAGAGGATGTGGGTCCACCTTTTTCATGGAACATTTGCCAAGTGTAAACTGGGCACTGTTTTAGCCTTTCAGATCTGATGAAGAAAATGGGGTTTCCTATCTCCAGTGGCTGCTGGCACAATAGAATATTTTGTTTTAATTGCATCATTGTAAGAGCAGTCCAAACTCATCTAGTCAAATGGAGCTTTTTAAAGGGATAATAGATAATAATATTGGCATTTAGAATCTTTTAATATGCAACTACTTTAAGAATGCGGTGATTTTATGTTTTCAAGAATTTTTTTTGATGAAATATTCTTATTAGTTGGTCAGCTCACTGACCCCCGTGCTCATTGATGCAGAAATCCACTGATTATGACATTTTCATTAAGAAAGGAACTCAGGGCATTCTCAGCCAGGATAGTAAATAACATAGCACCTGTTTTAGGGTAGAACCAAAAGTCAGCTTTAGTTGTAACCAGCATGACCTCTATGAACACATGGGGACTTTAAAACTGAAGCCTCACCATCCGAGATGAATGCCTCAGACTTGGGAATGTCGTGGAAGGAGACTGTATCTTATCAGAAGTAAAAAATTTTGATCTGACATACAGCAGGAGAAAAATGCAGAATTTTAAGATTTGTGGTGTGAGAGCTAAAAGATTTCTTGCCCAGGTGTGCTGAGAGCATGGTACGACCCAGCCTCTTGCTGGAAGACAGAGCTGATTCCAGCAGGACCTCAAATGACAGGTGATTACCATCATGGTTACAAAATCCTGGTGCTGTAAATGGAGTCCCAGAGTAACACACTTGCATGGGCCCTGAATGTAGAGCTGATCCACATTGCAAACAAGCAGGGAGTAATGAATTGCATCTAAGTGTTTTTGATGCAAGAAGGTCAAGAAAAGGAACAGAAAGATCATTAGCAGGAAGAGAGAGAAAAGGAAAGAATGAAGATTAAAAGAAAAGGTGTTATTTGCCTTGCTCTGTCAGGTCAAGCTTTAGCACATCCTTTTCCTCCTATTCCTCTTCTCAGCCCCACCAATGGACCTCTACATGAACTTGACCCTTATGAATGAGCCCGCTGCTTTGGTATTTTTGGTAGCTCTGTAAACAGAGAGAATAAATTCCCTCCCCTCATGGTGCTTTACTTTGTCAGAAGACCATCACAACTATAGAAATGAATTGACATTTAATCCACATGTGGACAAGTTATGTCAGGTGGGTGGAGGCTGCTCACAATACTTGTCCTTTGCTCTTACAAATTCATAGACCTTTTGTAACCATTTTACGTCTATCTGGATGAGATTAACATTTTTAGTACTTTTTTAAAAAAAAGCTGAAATCCATTAACAAGGTGGGCAGGTAGCAGAAGGGAGTAGGGTTATGGAAATCTTAATGCACATTGCCATGTATCTTCACATATCTCATAAGCATCAGCCACTTCATGTCTGAAGTAGAATGCCTCACAGAAGCGCACAAGAGTCCTACATATTTGTCACCCAGAAATATTCCAAGGAAATACTGAATCCTGATTGGTTTCTTTCCTGTTCCACACTGTGACAAACAGAACATGAAAGCCAAACTCTATCTCCTGCTGAAGATCACAGTAAGCAATACTGCAGATTCCACGGGCAACAC
Source organism: Polioptila caerulea (assembly GCA_013397295.1). NCBI lineage: Eukaryota > Metazoa > Chordata > Aves > Passeriformes > Certhiidae > Polioptila > Polioptila caerulea. The sequence continues at coordinate 34,199 of VYXF01011181.1, forward strand.
AGGACTAACAAAACAGCCTACTCAGTTCAAACACATTTCAGCTCAGCGCCCTTGCTTTCTTCTGAGCTGAGAAAATGCCATTGGTGTCAGTGCTGCTTTTTCACACCAATTGTGTGTGGTACCTACGATGACTGTTTGGGCTTTTTCATCCCAGTTTGCAAGACAGGGAATAAGAACAACAAAACTCTGACTGCTTATATGGCAAGGAGAACTGTTTTGCTGTAACATGAACATTACCAGTGAGCAATGTAATAGACCTTGAAAGATACAGCTTACAAAGCATTTGAAGCCAGTTTTTGCAAGGACAGTTATGTAAATCACTGAAAAGGGATTTCAACTGGTAATGCTGAGAGTTGTTTAACTTCAGCAGTGGTAGCAGGGAAGTGATATGGTTGGACAGAGACAGGCAAAAATGGATGAATGGGATATTCCTTGGCTATGCTGGCCAAGAGGATGCATGATTGCACTAGCTAATGTTCATATCCAAGAAGAATAATTTCCTGGTTTGTAGGATGAAGCCAGAAACTGTGGAGTTTATTACATGAATCTTTCAAGCCAGACAATAAACGCTCTGTTATTGTTTGGGTTCTATGATCCTCCCTTAACACTTGGCCTATCAGTAAAATCTTTATTCATCTGTCTTAAGCTGAAATCTCTTCAATGTTGGATTGAACAGTGAATATTTAGCACTTGCACTCTGCACTGTGACTACATCATACAATGAGATGTGATTAGAGTATTTGAGATGAAAATTATTATATCTATACACTCTCATGAAATATGGATTGAAAATACATTATAATTTTGGATATAAAAGTTTTGAGAGCAAGAATGGTAATTTACTACACATTTCCACATTTCCCATGACAGTGGGACCCTGACCCAGCCTTTGGCTCCCTAGGAACATCATAATGCAAACAATAGTAACAAATCTAAAGGAAAAGTTTTTGTGTTATTAGCATTGCTTCTAGAGATATAACGTGACATTATATTGCCGCATAAAACCATGGAGCCCTGGATGGTTAGACTAGCTTCCACAATCAGGGCACTGCTTTACAGAGAACTAAAATTCACTTTCAACTCTCTATAAAATTTCCCAAAAGGCATGTTTTGAAGTCTTCTACATGTCAGCTGAGGTTTCAGTAGGATGCAAAAGTCTGTGCTCTGCTGTAAAATGACTATTGTACATTAAGGCACTGACATTTTCATATCTGTTGTACATCATCACTTCCATTGCACTTCAGCAATGAGATTTCTGCACTCAATCTTGCTCTGATTCTGTTTCCATGATGATGTGACCCTCACTGTTGAGCTGCTTTAGCCTGTTTCTCTTTATTCACAGAACTAAATTACCTTCTGTGGAATAATTTTGGATTTGCAAAGCCTGAGTGTCAGAGAAAAGAACTAGTCCTGCTTCTTTGAGGAAAGTGGTGATGAGGGCAATTCTTTTTGGCCCAGTGAAAAGACCTCATGAAATTAATTTCTGCACAACCACCCAATTCACTGGATGGAGAAAGTATGAAGGAACATGTGGGTGGATGGCTAGAGCTATTCCTCCTCTCTTCTGATGAAACATTGTCCCTGTGAAAGTCATTAAACGTTTTTATCTGCTTTCATCAAATTTTCTCCATAATTTTCTAAGGATCATTTAGTGTAGCTCTTCTGCTAGGATTAGACACCTGCTTTTTCCCCCAAGAAGTACCTTAGTGAGGTAGTGAGGGACAGAAAGCTTTGGCATGGCTCAGCTAAGCCTTAGTGAGGAAGTGAGGGACAGAAAGCTTTGGCATGGCTCAGCTAAGCCTTGCTACCCCTCCTGCTTCAGCATTGCTTTAGAGCCATGAAACAGGGGGCAGGGGTTAAAATTAAGCTCTGTAATGGCAACTGATTATGTATAATTTTTACTGTACCCTGAAATGAGGAGAGAAAAGAGAGGGAGATGGGGGGAAGGCTGTTATTAAAGCCAACTGCCAGCTTAATCAAGCAAGTTTCAGAACAAAATGAAGTGATGGCTCAAGCCAAAGAAGCCACCACAAATTAGCCAGCTAAGGCAGAGTGGTCAGTTTTTCTGCATGTGCAGGATGTATTGGCAGCCTCTGCTTGGCTTAGGCAGGATGACAGAATAGGAGAACATCAGCAACAGCTGTTCTGGCTGCTGCTTCAATATTGCCTGGCTGCCATCAATTTACAATTAATTCCCTTCAGATGTACCGGGCTTGCCTCACTGCTTTTCAAAAGCTGCATGCTGCATGGTACAAGCCTATCACTCTTCCCATCAGACGTTTGATAATTGCACTGAGCTAGAGATTGGCAATGACAGGCATTAATGGGGACATTACCAGCATTATTAATGTGAGTTCGCTTTCCTGCTTCCCCTACCTGCTCAGCTTGCAGATCTGTTCAATTGCTGGCAGTGAAATGACCTGATGCAAAACGATACAAGAAAGAGAGAACACAGTTACAGCACTCCCTACGTGTAACTCATCTTGCATGACACATGCTATTGCCATGCATTACATCCTCTGTGTGTACATGAAGGAAGGCAATGTTCAGTACCTTGCATATGGAAACAAACCTACTTTATGTATGTTGCTTGGCAGTGCTTGGCACTTGCACGTGACAAAATTGTGTTCTGATAGAGTGGTTTCCAGGATAGCAACGTCCTCAGTCTGGGGACACCCAGTATCTATGCCCATTCTCACTCACAGTCAGGAGTCTGTTTAAATTCACTGGGGCAAGTTGATCCCAGGAGTGCTGCCTATCAGACCACAGAGTGACACCAGGGGTGGATGTGCCATGTTTTCCTCTCTATTATGCTGCAACACAGCTCAGGGTGCAGCTAGAGTTCTTCACACCTTCATGGCATTGCAGAGCTTCCCAACTTAGAAAACTCCTCTCTGTGAGGGCACATCACACCTCTCAAGTAAAAGGATGATGGTTTGGTTTGATTTGTTTTATGAACCATGGAGTTTTATGTTCATATAATAAATTGGAACTCATCCTGGAAAAGACTAAACTATATTTAGGAATAGCCTGTGCAGGCAGTGTTGCTGCAGTGGGCACCTGCTTGTTTTTAGTTCCTGTCTGTGGTGGATGAACAGCTTTTACATTCTTACAGTAACAACAGCTACCAGGAACAGGGTTTGTTTTGCAGCTGCCATGAATGGGCATGCACGCTGCCAACAGCACTGATTCCTGGGAACAAAGTCTGCCTGGCTTTGTTTCCAAATATTAACCTCCTGTGGTAAGTGCTAACATATTTCACCTATTTTACTGTAGATAAGACCTCTGGAGAGAGACCTGGGAAAGAGGGTCTAGAGAAGAGGAGAGTTTGCCAAAGGAAGAGTAACTGTCCTCCTGGAATTTTTCTTGTCTGTGATTAAAGGGACAGAAACACTCTGAAATTTGTAAACTCCACCTTCCATATCTCAAGGATATGCCTGATCTTGGCAACTTTCCCTTTTTCTCCAATATTTATTTCATAGTCTCATCATTTACTGTGTGAAATACTGGTACTGAGTCAGTCTTGCAAACGAACATACCCTCTGCTGTAGGGAGTAACATAGCTTTGCCCAATTTCTCTGAGCAGATTTGAAAGTTTAAAAGCCCAATTTTATGCTAGCAGAGTCTCTGCCTAGGCAAATGCCATAATCAGAATATTGGCAGAGGAGTGGGGAACAGACACCCCTCCTCACACCTGTACTGAGCCCACACAACTTATGGCAGGGGCATAAATTAGGGGCAGCAGATGCTCACCTGAATGGAAGGATATGGGTGTGCATCCAGGATATGCCACAGCCATGACCCAGTGCAGCATTCAGTGAGATGCTTCTCTGCACCTTTCCCTATTTACTCATCTGCTTTGGCTTTCAGGGGACCAAAACCAAGTGTGAGGGCCAGCAAGGAGACTGCACTGAGTTTCAGGGGGGTTCATCCACCCCATTCTGGATGAGAAGGATCCTGGGTGAGACGGCAGCATGCTTATTAACCTGGCTGGATGTCCTTGCTGTCTGGGAAAGCTGGAAAAGCTGTTACCAGTGAAATAGGGGACTGGGAGAAACTGTAAAATGCAAACTGAAGGCAGCTGAAGACTGCTGTGGAGAAATTTCAGCTCCCCCTTCATCTGGGATCTTGATGCAGTTCTTAGCTAGTCCCTTCAACCAGAATTCTCACACATGGTTTTCAACTGGCATAGTGACTAATAATTTTTATTTTTCATTTAGGTTTAACATCTGCTTAATGGTTTGTAAAATAATTTTTAAACAAGATTTTGTGTTGAAATAAAAAATTGGCTTTTAAGTTAATAACATTACAATAAAGTGATTTTTACGTCCAAAAGCAACAGCACAACAAACAGTGTGCAAAAACCATTGCTGTTTCAAATCCACATTTTTCACACAGAAAAATGGAGTAGACACTTCATGCCCCCAAACCCCTATTCTGACAGGGTTAGGGATTATTTACTTTCTGTTTTCTGATTTCTGCCTAAAAACCCTTCAGTCTGACTGGCAGAAGTGCTGGACACTTAAAGCTGCAACTGTAGTACATGGGAAACTTGCTTTCACCTCCATCTCTTTTTGCCTTGTATTCCTTACTTGTAGAAAGGTGCTGAATTGCGTTTCATTTATAAGAGTTGTTGTGAGAGGCTGTTTCCAAACACCTGTGGAGAAACTCACTGCCGACTGTAAATTTCGCAGGAGGGCTCATGAAGATATGAGTGATTCTTCCTGCAGGGGTGTGTGGTAAACAAGGTGAGGGACTGCACAGGACCAGCATGGCAGCAGGAATGCGCTGCACAGCTTCTCCCTAAGGGAACATCATCCACTGAGTCGGGGGCTGAGGCAGGGTGAGCACAACACAGATTGTGTGGCACTGGGAAGCTATGGACCACCACGGAATCTAGACTCTGAATGAGACGAGCTGAAGGTGTGTGGATGATTTTAATCTGGACATTTTCTAATGCAAGTGCATGAATGTGCAGCCTTGAAAACTTATTTTAATAAAAGGGGTCTGTGTGCACTAAATACAATGCTGAATAAGTGAAATTCCATGCCTTTAACCATCTTTGTTAGCAGCTTGTCTCTTCTAAAGAACAATCTCCTTTTTGGCCCTCTTCCCAACATGGAATCCCAACATTTTTCCCTTTTTGATCAACTACAACAAAAAGCTAGGACAAGTCAACTTAAAAAGCACTGTCTTACCAAGCTCATGGTTTTTAGGCAACAGTCATTTGGATACATTTCAGATAAGCAGCCAGCCTTGTGCATGCTTAGCCAAACTCAAACCTCTTACAGTGTTTTCTCCCCACTATTAATCTTATATCCTATTAGTAGGATTTCTTGTGACTTGTGGTGGCTGGTGCTGTATTTTGGCTGGATGTGCATGACCAGCCCTGGATGACCCAGGGATCAAAAAGTTAATGAAAAATTCCAAACATGTAATTAATCTTGAACTTTATCTCCCCTAACAGGGCCTTATTATATCATTCATAGTAGATCTAGATTTATATTAAATGAGTTAGATAATAAGAAGACTCCTCTCAAGATGTGGGGGATCCTTTCTCCTCTGGAGCTAAGAATCTGTTCAGTGGAAAAGAGCATTTTTACAGGGCCTATTTGAACTTGAGGTAACCAAAGGTTCCAACTGTTATTTAAAGGTGTATGATACTCAGATAAGATAAATCAGGGTATTTCTGTCGACTCCAGCTGTGGGGAAAAAAAGAAAGGTAAGAAACCATGGTCCATCTGGATGCATAATAATGTATGTAGTGAACTGGAGCATGAGACAGGGTGGAAATGCACACATTTGTACAGCCCAGAAGGGAGATGGCACAGCACCGTTCTCCCTACTTTGCAGGATGAGAAGCTGGGATGCAGGGCAAGCCCAGGAAACAGATGCTTCAGGTGGTCTATGCTTATCTGTGATATATTCCCCACCTTCCCTTGTTGTACCACACTGCTAAGGCACTCAGGTGGCTCAGTGGAACAGGCAGCTCCCCTGTGGAGCCATTTTGCCTGTTCTCCTTGAGCAGGGTGAGGCAGTTTTTCTTCCTGTGGGGACACATAGCCTGTGCCTGTGTGAGGGAACGACCTGCAACACACCAGGAACAGTCTTATTTAGAAGCACACTTGGGACTGTTCCTATTTAGAAGTGTACTTGGGATGAGATGGTGAAAGACAGCCAGTAGCATTCAAAGAAACAAAACCCCCTCTTCAAAATACACGGTGTGGGACTGTTTCCTGCTTAGTGCAATGGCACCACCCTTGCCACTCAGTGAATACAACAAAGTACAAGTTGCTTCAAGTGCCTGTGGAGCAAAGGAGCCCCTCTCCCTCTCCCCATGCTCCTGCCTTCTGTCACTCCTGTTTTAGTGAGTGCAGCAGTGAGGCACTGGTGGTAACATATCCTAGGTTTGGTATGTTCATCTCCTCCTCCCACCTCATGTTCCCTCAGGCGACACTTGCACGCTGAGATTTGTCTCGCACCCAAGTGAAGTCAGGTCAGCCTGCCACAGCAGAACTGTGGATGCTGAAGAGAGTGGGTGGTTAGGAGTGATATGCAATCAGTCCTGTACAGAAGGTGTTTCCTTTTTTTTGGTTCTTCAAAAAAGAGGTAGGGGGAGACAGAGGGAGGAGTTTCCAGTGGTGGGTATTTTTAAAAAATTCATCCTGTAATGCTCCAAAGTGAATGACTTTAACATGATATACAGGGCTGAATGCTGAGCACGGTCATAAAAGGACTGAGAGGATTGATAGCCGCTCTTTGCCCCCGCTGTGGCTGCCTCCAGATACAATTCTGATCCATACTTATAAGGCAGGAGCCGGGAAAAGTCATAAAGACTGAAATTCATACTGCAACATATATTGCTTCCTTGAGGTGGTGTTATTTTGTGGTTTTTTAAATCAACTTCGAGAAATCAAAAAAATTAACGTTTTGAAAGTGTGCGCAGGCATGCACAGTTACTTCCATAATTCATGAGGGCTTTTAAGGCATTCAGGAGAATCCAACAGTGCTGAAGTCATGGGACAAATCCCTAATCACTCTGACTTTATCCTCTTACACATGGACCCAATCTGCTCAGTGTTAAAGCACCCAAGACATGGTAACAGAATAGAGGGAGCCCAAGGTCACTGTGCCGTGCAGTCTGGTCTTTATCACTCTCTGACTGACTTTTGAGGGAGATTAAACCTCCAAGGGTTGCAAATCAGCAAAACTTGAATAAATAATACCAGCTTCCAGAATTTCACTACATTTTCAGTGTTGGCTGCTTGCATGAACTAAATTTTGTTCAGGTACCTCTGTGAGAAGAGCCCAGAAGAGTGACCCCAAGTACAGGATTTGGGCCCTAGGTGTGCTGAAATGTCCCGCCTTAGAAGTGCTGAGGGACTCTAATCTCCATCATGTGGCACAATACGTACATCAGTTCCTCTGAGCTATTTTTGGAGGGGAAATGCTCATATTTTAAAAACCCAAAACTGTACTAGATGAAAGCTAATTTAATCAAGTGCATTTATATAATTACTTTCATATGAACAACAATCACTGGGATGAATTATAGTGACGGGGAGAAAATGAATACTATGAGATGACATAACACCAGTGCTCAGAAATTTGTAGTCAAGGGGGAAATGTACCAGATGTTCTGTAGTACTTAAAGCTAATGGGATGCCACATTAATCACTCTTTAAGGCTTCCTTCCATGCTTACATAGTGGAAATTGCTATCTTCCTTTCAAATTTCATGTTTTTGCTTTCATTACGTTGAGTCCCAACTCAATGTCATCACATCAGTATCATACCTTTGAGTGTGGCAATAGTCTTGGACTAGACTGAGATTTTTGTCTTCTATGTGTCCGAAGGGTTTCCTTGGACATTTATTGCTAAGTCTTGCCAGAGGTACAGCATATATTACAGCTCCTAAATTGGCACAGTTCAAAGACCAGGTATAGGAATTAGCTGCTAAAAGCTGTGTGCTTAATTACACCCATTACACACTCCAATTACCTGAAACTGTTATAGCTGGTCCCAGCGAAACACTTACGTGGTCCAACTAGGAGTTCACAATATCTCCATTAATTGCTCTTTGTACCAAAATAAATTATCAATTTGCCACACCCACCCAGAAAAGAGAAACTGGGAATGACCATAATAATCTAAGTCATACCCAGCCTGGAGTTTGTCCTGTAATATAATGTCAAAACAAGGAACAGAAACTGAACCAGAGCCAGCAGCAAGGTGTTTGGCTGACCAATTTGGAAGAACTGAGGAATCAAACATCCCAAGTAAGAGCCAGTTCTATTATCCCAAGGCATTAATCAGGAGTTGTCCATTCTCAAACAAACACTCTCACATGTGCAATACTTGGTCTTGAATTAACTATTTGTCCACCTATTTAATTTCAGGACAATTCCCTGAAAATTGCCAAAACTTTCAGGAAAAATGAAGCCTAAGATCCAAACACCAAAGGAGGCAAATACATCCAGAGACTGGAACTGTATGTGAAAAGCTATTAAGATTGGAAAGGGAGACATATGAGATCTATCTGGCTGAGAATAATCCAGGAAAGTCCTGAGAACTGCTGAAGAATTTTTCTCTGCAGACCAAGCTGGAAAAAAAGGCTATAAATCTAATGCTTGCTAAGCTGTATCTGTTGAAGTGATGCCACAGTGATTGAATTTTAGCACATTAGTATTACAGTCTAAGTTCTCTTCCACATTGACCAATTATTTTTACAAGTTTTAGAAGCTTAGCAAATTTCTGAAAGGGGAAGAAGCTATCCTAAGGAGATTTTAAAGCTCAAAAGCATTTCCTAGGTCTTCCCATTACCACTTGAAGTGCCAGCTATGCATCCTGACAGCAACTAGATCAGACCCAGCAGAAAAAGCAATTGCAGAACTAAATTGAAATCTTCTCACGGCTGTATCCAGTGCACAGCACACATGAGGCAGAGTAGCCTGTACCAGCTACGCACAGTCAAAAAAGGGAGATAACAGGATGCTCTTGCCAGCTATTTTATGTGAGGGGTTTTGAGAGGCCAATTGTTGTCATGAATGAGGGCACAGTATCCCCCAGAATGATTGCACTAGTCACAACACTGACCCACTTGTATGGAAACATCATCTGGCAAGGATACCAGCGAGCATCCTCTGCTGCTTCCGCTGCTTGCCAGAAATAGTTGTTTGTCAATCGGGGAGAAGAAAAGGAATGAAGTGTGTGAAGGGAAACACAACAAAGTGGCAATAGGAGCCCAGCAGTGCAGGGAGATGTCAAAGCAAAGGAGGAACATCTGGGCAGAGATCTGTCTCCTGCTGAATTCAGCAACAAAGTGCTTAATTGGCTCCTACAGAGCCAGAACTTAAGCCATGATGAAGGAGAGTTTTCGTGAGTGGGATGAAAAGCACATCTGTGTGGAAGAAGTTCTGGACAGTCTGAAGCTCTTGGATATTTTCAGCTGAGGATCTTTTATCCTGCATATGTTTGTAGAAATAGACTGGACATGACCAAAGGCCTTTGCATTGTTTGAAGTGCTCTGTCTTGGTATGGGGGTCTACAGAAAGAATAGCTAGAGCCATTAAAACTCAACAGGGTGGACATGTTTCTTAATGGCCCATAAATGAAAACTGTGGGTTACTCCTGCAAGGGGTCTCTTTTCTCTTTCCCCAGAGTCAATTACTTGGGGAGATCCAAGAACAATAATTAATGAAGGGACAGACTCTTCACAAAGGGTGGTGACACAGAAAAGAGGATGCCTCAGAGGCACTTAAGTCGAAGAGCAAGTGAGGGTTTGCCTGTGCTAAACTGGTAGAATAGCAATAAGCAGATGAAAAGCAGATTTTTATAGCTGCTGTATAAGACATGTTGGACTTGAAGCATACATTAGATCCAACCTTCTGGCAAAATATTAGTAGAACTACTGATGCTGTCAGACCATCCCGTGTGCTGAAGGCAGGAAACTTTCATGGGTGTGCATACAGCAGTTACATTTCTTTCCCAATGTAAAGGCTAAGTGGGATGTAGAAACCCAGTGGCAGATGCTGCCTCTCAGGTACAAAAGGAGCTACCAGAGGACAGGGGACACTTTGTTTCTCGGAAACACAGTTCACCCTGCTGCTCCTTGGTCCTGGGGTAGTTGGTTCTGCCCCATCCCAAGCAAAAGCCTGCTGCGTGTTCCCTGTGTATGACCGGCCCACACCCTACTGCTTTCTTTCTGGAGTTTCAGCAGTGGATTCTTTTTCCTCCTGACCTCCAATGGGTCTGACTTGCTTTCCAAGTCATTTCTGTCTTCCGGTCAGGGCTTCCAAAACCTGTTTTCCCACCCAGGAGCAGTAGGATCATCTAGAGAACCTTCTGTGTGGCAGGGTGACACACTGCTGCAGAGAGGTAGCCTGAGGCTGTGACACTCAGTACAGTCCTCCCCCACCACTTGGGGCTGAGCATGACAACTGGGGAATAACCTCTACACCATGGGGGCTCTGAACATGATGAGATGGGGAGAAGGAACGTTCTAAAGGAAGCAGCGGGGGTATCTTGTAGATGATTCTGTCTTTAAGATGGCACAGGAGTTGCTCATAGGAGCAGGAAAAGGCTGTCTGTTGGAGACTTTTAAAATAATATTGGAGTAAGTCCTAGAAAACAGCATGAGGAACATCTATGTTTTGAAGTTGTGGGTTAATTAATTGCTTAGAGAATTTTGAAAACCTCCCTCATTATTTGTCATAATAAACTCCCCTTCTGCCTTGAAAACAGTCTTTGCTCTAAGTTACATCAGTATGAATCAGAAATCAGTCTATTGAAGGCAAAACATTACACCAGCACAAAAGGTAAATCAGGCATTTGCCTGCTGTTTCTTCTGGATGGTCCAGGTCTTGGACTAAATTTATTCCAGGTCTTGGACTAAATTTTGCTATCAGTTTCAGAAATTTACCTCCCATGTACTTCAGCTCCCGTATACAGAAAAAGTAGAGCAGAATTTGTCTGGTTTTATTCTATAAAAACTAAGTTTTCTTTGCCTGGTTCAAAGGTCATTAAAACTGATTATTAATTATACTTCCACGTAATCTAGATGGCCATAGATTAAGTGGTAACCCATCTCAAAGGCTGTCCTTTCTAGATGGCAAATAAGTCAGGCTCAAGAAATTTTCATTAGTTAGAGACTGACAAAAGGAAGCCAGGAATAACTTCAAAAGATGAACTTCCATTAGTAATTTAAGTTAATAGCCAACTATCTGTGATCACTATAAAAATAACAACACATAACAGAATGAATATGATATGAATAAAAATTACAACCTTTGATTGTATTTACAGACCTCTTTTGAATGAAGAGCTGAATTACCTTTATAGGAATGACTATAAAATACCTAAATGTTCCCTTTTTAAAATTCTTACCATGTTACATATTTTATTTCTGCACTCTTCAGGATTTATATATCTGCAGTTAAGAGGGCAAAAACTTAAGGAGGTCATTTAGAACTCCACTGACCACTGATTATACACTATATTTGTAAAACTAGAGGGTGTATAAACCTACCTTTCAGTACTTGAGTCTTTTCAGATGCTGTAAAAACCTTACTGCATCTATAAAATTCATCCCAGAGGAAGTTGTATAAAGCCTGATGTAATAAAATGCATCTATCTCAAGAGTTGCATTCATTAGTGTGTACAGAAACACCCCTCATCAGTCACTGGTGAGGACACGTTTACTGGCTGTCTTAATTATCGGCTTGGGTGGGTTAGCAATTTTTACAAGCAAGAGCACTGTATATAAGGGCGTGAAGTGAAATGACTGGTGGCTATCTTTGCTGAACACCTAATCGACTGATCAGCTCAGGTGGATGAAGAGCTTGGAAGAAACAGTGAGACACTGAATTCAAGACAAGAAAAATTATGGGATGACTAAGGGTAGACTGACTGTGCCCATGAGCTCTGCAGCTAGAGAGGTGGATGGAAAAGGAAGGTGCATGGTCAGGTTATTACCTTGCTGTAGGCTGTGGACTGCTAATTTGAACTTTGACTTCTTTTCCAGCTTTAGTCCTTTGAGCTTTAGCAGTTTAACTCTGTGTTTCAAATGAAAGCTTGATAAGTAAGAGCAGGTTGCAGAGTAATACACAGAATCAAATATTTGGAAAGCCTAGATGTTCTCTCCACGCTTGTGGACTCCAGCTTCACACAGCAGCAGAAACACTGCTGAAATGGGTAGAGAAGATGTGCCTGAGGTATTCCACCTGAGCCCTACAATGCTGATGTGTTATGTGCTTCTGTTATTCAAAATTCCCCTGGAAGGATTTCCCTCTCACCATTATGACCTCGGGAGAAACCTGTGCACTGAATGCCAGAAGCGAAGCCCTTTGCACTCACCCTGCTGCCCTTTCATGTTCTGCAGCATTGGGTGCTTCAGCTACTTTGCTGCTACAGTTGGGCTGTTACAAGCCAGGGTCATGTCCATGGGGCCTTAAACATATAGGGCAGTTTATCTTACCTGGGAGTCAAAGATTATTACAGCCATTTCACGGGTGGATGGCAGACACAGATGACATGAACAGTAATGTCATACCAGAAAACATTGTGGCACTACAGGAGCAGGAGCAGCCTGCTCCAGTATCTCAATCTCCATGCAAATTATGGAGTTAATATCAGGTCTGGATCAAGAAAAAAGAGTTGAGCAGAATGGATATATCATCAGGTTTGGATTAAGTCATTTCATTAAAATGTTTTTAAGGAATTGAAAGGAAACAAGGACGACAATATGAATTAATATGCTGAGGACTGAAGAGGAGGGAGCTTGCAGTTCATTTGCCCCCTGGACAAGCCTGTTTTGCTCACTTAACAAAGGCAAGGAAAGACTTTCATGCTGCACAATACCATACCTTCTCATGGTCATCATAGGTCCACAGAATAAAGTGGCAGCCTTGCAAAGATATCCTTGGCACAACACTTCCAGGGAAAGAATATGGCTCAAGAGGAAGATGGAAGTTGCTACTTCACTCTGGGAATAATAGATAATTTTCTCCTAGGTGACATGAGTAATCCATGGATGGGCAATGAAGTGTATTTTTATACAGGTTTTTTCTAATTCCATCATAACAACAGGGTGTTCTTCTACCTTAAGAATATATGAGGATAATAGACTGGGACTGGACAACCTTAGTGGTTTTTGCCTGAAAATGTTTGGATTTTTTGCTGAACAGAAACAAGGACCACACATGAAGTTTTTTGGGGAATGGTAACCTTCTAAGTACTGTTTGTGCTAGCTCAATTTGATGAGAGACAAGAGAAATCAGGTATTTCTTATCCCGAACACAGACTGGGCTGTGCTTAGGGCATAAGGGACTAGCAATAAAAACCGCTGTAAATGAGATGAATTATGTATTCTGTGGGTTAATTTCTGCTCTGTTGTATCACAGTCCTTTCCAATTAAAATCCCAGTGAAATTGGCCCCTTTTAAAGAAAAATTAGGATTCCATGACATTTGAGCCATAAGCAAGGTCATGGTAATAGTTACTCCATTTTCAGATTCTCTTCATCTACAGAGAAATGTTGAGGTGGCAGAAATCCACTGCAGCTGCTCGTGGCCATTGTTCCAAGGTTTTTGGCACTTTCCTGGATGCAGAGTTGGCCCTTGGAGGCCCTTTGGGATAGTTTTCATGCTGTGCTCTGCTAGCTGATTGCTGTCTTGAGCCAACTCTGTGAACCTTATTCTAAAATAAAACAGGAATAGGCAAGGTTTGAGAGAAGGAAAGCAAAAGGGCTGGGCTGGACTGAGAAATCCCTCATATTCTTCTTGTGATCTCTGACTTTCAGCCACTCCCTGGTAAGTCTCAAAATAAAATATTTGGAGGTGGAGTAGAATAGTAGAGCTTGTTTGCCTAGCAAAAAAGATGTGGAGGACAGCCACAACATCCCCTTCTAGCTTTCTTCCAAGCAAGATAAGGAGGACAAAGTTTTCCTTCCTTCCTTCCTTCCTTCCTTCCTTCCTTCCTTCCTTCCTTCCTTCC
>VYXF01011181.1:48298-169162 GCA_013397295.1 Polioptila caerulea
CTCCCTCCCTCCCTCCCTCTCTCCATATCCCCCCACGACCATCACCTCTCAAGTGATCACTAAAATGACATTGCATGATACAGGTCTTCCTAAACACTCTCTCTCTTTCAGAAATTATCTGTAGCCAAGGCACATCTTCACAAAACCCCACATTCATACATGATAACTAATAGTGTCTTTCTGGCCTTGGAAATCCCATACCGCTCCAAACGGCTGCTCTGGCAGGGAGCAGTGATCAGGCTTTTGCCCCAGGTGTGGATATTGGGCTAACACATCTTCCTACAGATGTTTTTCCACTCCTTTGAAGGTCCTAACTCCAAGTGGGACCTCTAGGACAACTTGCCAATGGAAGCAGGTGGTTCTAAACACCATTCCTCTGTTTATCTTGCAAGAGCCTGCAGTGCAGTGTCTGCATCTCTTGTTTTTAGCAGCTTAGTTCTTCCTATCTAAGGCAACTTTTTCTTTTTTAGCTACCCTCCAAGCATTTGTCAAGGACATAGTTGTTTTGGAACTTTAAAAGGTAAGGGGCTTTGTTCTTCAATGTTTTGTTTTGTTTTGTTTTAATGTAGTAACCTCTGCTAAAGTCATATTTTTAAATTCTCTGAATGTCCCAGTGACATTGCAAATTATTGCTTTTTAGGCTGCAGTTGCTTTCCAAATTGGCCAGAGCAAGACTGAGAAAAAAAAAAATCTGCAAATAGCTTTTTAAAAGCAGCTATTATTAGGAAAAAGAAAAACAAAAAACAAAAAAAAATGGAAAAAGAAACGAATAGTTGGGAAATACAGCTGAGTAGTATTTTAAGCACTTGTAAAGCTTGTAAAATAGAAAATGACCAGTGTTTTAGAATATCTTTCCACTTACTTATATAGAAATCCATTAGATGAGCAATGCAGTATACAGGTAAAAGTCATCTGTGCTTTTAGAGCTACTGGATTTCATTCTGACAAGATTTCATTCTGACAAAGGTTACAAATGAAAAAAATATCTTTTGAGAAATTACTCTTTGGAATCTTTATAGGTGGGAGCAAATTGAAACAAGGCAAATTGCCAAAAGTTTTGGGTTCTAACTCTTGCTACAAGAAAATTGTCAGGTGACAACATTTGCTGTTGCTGTTTCTGTCTGCAGTTGGTGCAAACCACATGCAAGGTGCATTTCAAATGCTAAATACCAGTCTTAATAAATGTGAGACAAACCTTTTTTCTTCTCTACAGTCTGCAAAGTCTCTGTTTTTTCCTGCCACCCAGACATGCCCAAATACTCCTAGCTATTGTAATAATTGCCTGGGGGATACACCAATCCTGACATGGAAAAAACATATGCATGTTTTTCTCTCATTCTCTCCCTCTTTTTCCTTGTCTAACATAATCTCTCCTATTCCCCAATGGAAGCAAAAGAAAGTTTTTCTTGTGTACTTTCCCCTGTGGTCACTTGTGGGTGGGCATAAATTAAGTGATTATTGCTGCTATGCTGCTCCCTCGAGGGAGGGATTAAACCAGATTTGAAACCCAGGAAAGGTCAAGCAAAGGAAAATGTGGCACCTGTACATTAGCTGAAAGTGCATGCTGACCTTCCACATGACATGTCAAACACCAGCTGTGCTGTACAGAAACAAATTCTAGTTCCTAAGCACCATTCAGCAAGGGCTCAGGGTGGATTTTTAATGCCAGTTACATTTCACTTCATTGTGCAATGCAGTATTTACTTCCATAGCTTCACAGTCAGCTGTTTTCCAATTCTGTAATTCAAGGTAAGTCAATAAATGGTTGTTGGAGAGGAAAATCATTACAATCAAATAAATGCTCTCTTTCAACATGTGTAGATGGGCAATGGTTTTGAAGAGAAAGAGTGTGAACAATAAAAGCAGATGTAACCCTAAAGTTAATCGGAATTTAGGCAATAGGATTCAGTTTTCTGAGTTAAAGTGCTCCTTTCCACGGGGATTTAGCAAGGTCCTTGCATCTGAAGCATCTCAAATTCCTGCAGAGACCTTGTGAGCACTGCAGACTGTCATGACATTCCTGGCCCCTGCCAAATTAAGGAACCTAGTTTTATTGCCTCTACATCTTGGTGTAGCTAGAAAGCCAGATCCCCTGCAGCCTCACCAGACTCCACAGGCAGTCACGCATGCAGCCTCCTATCCTGGGAACCATTGTTCTCCCTCTCTAAGCTCCCCATCTTCCTCAACATGGGAAGACATTAATAAAATTTTTAAGTAGTAAACCATGACATTTCATCATTGCCAATTCTGTCCCCAGTGCAGTGACTGCTGTGTGACAAACTACATAATATGCCCAGGCCTTATTCCGCACTGCTTGCCATTTTCTACAGGGACTCCTTTTGAGGTGGTGAAAAATTGCCAGATCATTACCTCTGCAGTGCTCTAGATTCATTTTGTCCTGTTACAAATGGCACTTAAAGGTGCTGAAAAAAGGACATTCGTCACCTTCTCTATGGACACAATGATGTTTTGATCTCCTTCAGGTTCAATTGCTTACATGCAAGATGTCATGGTACCTAGAGTTCTTCAATAGCTCCATTTCCTCACATGTTTAATTAAAAAAAAAAAAAAAGAAAAAAAGAGAAGTGTTATTTAAGGCCTGCCTGTATGCTTCAGCAAGAAGTTCTTTAGGGTGGATCTCAACCCTTTTCTAGACTTTCTCTTTACCTTCCAAAACTGTAAATCTCTTATACTCTACTCAACTAGTACACAATTAGCTGGATAAATAGCACCAGCCTTCTTAATTCCTACCTTTCAGAATTACTTTCAGTTAGTGGAGAACATGTGAATTTGCTTGAAACATGACCTATGATTTTGAACTGAAAAGGAATGCAAAACAATCACCTTGTCCTCTGACTGATCAAATTGATTCACTTCTTATGTGTGTATGAGTGTGTTTTAGAGCAGGTAATTCTGTGTTTTTAGGAGAGAGGAAGGATATACTATGTTCACCGGTGGGGCTATCAGTGGCCACTTTATGGCTGGTCTCAGGTGACCTCTGTAAGACCTTTTTGCCAAAACACTTTTCTCTTGACAGTAAACAGGCTTTGCTTCTGTGTTCAGCAGAGCTGGAGTTAGAGCTGATCCTTGTCATCATTAAAGTGCCTCTAGAACAAAACTTTAATATCCTTCTGGGCATTTCTATACCTGTATTTTGAAACATGATCTCCATACACATCAGCCCATAAAATTAACTCCATAAAAACCATGCTTTCAAGGAGATTTGCATTCTTAGGCACTCAACTGGGGAAACATGATTTTATGAGGGATACAATATAGATCTTATTGTCAGAAAAGGGCTTGAGATGATTAGTTTAGGTCCAGGTTGGAACTTGCACAGTCCAAAGTTCAGCTTGGCACTTGGTTTTGGTCCAAACTCAAATCCCGCCAAATTTCCCCATCATTCACTTCCCCCTTTGCTTTGGTGTGGGTGGCTCAGGCTCCCGTGGACTGGCCCCTCTGAGTATTTAGCACATATTCACAAACAACCAAGGGGTACTTCTTCCATCTAAAATTTGCAAGTAACGCATGCTTTTTTCACCATGGTCTTCACAGATGTTCTTCAGCTCTGGCAGACACATTGTCCACAATACTTTTTCCCACCATAGTTCCTTGCTGTGATGTTTCATTATCACCTACAAACTGGCTGTGGAGGGGTCTGGGTCAGGCTATTATTGAAAACAGTGGTACAGTTAAAATCACAAATTCTATAACCATGTAATTCAAATTATTATCATGCTTTCTACACTAAGAATTTTTGTTTTCCTCTTCACCGCCCAGAGGTGTTCATATTTCATTTACTTGGTGTGATAAGAAACTCAGGCTGTGTTATCTGAAATAAAATGATGCCAATCTATGGCTGAGCAACAAGAAAAGCAAAGCTGCCTTCTGATTCTCAGGGTTAGTGACAAGACAGGGTAAAGAAACCCTCTTTAGCTCATATGTTTCTCTGTAGAGGCCTGACTGCCCTGAAAAGCCCTGATGGCTGATTTGAGAGAGCAGACTGAGTTGTCACAGTGAAGGAATAGGGTACCACATTCTCCTAAGCAGCTTTAGAGATGCCCCACCCAACTTTGGCACTTTGGCCTACACTCAGCAGCTGCTGTAGGTAGACATCCCACACTGCACGCAGGGGTAAACCTGGCAAACCAGGAACCACCGTGATTGTAGTACAGCATAGTGCTACAGCTGAGCCCAATTCAGTGGAGTGTGTTCATCTAGAGGACACCTCCCTGCAAAGCACTGATTTTCTTCCTTCTCTTTCACACATGCTTTTAAATATCCCACTTAACTCCTGACATCATGTCTACCATTCATTTGCTGAATGATCTCCCCTCATATATGCTAAGAAATAGCCGCTGCATGTATCTTCCCAATTGTTCGCCAGTGATTTCTCACTCTCAGCAAGGCTTTTAGAGTTGGGAGTCAGATTTTCCCCTCTGGCATCAACAAGGGCAGAGTCCAGCGAAAAGCCGCTCCGTCAGCAGTTTGCAGAGTATCAGCACAGCAATTAACCTAATGCCAGAAACGATAACATGCCCAGCCCTTGCCTGTTCCACCCATATTTTGCTCCCAAAGAAGTGCCATAGCATTCATTGCTAAGTAGTTTAGTGAACCTTCACTTAATCCTTATCCCTAACTGAGGCTTCACAATATGCAATTGCTTTCTATCGTCTTCTTGGATCAGCAGAGGTTAATTGCACGAACAAGCACCAGTGACTGGGATAAGCAGCATGATACAGCTGACACGTAGGCCTTCCTGAAATGAAGCCTGTATTGCCATCTCATGTCATGAGTGGGACTTCCTTTTTAATGGTCCACCAGCTAGCTCTCCTTTCCCAGTGCCCTTCAGACTCCTTTTCTTACGAGAGGCTTTTTTCCTGAGCAAGTCCTCCAAAGAGGAAGACCAAGAAGAGCTGCAGTCCAGGCCTGGGGAAGGCAATCTATGGCAGGGGTAAGGACTATTTGGCAGCCGAGTGTCTTTGACCCTGTCTAGAAGAATAAGTCTTCCTCCTGTTCCCTCCCTGCCACCTCTCTCCCATGAGAAGTCATCTCCAACTGTTCTTAGCACTTTGCAGGGAGAATACAAAGTGAGTGATGAGCTCACACTAGCTGACTGCAACTTCTTCTTCAGTCCCAAAAGCTGTAAAGGAGGCATGGCATTAGTATCTTTTTTTGGAAGGGGGGAATAAAAAAAGAAAAAAAAAAAGAAGAATATTCTGGACCACTGTAACCCCTGAAAAACTAAGAGAGATGTGTGGAGACACCATCTAAAAGAAAAGTATTGTACAACAGACAAGAATATTTAAACAATGCTTCACAAATTTCCTTTTCAGCAATAACTAAGAGCTTCTAAAGTTCCTGAGGGAATGAGCATCTACAGAATCTGGATGTAAAACTCATCATCCCTGTTTTTTACAAGCAAAAGTTCAGATACTTCTTGGTTTTTATTTGACAACAATGAAGAGATGAGGTCACTGAGTAGGCTAAAATAACTACCAAGCCCCTAGAGAAGCTGCAGGTTAGATTGTGATTCCCACTGATGTGAGAAATCCATACTTAAATTCTGTAGACAGTGCCCTTGTACCACATGCAACCAGCAAATTCTAGCGCTCCCTCAGCACTTATGACCACAGAGTCATAGAATCACAGAATCAGAGAATCATAGAATGCCAGATTGGTAGGGACTTCAAGGATCCTCTGGTCCAACCTTTGCAGGCAAAAGCACAGTCCAGACAAGATAGCCCAGCACCTTGTCCAGCTAAATATTAAAGTTTTCCAATGCTGGGGAAACCACCACTTCCCTGGGGAGTTTTTTCCAATGGCTGATTTTTCTCACTGTGAAAAATTTTCCTCTAGTGTCCAGAGTATTTCCAGAAAAAACTTTTACCCCTTGTCTTTTTCCTGGGACTCCTTGTAAGAACAGAGTCTCTATCTTCCTTGTAGCCACCCTTTCAACAGTGGAACATGGTGATTAGATCTCCTCTAAACCTTCTTTTCTCCAGGCTGAACAAATCCAGTTTTCTCAGCTTTAACTCACATGACAAGCTTCCTAGTCCTTTGGTCATCTTGTGGTCCTTCTCTGGACCCTCTCTCCCCTGTCCACATCTTTAGTGTTAATTCTCAGCTCTGGAAGGGCTTTTCCTCTGCTTAACCTGGCCCTTTTTCTACTGATGTAGGAAGAGCTCTCCAGGAGAGAGTAAAAATCACAAGCCCCAACAGGGAAGGCAGCATTTGCATCTCATCATTTCAAACAGAGAAGTGAATATAACCATTTATTTCACATGCCTGGTTAGGACCACCCCCACCCCTCCAAAAAAAAAAAAAAAAGCATTTAGATTTCAT
The DNA here is from genome assembly GCA_013397295.1 of Polioptila caerulea. Classification (NCBI taxonomy): domain Eukaryota; kingdom Metazoa; phylum Chordata; class Aves; order Passeriformes; family Certhiidae; genus Polioptila; species Polioptila caerulea. Next base: position 54,644 of record VYXF01011181.1, read on the forward strand.
TTTAAAACCCCTCTCTTTTACCCTAGTGTCCCTAAAATGGCCATCATTATTTAACATGTTTTAGTATCTAGTTTTGATCACACTGAGTCTGGCTGGTTTTCTGTCCAAGAGGTTCAAATTATTTTTCTAGTTCTTGGATTGCATTTGTAGGGTTGGGTTTTTTTGGTTTGTTTTTTTTTTTTGCCTAGACTCATTTTAAATATGCTTTATAAAATATTTGGTGCTTCCAATCCCTTCTGAGAATACAGATATTTTTATCCTTGATTTTGGATAGAAAACGAAAGGAGACCATTAGGAGCATCCCCTCCCTTTGTTCATTCCTTTAATATTTTCCTATTTCTAGCATGTGGCTTTCCCCTCTAACAAGGTATTATTCTTAATATACTCAGCAGGAAGAAAAGAGAGTCTGAAAATGACCAGAGCAGCTGCCTGAACCCTCTTACATGCTAAAACTCCTTAATGGTTCAGACTTGCTGTGGACTGAACAAAGACAGCCATGCTTGCAAATAGACACACTTTCCAACTGCATCTGTTTGCCTAGAAGAAAAAAATTATGAATTATTCTCTGTAATCATACTCCTGTATTATGGCTCCTGTCAGTTTATATTAAATGTGAGTAACAAACCAATCTCAGTCCCACAAATTTTAAAGGAGAGCAAAACCCGGTGAAGTATATATATATAACACTTGCTGAATGGAATCAAACTAACCATCCATCTAGCAAGGAGAAAAGCACATGTGATCTAGGGCAAAGGGCTGTATTCTACTTGATCTGGAGATTAAAAATATATCATATCTAATATGAAACCAAAGCAACACCATCCGCGGTACAGAGAGGGAAACTACAGCTTTTAGAGTAAATCTGAAAGAATAATGGAGTTACTAAAAAAATTGTGTGAATATGAGTCCTTGTTAGTATTTCTACACTTGTCAGTCTACTATATTCCACAACTTTTAATGTTTCTTTGCTTGCATCTTGCTCTGTACCCTATATATCAGGGCTCCTTAAAATATCCTGTGGAATGTCTTGGCACAAAACACAATCTCGAGACAATGCCACTTTCAGCTCTCTGCCCACCACTTGTGCTGCATGTACCACCCCAGCAACAGATGCTTCCTCACCACCAGGGTTCCCTCCCTTGCTGGGTGTGTGGTGTGTAATCCTGATTTTACGTGCATGGTGATGAGTGCACCAGACAGGCACAACCCACCTCAGCCACCGAGAGGTGGAGAAATGGATCTGGCTGAAAGATTTTCTGCTGAGGTTAGCCTTTAGGTGGATTTGCTCTGCAGGTGGTCATGCAAGCTGTTGTGCTGCATATCTGCAGGGAATGGATGTATAGCTGAGCTCTGTGAGACAGGGAAACCATTTTCAATTATCTCGTCAAACCTCACACATTAGGTGGAAGCACATAGCACACAGTTTTTGCAAAGGTCTCTAACACAAATTCACAGAATTTTAGGTGATATAAACAAGTTGCAGACCAAAAAAATAATGCAACCTCATGCTGTCTCCTGCTTTAGTTTCCTCATGACTCTGAGCTAGTGCTTAGGCCTAGGTCAAATTTTTCTGAGTATATTCTGTTCCCTTCCCTGCTGCATGTGGTTTCTTTTATTCTTCTATATTTGCACTTAGTCATCTGTAGTTCTCCTTTTTATCTATCAAAAATGGCTAGAGAGAAGTGTTTCCTATTATTGTCTCCCTTTGATGCCTCCACAAGACTCACCAGGCATCTCTGGTGATGCTGAAGTGAATTTAGAAATAAAAATACTGTGAAGTACACTGTGAAAATACTCCAAAATATCCCCCAAAAGGCAACCAACATTTTATTCCAGTCAAAATTATTTTCCCTTCTATTTTTCTGTGTGAACACTGAACCAATCTCTTCTTTAGCTTTGGCTGTTTACCCCCACCAACTGCTTATGTCTTGATATTAGACCACATTTCCTTGTTTCCTACCACTCTCATTTCAAGAGTTTATTATTAAAATAAAACTCTTCAAAGATAGCCAAAAGCCAAGATCTTTGCTGGGCTTTTGGGGTAGCTTCTATGGAGACAGAGAAAATGAGTCAGCTGAATACCTTGCCTGTTCTCTCACAGGACCCTTCTGTGGTGGGACTGCTGAGGGGGAGAACAGCAGATACCAATTGCTACCACAGCAGTGCACTACTGACAGCAGTGCACCAACCAGGACTCCATGACTCCATCCATGAGATGATCCATGAACTGGAGAGAAACGGAATGGTCAGCAAGGCTCGCTCACCCTTCAGCAGTCCCATATGGTCTGTGCATAAGTCCGCTGGAGAGTGGACACTGATGGGGCATTGTTGCGGCCAGAACAAAGCCACACCATCCCTGAGTGCTGCTGTACTGGACATACTGGGACTTCAAGATTAACTGGAGCCCAAGGCAGCCAAGTGTGGCACCATAGGCATGGCCAATGCATTTTTCTCCCTTCCTCTGGCAGTAGAATGCAGACCTCAGTTTGCTTTCACCTGGAGGGACGTGCAGTACACCTGGAACCGACTGCCCCAGGGGTGGAAACACAGCCCCACCATCTGCCATGGCCTGATCCAGACCGCACTGGAAAAGGGTGAAACTACAGAACACCTGCAATAAATTGATGACATCATCGTGTGGGCAACAGAGCTGAGGAAGATTTTGAGAAAGGGGAGAAGATAACCCAAATCCTTCTGAAGACTGATTTTAACATAAAGCAAAGTAAGGTCAAGGGACCTGCCCAGAAAATTCAGTTTTTAGGAGTAAATGGCAAGTTGGATGTGGTTAAAAGAACAGCAGCTAAGTCCCCACCAACTAGTAAAAAGAAAACACAAACTTTTGTTGATGCTGTGGGTTTTTGAAGGCAGTGTACTCTAGATTACAGACAAATTGTAAGCCCTCTCTATCAAGTGACCCAGAAGGAGAACGATTTTAAGTGGGGTCCTGAGCAAAAAGAAGCTTTTGAACAAATTAAACAGGAGACTATTCATGCAGTAGCCCTTGGGCCAGTAAGGACAGGACAAGGTGTGAAAAATGTGCTCTACTCTCTGGCCAGGGAGAATGGTCCTTCATGGAGTATCTGGCAAAAGGTACATGGAGAGACTTGAGGCTGTCTGACCTCTGGGGCTCTGGATTCAGGGATACAGAGGATCTGTGGACAGCTACACCCCAGCTGAGAAAGAGACACTGTAAACTTATGAAGGGATTTGAGCTGCCAGGTTATTGGCACCAAAGCACAGCTGCTTCTGGCACACTGACTACCAGTGCTGGGCTGGATGTTCAATGGGCAAGTCCCTTCCACACATCATGCCACTGAAGCCATGTGGAGTAAGTGGGTCATGCTGACCACACAGCAAGTTCAAATAGGAAAACCCAGCAGCCTGAGGATCTTGGAATTCATCATGAAAGCAAAAATTTGGGGCAATCATCATCATCATCAGAGGAGGGGAAGGTGACACATACTGGGGAGGCTCCACCATACAATCAGCTAGCAGAAAATGAAAAGCGATATGCTCTCTTTACTGGTGGTTCGAGTCAGGATAGCATGGCATGGTCAAGTATTGTCAGGGCTCTCCTCTCCAGCCTGCTGCAGGGGAAGGAGGGAGTGAGCAAGTGGCATGTAGTTTGAGGTGTTCCTGTGGGAACACTAAATTGGGGAATACCATTCTTCAACCAAGACAACAAGTTAAGGGAAGTCTAGCAGGAGCACATGCAAAACTTTCTAATCAGCCCAAAGATGCATTGATGTTGTCTGACAAGAACATGGTATTTTGTTTCTTGAAAAAGGGAGAAAAAGGGCACAAACAGACCCAAGCTCTTTAACTGGTATTTCCCACTTCCATGGTTCTTTGCCAGGTTTTCTTTTGCCATCGAACAATCAAGTCTCAGAGCACAACAAAAAGGTTTTTGGTTTTGTATGGAATTTAAGTCTTCTGCGAAGTCCAAACAGCTCAGCAAAAAGTAAGCCTCTACAGGATCATCCACCTTCATAATGCTAGTGGAAGCTTGCTTTCAAGCTTCAATACTACCGTTGCAATAACTAAGCTGACTGAAGATGTACATATGCTGTGCTATAAAGGGAGAGCTGGCACCCACGCTCTGGTTATGTTTAATTGATGTTTGATTTACTATTAATAGGCCTTTGAGAAGAAATTAAATTATGAATCCTGTATATTGGTCTCAGAGTTGCACATATCTCATACAACATGCCGCAACATTTGTAGAGTGCTCAGAAAAGGCAGACACAGGACTATATTTGTATCCCCTTGTCTGCTCCAGCCAGCACAGTATGAGAGTTCATTAACTTGATCGAAAGCAGAAGTACCTTCCCTCCCCAACCCATTAAAGAGATACAGATTTGAACTGGCAGAGAACCTACTCTGTACCTGCTCAAACAACCCTCTAAATCACATCCTCGTCAGTGGCTCAAAGCAGTGGAGTTAGACTGCAGATTCATTGAAAGCAGTTTGTTTTTCAGAAGTTGCAAAACTCATCCTTCAGCCTCTTGAATTCCTTTTGCAAGAGGAGGCACTAGGACAGCTTGTGCTGCAATGTTATCCTGAAGCACCTGCCAAGGGGTCTCACCCACTGCAATGGGAAGGTTTAGAGGCAACAGCTAAGTCTGCTGAAGGCTGACATGAATTGTGCTTAATCAATCCCTCAGAAAATCCCTGAACTTCTCCTTAGACCTTCCTAGGCAGTTTCTATGAAACATGAAAAATGTAATTTGAATGGAAGCAATGGTCAGGTTAGATAAGCACAGCAAGATCTTGCTGCTTTTTGGCTACCTATGCCCCACTCCACATGATATGGCATGTAGTAGGGAGTAGATGAGGATGAGCAGGGCTTGGCTAAAATGTATTTCCCAAGTTGCTGCAGTTCTTTGGCATATCAGGCATCCTTTTCTGTGTCTGCCTGTCCAGCCCATCAGTCCATACTGGATCAGCTGGTGGGATGATTGGGCTTTTCAGGGCAGCAACCCCCATCCCTCTGTGTGCTGCAGTGAAAACAGCAACCACTGCCTGGCAGCTGGGGAAGTCTGGCCGGGGGAAGGAGAAACTGAAGCACCACGGAGTTGCTGTGTCTCTCCAAAGATGCAAACCACCTTCATGAGATAGAGAAGGAAAGGCAGGGACTTCCAGTTACCGTGCTGTGCAGAGACTTGCCAACCAAATGAGCAGGGAATGGATGGTGCCTGGCTCTCCACAGGAACTGGGAACCAGTTGGCAAAGGCAAGAGGAGACATATCTCTGTTTTTCCATGGCTAGCCAAGGGAGTACAACTTTACTGTGACTTTTTGACTTTATCATAGGCCACCTACAAAAAGGTGCTGCATTTTGCATATCTCCATGTGTGCACTGCAGAACACCAGCCACCTCTCAGGAAGATCACCATAAACAGCCCTCTACATCACAGTGGCTATAACTGTAGCAGCAAACTGAAATGGTCCAGGGCATGGATCCCATCACTGGCACTTGAGCATCTGCACTGTTTAGCTGCTGATGTGTTTATTGGCACAGGTTTGACCTGTGCCAACAGTCCCAGGCAATGCCTGGGCATGTTTTGATGCTGAGGAATTTTCACCATTTACGAGGTTCCTTCCTTTTTGGGGGAAGACATCTTCCTGTACGATTGTAAGCTGTGCCACTTACTGTGACGACTGCAGAAGGAGCCCTGGCCAGATTTATTTGCTGAGATACAACTACTGAGGGCAGAATCTGGCACGATTTTTATGTGTAAAATTTTAGAATTACAGTTGTAATATTTTTTAATAATAAGCCATAGCCATGCTACTAAGATTAGTAAGAATATACTAAAATGCATGTTTGGACACTTCTTAAAATTGTGAAAGAGTAAATCAGATATACTGGGTGCTGCATAGTAGGTCTGTATTAGTTTTTATGTAAAAGTACCTGCCAGATGCTAAATTGGGTAGCTTATAAAACCAATGATTCTCTGCCTTTACATGATTCTCTGCCTTTACATTATTTTTCTTACCTGTCAGGTTCTGGAAGGTTGACTGCTTCTGATCTGGAGCAAACAACATTTAACAGCACAGCAATCAGCAGTGATCAAAGCTACTTCAGCTGAAAGTTCATTTTTTTTCCCACAATACCAAATGTTATTTGTTGTGGTGCACATTGGCTGAGTAGAATATTTTGCTCCAAAGGGATAAGTTCTCAGTGAGACACATGGCACTGAGCAAGCTAACTGTGCTTGCTGTTTACAATATCTGCTCTGGGAAGTGGTTTTATCATCAGTGGAAATGTTGCCAGAGGCGGACAGATTTCCTTAAAATGTCAAAGTTATCATTACTCTCACTTCATCAAAGATCTCATTGAGACAAACTGTGGTGACGTTCGCTCCTTCTTGGTGATTCTGCTTGTCATGAGGTCTAATTCTTCTGTCTCCCAAGCCGCACAACCCTTTTGCTGAGGACATGAGTCTGCCTCAGTTTCACATGACACATGTGATGTGCCTCTGTTCTGAAAGCCACAAGGACAAAATAAGAGGAAGGCAGTATCCTGAGATAGCATTTCTTTTTCCACTTCAGATTGCTACCTGTGAGGAGTTCCCTGTGAACATCTACAGAGCTTTAATCCCTCTTTAAAACCCTGTCTTGCAGTGATGCTTATGAAGCACTACTCACAAGACAGTCAAGAAGGTTCAGCAAGTCAAGTGCTCATCAGGTCACTGTGACTCCAGCAGGCCCCCTGTCCTCCCAACAGCCTCCCTCACTGAATGTCCCCAATCCCTGAAGCTTTCAGAGGAGTTCTCAAGAAGAACAGATCTTCTTCTCTTCATCAGTGAAGAGAGTCTAGCAAGACAGTCACTCTTAGGGAGTTTTTCCTTCTTTCCCTTCCCTCTGCCCCATTTCCACAGTAAGTGTCTGAGTTCCTCAGCAGGCTTTAAATAGAAATTGGCAGGAAGGGCAGGCAAGGTTGATCAGCTTTGCACACAGCAGGAGGTGCTAGTGCAGTCATCAAGAATTAACACATCAATTTCAAACCAGGGACAGAGAGACAGCAAAGACGATATACCACACACACAAATTGCAATTCAGCATCACTGAAATTGGAAAATCTCTTGGAAAAGACTCCAAGAAGAAAGGCTCCATTGCAGGTGGCACAATGATGCTGCCTTCAAATCAACAACTCCAGATTTATACTCATGCTGCTCTTTGCATCTCTTCTTCCAAAGGAAGAATTGCAGCCTGGGATTAGCGATTCCCATTTAATATGGGGGGGAAAAAAATGGTTATATTAACAGATCACAATCTCCTGCAAATCATTAGGAAAAGAAGAGCTCTTATCACCTGGAATAAAATCATTACATAAATTCAATATATTATTTATTCTCTATGAATAAGGAACTGGGGTACTGGCTGGGGACATTCTTTGGTAACAGAAAATAATTATCTCATTTTACTGACTTCATTAAAACCCAGGGAGCCTTTTCATTGACTTGCCATTTTCACTTGTCCCAAACAGCCAAATGGCAACAGAAAATCATTTAGCACAGCAGTGACACAAGAGAGTAATTCCAAAGGCAGGTTTTACAGATGTAAAAGCCAATAAGGTTCTTGGGTCTTTTTTCCCTCTAATCAGGGTACAGACGTGCCTCTATCAGCCATCTCCAAAGCAAAGGCAAGCTCTTGGGGCTGGTGGTGGAAGTCATAACTGTAAGTTTAACAAACCTCTGTGTGTAAATCTGATGTGTTATTTATAAAGGTCTCCCATGTAAATATTGATGAGACAGCTGTTCAGCTAGGTTATTCAGCATACATGTAGTGTATTTGTGAACCAGAAACCTAAAAAGTCTGGCCAACAATGAAACTAGCTGGATAAGAAAAGACATCCTTTGCAGCCTGGAAGCCTGTCGTTGCAATTCCCCAACAGAAGAAGTATCAGTGTCTAAAATGATCTCAACATTCAATTCTTGGTTTCCTACATCTATATGTTACACCTTTACCAAGATCATTTGCATTTTAAAAATATAAACATATATGAGTGCTACTTTCCCCTAGAAATCTTGATGCCTCCCTACTGTCTTTCAGTTTTTGAGTCTGAAAGCCATTGGTCCTTATGTTCTTCTCCAAGGTCCAACTGCAAGTGGACTGTAGTCCACAGGTTTGTACCTTCATATGCCATCCACAAAAATCATATAGAAGTCAAAGCTGAAAGAACAAAAGAACAGAGAAAGAAAAAAGTGATTTATGACCAAAGGAAGAGATAAAAAATTTTCCCATTCTGTAAAAATGTAACATAACATTAAGGAAACTAATTCACAACCTCCAAGTGTTACATCTCCTCCACGTGAGTCTGAGAGGCCATTACAATTCACATTTATATCCCTGCAACAGAGAACTTAAAAACAGTAAGAAGGTGAAACTCTGCATCAGGTCATCAGTAATTTTTTTTGACCATAGGTATGTGAACATAGTATGTGAAAGGAACAGAAAGTCTTGTCTTAAAGGCAGACCATATCTGGAGCTCCATGCTTGTGGTGACTGAAAAGGAAGACTCTTCAAGCTGTGCTTCACCATGACTGGGCATGATACTATTTGCAATCCTATCAGCTTAAAAGTGAAGGTGATGGAGTTGTATTATCAGCTCCAGATGAGCAGAGGAAAAGTTGAGATGTATCAAACAATTGAGGAACTCTTTTTTGTTTAAAGCCTAACTACAGGCATGGGACTGTGGAGATGGAGAAAATGGAGCTGTTAAAATTTGCCAATTCTCCAGAACCATTACATTCTGCAGAAATAGCTTCCTTTTTCATGAAGTTTTGTCAAAATTCAACCTTGAGTTCAATTGAAATGTGCCTTAGTTCGAAGTGTCTTGCCTGGCTCCTAGCCAGACCATCTCTTCTATTATATGGAAGACAGAGAGCCCAGCACTCGGTGTAACCTTCAACCCACACTTCTTTCCTTTCTGAAGCAGAATCATTTTCCTTTCCTTCCTTTGCCCTTTTTTCTTAATTCTTCTCTTCCCCTCCCCTCCACCCCCCCCCAAACAGTACACTAGGACTAATATCAAATAAACTGGTAATGATATGTCTCCTGCTTTCTTTTTTGTGGAAATGCAGAAACAAGACAATTCCTCATCTCTGACAGTCCACTAACTGTACATACTTTTCTCACCAATGTGTAGCAGCAAGGGGAAGCGCTTTTAATAAATAAGTACTTTTTAATAAATGGGCATTTTTTCCTAGTTTTATAGAGTTTTGATGCTAGGACCTCAGAAGAACTACTTGACTGCTTCAGATACTTTTCCTTTCTCCTTTCTCTCTTTCTTCCCCAACCATCTAGCCCACACCATGTGAACACAGTAATAAAATCAAGCCTCTCTTGCACTCCTTCTATTACCCTAGTTCTTCCATCCTGGAGGGCTTTTCTGCAAATTGCAATGTCTTGTGGTAGTTATTTTGTTAATCATATATCAGAGTTAACATTAACTGTATATACACATACTAATATTTTACTAGGATCTAGCGCATCATTGTTTACTGTTCAGTGACACTCTGCATAACAGGGGCTGTTAAATGCAAATCTGGCATTGACCTTGCCTTTTTCTTAACAATCTTTGTCCTTCCACTAAACTGTTTTGAGGATTTTGGTTGTCATAGATCAACTTGTTGTCTTTATTCCTTTCATAGGCACAGAAAAGAACACTTTTTTCCTCTCTGTAGCCCTAGTGCTCAGGCCCATGCTCTCTCTTCTTACCTGCATTGCTATTACAATCTCCCTATGAAGCAGTTTCTTCCCATTACCTTCTCCTGGGATACTGAAGTCTGGCTCCACAAGACTGGACATTTAGTAGCACACAGAGGACTTTTACCTTCTACTGGTGCAGTAGTACACTGGAAAATTCTCCATTGCCTTTTTTCAATAAGGCTATTTAACAAAACTGTATTACAGCTTTTGGGGTAACTTTTGTCCAGAGATTCAGGAAATTTATTTCATTTCCTTCACTGCAGATTTTGGCTTGTCACAACAAAGTCAAATCCTTCGGGTTTTCACTGCATTAGCCCTGCTAGGGAAAACTGAGCATTAAACCCCCAAACAAATAACAGTTTAATACATTACACAACAGGCAAGCAGGCATTGCCAAGGTCTAAAATGCAGAATGTTTGCAACTTTATTATTGAGACTCTCTTTCTCTTATTTATGACTGAATTCTGAGGACTTCTCTATAAACAAAGGGACTCAGCCAGACCAAAGGCAACCTTTCCTCAGAAAAACAAGATTAAATGCAAATGCTGAATGGCAGATCCTTAAAACATAGAGACGAGATTGTCAAAAGACTTAGTAGCTATCGTATTTTTATTTTTTTTTAGGCTTAAGAGGAAGAAGACCTCTTGTTGCCTAAATTAATACAAAAATTCCTACTCATGCTATGTTTAAAATCATCTTAGACTCCCTAATTTTAAGTATTCAATTCACTTCTGCTTGAAAATTCATTTCTTCACTTGTTCTCATTTGCTGAGGAATTTAATACACCTTGGTAAATTATGGCAAAAGAAGGGTAATAGGTATCCTACTGAACACAGATTTTATGGGCTCAGAAAATTGGGACTTAAGGTGTAACTAAAAGAATAAATCCATTGGCTATCAGTATTAGTGTATTCATAGCATATTGTTGCATGGTTGAGGCACTAAAAACCCAAAGATTGTGCCTTCACTAGAAAAAACAGAAATGTTAGAAGGAAATAATTAGTAAGCCACATCTACATTACTTAAAATCTGCATAGGGCCCAGACACCTTTAGATTTCATTGTTAGATAGGTAAATAAAGTAAGTATAGTGTTCCAGAGTAGTGGAACACACCTGACACCTAACTGGCCTTGGGAAACAGAAGTGAGCTGATATACACTAAAATTAACACCATGCTGGCAGTGAAAACAAGACCCTGAGTAGGACACAATGAAAATAAGATGTCAAGTTCTCAAATTTGTATGGGTAGCCCCTCTGAATTGCACCTTGGTGGACACAAGCTGATTTGCCTGGATGGCAAACAAAGATTTTTTTTTTTCCTTTCTCCCTTGGGCAGCTCCAGAGCTGGATTCCCTTCCTGATGTGATTTCTTGAAACGGTCCAGCTCTTGGATGGTTCCCTGTGCTAGGAGGAGGGGCATTCCTACCCTTCATCATCCATGGGCAGAGGGCTGTGCTAGAGGAATAGCTTCCTCATAGAATCACATAAAGGTCAAAACAAAGCCAGTGTATTTATTTTCTAAAAAAATAATGGATAATGTCTTAGACAGGGTGTTAAATGGTATAGATTTAATTCTTATCTCGGCAGACAGCTTCAATTTAGATATGTAAATATCTGTCTTTGATCTGGAGAAATAAAGCAGGGGTGCTGATTCCCTTGATGGGGTGATGTCATGCTTCAGATTACGTCCTCATTTCCTGTTGGTGCTTTCCCAGACCAGGCACACACTGAGTCTGACTATTGTTAAGCTCCGTGTGACTGGTGAGCAAGCCAGCCAGAGACCAGGCAAAATTTCTATTTTTGTTTTGCCTTCTCCAATCGAGACTGACACTCGAGCATAAATAAGCACAAATATTTCCAGAAAGCTGCATTTTCAGGGCTTTTTCCCCTAATACAAGGAGTGGCGAGTTATTATCCTGTCAATGAGCAAACAAGAACACCCACAGCCATTTGTTCAGAGCAGCTTCCTGCCACAACCATGCAGCACAGGCTCAAAACCACAGCTGAGCTTGAGGACGTATGCACAGAGCCCAGAGCACCAGCTCCTGCTTCCAGGTGGCTCTGGCAGCCCAGCAGGACACCATGGCCACACTCCCCAGCTGCCCCCTCTCCTGGAGCCCTCCTGACCCATCCCTCCCTGCAGGCAGACACAGCTGGAGTACAGCCAGTTCAGAACCTGGCATCAGGAAACAACTCCTTTGGTTACACCTGCTGAACCAGGCTGATCTGCAGCATGCTCACCTCTGAAACTATCAGAGAGCACAAAGCAGAGCCCTACAGGTCATAGAAGAAAGACTCCCAAACCCAGGAATGAAAATAATTTTGTCTTCAAATCCACAGCATAGAGATGAAAAGAAAAAATTAGAAAAAACCCCTGTGTTAATGTTCAGCGTCCCCTCTTAAAGATAAGTGAGGACAGAGTGCATCTCCCTCCTGAAGCTTTGCTAATTTCAGCAGTTTTGCTAGCTGGAAGATTTGGAGGAAGGGAGAGTTAGCAAATTTTGCATCTCCACTGTGCCAGAAATTTTCCTAGAAGCAGAAGACTTTGTACCATATCCTCAGCTGATAACATATTTTAAAAAATATTATGTGGCAAACACAATCAAATCCATGCACAGTGCCAGTAGATGCAGAGAAACTGTTTTGTGGATGCAAGCGTGTTTGTCAGTGTGCTGCAGTGCCAGAAAGCTTCAAGTTGTGTGAGAAGGAATGAAAATCAACTCCAGAAAAACAAAACGGTCACAGATTGTCAGCAGACAGTGCTAGTCCAGTCTGTCCTGATGCAACTTTTCTTCTTCATGAGAGGGCAGAGTAACAGAAAATTTGTATCTGGAAGATAAAGAGTAGAAAGAGAACAACTGGCTTGTGCCTGACAGGAATTTCTCCAGCAGCACGGAGAGACTCATTAGAATTTTTCCCATGACACACCACAAAAGATGGCTGGAGAAAACAAAGTGAGGTGCTGGAGCTCAGTATATTTCTTTGTCCTTGAGAAGCCTGGCCCTGCTGAATCTCACGGGCTAATGCATGCATAATTTGAGGCAGCTGATTAAGTTTATTGTGTTCCTGACTAAGTCGAGAGGAGTAAGGGAGGGAGAGGGAAAAAGAAACAGAGTTGGCTTTAATTAAAGCTCTGCAATTGTCTTTAATATTTACATAGTGTGCTATCATAATTGATCCTGATTGGAGGCTTAAGATACGCAGAAGAAAATGACACATTGGAAGTCCCCAGCTGAGGAAACAAAAGAAGGGGCTGCCCCTTCCCCTTCCCCCCATCACTCCCAGCCAAATCAGACGCCACGGAAGAGGGATTGTGCCGAGGCTCTTTATAAAGCTCAGAGCTCTGAATGGGCTCAGAGCAGCACAGCTCCTTCCATGCACTGGTGAGCTGTGAGAGGATGGCTGCACCTCTGGCTTCACATGGCTGGTCGGATGTGAGCTGTGCCTCTTGTGTGGGGCTGGATGCACAGGAGGGGCTGGGAGAGCTGCTGCACCTGCTGAGGGGGTCTGGTGCTCTTTCCTGGGTTTAGTTGAGAAGTTCCCCCCGAGGAGGAGACCACAAGCTCCTCAGGAGAAGGAAGCAATGCACCACAGAGGAGAGAAACCATTCCTTAAGATCCGTACCACCAATGTCAGTTGTAAGGAGTTCTTCACATGGGAGGGCCACATGTGGCTCTACTGGAAATGATGGAACTGTCAGTGTTTCTTCAATTTTAAGAGAGTGAGAAGTCTAGAGCTGAATCAAAGATGGGAACCTCTTACAGCCTGGGCTGTTCTTCAGTCTGGGTCCAAAGTGTGTATATATGAGCCCCCTCTACAGAGCCCTGGGCTGCAGTCACAGCTCTCCTGATGCTTGAAGGCAGATGCTCGTAACCTCTTGCCCATGCAGCATAGGTAGCTCCCAAAGAGATGTTGAAATTGTCTATGTGAGGTCCCTTTTGATTTGGGATTGCAGATATTTTGTTTGCTATTACATGCAAAGGCAGGCACCATTTTGCTCTCACTGATGCTACAACCACTTGGAATGGAAAATATGCATTGCAGTATCCCCTGTGGAAAACTCCCTTCAGATTTCTCATAACTTTTCTCACAGAAAATAATAAATAAGAAGAGTATATGATTTACCAGACCTTAACTTTATCTTTTTATTGTTTTGCTTTAACTTTCTAGTCACAGCAGAACAGATAAACCAAAAAGAAGTTTCCCTCCCTTCAGAGCATACCTATGACTCACAAGGTTTGTACATTCACTTGGAAATATGGTGCTGAATCACTCTCACTCTACAACAACAATAACATAAAGAAACTGCACTGGCGCTTCAGGAACCAGATAATCTATTTACTGGCAGAGAGGGCCTAAACTTGCACGGCTGTTTCACTAGCTCCTGACTCAGAATACAGCAGGGACCTCTGGCAGACTCAGGAACTACTTGAAGGTTTAGTACTCTGGACCAATCCATTTTTTATATTTGTTTTTCTTCAATGTAAAAACTAGACTAGAAGAGCATAAGCATCATTAGATATGCAAAACACCACAAAATGCCTAGGACCTCTCTAGATGCTGTACATTATCCATGATGACAATATCCAAAACAGAGCAGTTGTTGATACCGGCAAGAACTTCCTGCCAGTAATCATAGGCTGTGCAGAAACCAATGCTGGTATAAAAAGAGACATTTCTCTAGAGGTTAATACCACTGAGATTCAAGAACAAAATATTGCTTTTCTACTTCAGGTATTTCAGTTCAAACAGTCAGGCTTAGGCTTCTCTATATGAGGTCACCCTTTCTTTACACCTTTGGTTAACCAGAGCATAAAGATAACTCACCAGGAACATGACCAAATTTTCAGGAGCATTTTTACCCTAACCTACACTGCTGATTCTGGAATAGAAAGCTGTAAAAGTTTGAAGTTCAGCATGGGCTGATGCTTTATTCTGGACATAGACACCCACTCAATTCTACAAAGGAAAAGTGTATAAAATAGTTTGGAAATGGCACTTTAGGTAGGAGTCAAATTGTAAATGGAAAGCAGTATTTTCTCCTCCTTTTTATTGCAAGCAGCCTGTTTTATCCTAGCAGTTTGTATTTGGCCTGCATTTCCAGACACATAAAATGTATGTGGGAATAAGGCAGCTGAGGAGGTGGTCCTTTTTAAAACTCTTTTCATTTTAAATGGTATTTCAAAGTGAAGATGAACACTGGTTGAGGTAGAAAGTCTTCCTACAGCTCACCATCAGCCATTGCAGGGGGTATTTCAACAATTATTGGCTTTACTTAACTGTTAATGAAAAACTACCATCAACAGCTGCCATCACTCCCACTACAGACTGTAATAAACAATATTGGCTAACAGCCCTCATTCTCCTGCTCTAGAGCTGGGGGTATAACTAGACAGTCTACAAGAGAATCAGTAAAATTGAGAGACAAGAAAAGATGGCTAGAACTCAGTGACTGATTTTACTTTGTTAGAACTGTGTTTTTCCCAGCCTTGAAAACCATGTAAAATAAAAAGTGTGTATATATATATATATATATATAAACTGTGGGGACATTAAAATTACTCCAGTTTTAATTTTCTCTGAAGCCTTTTCTATTGACCACAGTGGGAGAAGGGATGATCCATCAGCTGATTATAAAATATCTACTCTACTTTTATAAAATTAAGAATTTATACTTGAGTATGTATTCAATTTCAGACTCTAGAATTTTACCTTTTTCAGACTTTCGAATTTTTTTGTTTTTTTTGCCTTCTGATGTCTTTTCATAATTCAGCTTTGTTTTACCCCACTTTTAATTAAGTAATGAAATATTCTCTTCATTGGCTCTGAGGTTTTTTGACTCAGAACATCTCTGCTTCTCTTTAAGCTTCTCAGTGAAGTCGTGAGAGTCTCAAGGATTCACCAAAATTTCTGCTGCAAATTTGGCTGATCAATATCAGTTTGTCCAGTCCTATTTTCAGACAGAAGAAATCCAGCTTTTTAAAATGTCTTCAAACATCTGCTTGTAGCTGTTTAGCAATCCTAAAGTTGAGTTCTTTGTTATTCACACTTAGAAGAGTAACATAGGTGGATCACTCTAAGTGTGATGAAATAATAACGTTTAGTTTCATGCGATGCTGTCGTAAAATTAGTAAGACGCATTCATGGCTCAATATCTCCTCTAAATGCAAAGGAAAGCTCCACCCATGTACTTCACAGATCAGTGCAAAGATGAAAGACTGGATAACTGGAACAGCCAGCGGCTCTGCTGTGACATGCACATGAGCATAAATCCCAATGGAGAGGCAGATACAGAAAGCACAGAGCTACAACAGGGGCAGACCCCAAACTTCACTTAGACCTCCTTAACTGAGACACTGTCCAGAGAACTACACTAAGGGTTCATGCAGTAAATGACCAGCCTAAGAATAACTTTAGAGATATGGGAAACAAGCTATTCTCAGAGCTGTTCTAGAACAGTTGGCTATTTTCAGGCTCTTGTCTTGTTTCCTTTACTTATCTACTATATTTTCATTTTCTACTTTGAGAAATCCACACCACATAATTCCAGACAGTCAGCTATATTTGGAATTAAAAATTTTTACTTTCATTTCCATTGTTCTTACTCTGTATAAGAGTGGAATTAGCAGGTGAACAATTTTTTTGAGCATATGAGACTGGCAAAACCAATACTAGAATAGTATAGTCAAATCTGTTATCTAAGTTTTTAAAAAAAGATATTAAAAATTGAAAAAGAGGTATAAAGGAGCCAGAAAAGTTTTCAGCTGGCCAGGGAAAATGTGTTACACTGGGAAAATGAAGACCAGCTTTCTCAGAACAAGGAAGTCCAGATAAAGGAACAAACATCAAGAACTTATTTGAAAAAGTATACAGAAATTATTTTCCTGGGATAAATGAGAAGCTAGAAAAACTCTAGAGTAAATGGACAAGCATTAAAATGTTAAGTAGTTAGGTATAAATAAACCTTATTTTCAGTCTTTCCTCTTACCAGCCTCATCCCTAATCTCTCCAGTAAGGGACACAAATGCATGGAATGAACTACCAAAGGAAATAGCATCTCCTGCATATTTGACATCTTCAGATGAGGATCAGATTTGCATTAACCAAACAGAAGTTACTGAAATCAGTATGCAAGTAACTGGATGAAGGTTAGGGGCCTTCTATAGGGAAGAAGTCAAACCCAGAATATTTCATGGTCCTTTTTGGTTTAACCTCTGTAGTTCCCCACAGCCAGCACATTATATATATATATATATGTGTGTGTGTGTGTGTGTGTGCGTATATATATACACACAGCACACACACACATACATATATATATACTTAAGTGGTTTATTAACAACTTGAAATGCTAAAAGGAGGTTAACATTCAATGTAGCAAGCACTAACTCCTGTTAATTCGGATCTCTCCAAGGAAGAACTATGTGTAACACTATGAAGATATTCATGTTCACTTACAATGGTATGTACTTTGGTGTCTTTTCCAAAGTTCCCTCCTTTGGCACAGTACAAGACTCCAACACTTAGCAGGGAAGCAAGCTGAGACACAGAATATAAGAACAAAATAGGAGCACCTGAAGTCTCTTCAACCACCTGCAGGACTTTTGCCTTAATATTATTTACATTTTTGAGAATAGGGAAAAGGAGCATTTTCTCACCTTTGCAATATACTTTACATAATTTAAGTGAAGAATTATATCCAGTTGCCACACACCTTTTCTTTTCTTTTTTTAATATCTGTCCACAGCACAGGAAAAAAAGAAATCTGGGTGCTAAATATCTGAAATACACTAGGCAGGAATTAATGGGAAGATTATTCCTTCTTTCCTTCAGATCATTTAATTTGTTTGAAAGCATGAACTACTTCATGTAACACACTCTCAATTTCACAGCTGGATCAGACCTGCCCACAGCACTAAGAAAACCTCTTATTCTGAGAAGCTGGTCTGAGTGAAGGCACCCACACATTTACTTTCACAGCACTGAGACTGAGGCTTTCTGTACCACTTCAGAAAAGTTAAGACCCATAAATGCTGCCTAGAGTGCAGATAAAGTCAGAGTTTGGGTTTGTAAACATTTGAACCCCAAACTATCTAATACAAAATGGGCTTTTTCAAAGATCGTATCTGAGATGTTACTCATTGCTAAAAAGACTATGGACACCTGGTTTTCCTCGGTATTTCAGTCACATATTTGGCATTAGAACTGTCAAAACATGTTGCAATCACTCAGATGACTAATACATTGAGGTATTTTTGTGGCTGAGGGCTGGAATACTTCCCACATTTCCCCTTTTGTCTTTTCAATAGAGACGGATTATCCCTTTCTTTCTCATTCCCTGTTAAGTCCCTAAAATGTATACTTCATCAAAACACAATGTCCAAGGATGTTAAGAGCTATAGAGCATCTACAGTTCTCCCTAAATTGGACACTCTGTGTAATCTGCTTTTCTGGGAGCTCATCATCATGTGAGGATGAGCCAGGAATCGGCTTACAGGAGCAAGACTTTGTACGTTTGTTGTCCCAAGACCAGCACCGCTTGAGTTCCCTTGCTGCAAAAGGGGAAGCTGAGCCCAGTGTGCTCTCAAAACTGAGAGTCTGGTGTCAGCCAGAATCCTAATGGTTACCCAGAGGCCCTTCAGGCTTGCCGTGCTCAAAACAGGCAGATTCTGATATTCATCTCGGCAGAGATCAAGTACAGCTCCATGAAAATTAACTCAGTTTCTAGAGTACAGTAAAAATGGTTCTTCATTTTTTCCCCCACCATGAGAGCCATCACAGATATGTCTCAGAAACTGAAATTCAAAGTCAGTTCAGCTTATGGCTTTACCTTTCCAAATGGTCAAAATACTCGCTTGTCTCTTCTCCCCCAGTTCAGCATTTACTTCTGAAATAATTCATAATTTGTCCCGTAACAGGAAAACCACCTTTATTTAAAAGATCACACAGCCCTTGATTTGATATTAGCTGTACAAAAAGCACAGAAACCAATGACCACTTCAATTGTCTGAGGATTTGTCCCCATCTGTAAGGCAGGTGAGGTTGCACCTCCTACCCAGCTTGCACTGACCTACCAGCAGGCACCCTCCCTGCCAAGGGACCAGCTGCCTGAAGGGGGACACAGGCTGCACAGCAAAGGTTA
This sequence comes from Polioptila caerulea, assembly GCA_013397295.1. Classification (NCBI taxonomy): domain Eukaryota; kingdom Metazoa; phylum Chordata; class Aves; order Passeriformes; family Certhiidae; genus Polioptila; species Polioptila caerulea. The sequence goes on from VYXF01011181.1 coordinate 73,502, forward strand.
AGTTTTATAAGGCTGACAGTTAAACAAATTGGGGCAAACCTTAAATAGTCTTGGTCTTGCTTTTGGCCTCCAAAAGTTTTGGGATTTTGGCCTAAGATGAAAAAGGATTGTGTCTTGACCAAACCCCAAATGTTTACAAACACAAAAGGACTGTATCCTGATGGACCGAATACGAATTCTTTTCTTTCTTGGTCTTCTGTGGTTTCCCTCTGCCTTTTCTTCAACAGCTTTCTCTGAAACACCTCACAGAGTGAAATAACTCGCAAAGAGCTATTGCCTTCCTCTCCTCAGCTTTTGCCTGGACATGTGCAGGGGCAGCCTTTGTTTTATGGAGGTGTGGAAGGTCACACTAGTCCCTGTTTTCTGCATTACAGAATGAAAGCTTTGTTGCTGAAAAGGCTTTGGCACATGCCACACAATTTCTTTCCAAGGATTTGGTACTCTGTGCAGACTTTATTCTTTGTGGACTTTATTGTTTGTGGCAAGAAGACAATTATTCAAGCCCTTGTTCCTTCACACCACGGCCCTGATTCAACAAAAGCTTCTGGACTCACTCAGGTACGTCATCCTATAGATTTCTGCTGTGAGTAGAGGTAGCCATACAAACAAACATGCCATGGCTTTGCACTCTTCTGACATATTTTGGGCAAACACTGATGCCCTTTTGATATAAATCCAGGGTAGATCAGTTTAACAGATTTTCTTCCCATGCAATGAGAATGGAAATACTAAGCAGGATAATAAATAGCATAATATTTACTAATGTTATATAGCCAAAAAATCTTACTTTGTAACACAGTGGTTGATGTTTTCATTAGTAACTTCAATCATAAATATTCCCCTTTAGAGTGATCAGCATCTTCAGGGCCTTTTGATTATTATTATTTTGTATCCTCTTGGTTATAACTCTAATGCGCTTTGCACATCTCTAACAATTTTCATCTGAAATCATAAATTACTTGACAAGCATGAATTCAATAAACCTCACAATGTTCCTCTGAGAAAGCTGTTTAACAATACACCCACGTTATGGATACATAAATTCTGGCACACATATATTACAGTGTGCCCAAAGTCACAGAGTAAATAAAGAAAAAAGAACAAAAAGAGAATTTAAGGAGCACATGCTGCCAGGTCACACAAATATAAATATGGAGAAAGATCTGCACAGCTAACACCGAGGTTACAGGTTGCCACTGATCTGAATCTAGCTTGAGGTACCCCATCCCATACTGCCTGCCAGACCATGGACTCCTCCTCCTGATCTGAGTGTTTCAACCAAACTGCTGTGATAACCATAGGGCAGCATCACTGCCACCACACAGCAGTTGAGATGAAAAGAAAATAAAGATTTTGAGTTTGCCTATGTGGGAGTTTTATTTTTTTTTCTCTGGTGAGGCTCATCCCCATGATAAGCTGGAGCACAGGGGCAGGAGAGACTCGGTGGCTGCAGCAGCACACCAGCTACATCTACAACCTCTCTCCCTACCTACAACCAGCCCTGGCAATGGGTTATTTCATTGTACTCCAGATCCAAGAGCGCCTAGAGTATTTGTGGATGCCTCATTCCTGGAAGCTTTCAAAAACAGGCTGAATGAGGCTTTGAGCAACCTGGTATAGTGGGTGGCATCCCTGCCCATGGAGGGGTTGAAACTAGATGGTCTTTAATGGCCCCTCCACTCTAAACCAGTCTATGATTCTGTGGTTGCATCTCTGAACATCCAGGAGACTATTGCTGCCTCATCTAACAGCCCTGAAGTGTAAAGGACCCCAGGATTCAAAGGAGCTTGGCAGAGACAGATAAATTTTCTTTGCCAAATGTTTCTCCAATGAAAACACTGTTAGTGTGTGGTCATCTGATGTGGTGACAGGTTTTGGGGGCCTTCTTTTCTGCTCAGGAATTGAACTCACAAGCCAGATATCAGTGCAAGGAGGGTGCAGTGCCTGCACAGCATCACCAGTTCTGCAAATGCAGGCCCATGACTTTGGGTATAGCTGAGACAGTCTGCACCTACAACGCTGGTTGAAACCAGTGGGTCCTACAGGTGCTGAGATGTCTCTCCAAACTGGATCAGCTTTGTCAGCTAACTGCTTCAGATAGAATTACACATTCAGATAGAATTTACAGGTAGAATTACACCCGGTTAACAAGGGTCCAAGAACCTTCAGAGACTCACTTGTTCCCTCTCAGAATACAATCTCAATTATCGTCTTATGTTGACCACAGATCAACCTTTCCCCTCTCCCTTTCTTTGCTCCTTATTTTTCTCTCAAATGCTACAGAAATTGCTTTCCTGGAACATGAAAACTAATGTATGCAAATTGTTACACAGCATTACCACTGCCGTGATGCCACTATATTGCTGAGGTAGTCAATTACCAGGATATTGCAGTTTGTCTGCTCTCTATCCTCTTGTGCTGCTCCGAAAAGGAAACAAAGGAAACGACATCAGAGAGACAAAGACAGAACTCAGTCCCCTATTAATAACCACCATAAAGGAAATAAAGGATTAAAGGCCTTTTGCAGCACACATGGCATACAGCTTTGTATGGCACAGATGTTGAAGAGGTTCTTGGAACTGTGTCTGCACCTGGCCATGTTATTCATCAAAAGATAAACCTCAAGATCCTTGCCTAATTTACACTGAATTGCTGTAATGCCAAAAGGAATTTCACAGCAGTGAGACCTAAATGAAAACCAAGGCCAGTGGCAAGAACATTGCTTGGGATCACACAATGCCTCTAGCCCTGATTCTGCCACTTTCATGCAGCTATCATGTTTGCAGGTGACTTTAACTGCTCTTGCTCTCGTTGTTTGTAAAAAGAATGGTAACTTTGTCCCCCAAAAAAGTATTTTGGGATTTGCCTTAGCACTGAAATTCTAATTTCCTGGTGCATCCCAATAGGGCAATATGTTCTCAGTGACTGAAAAGCTTGGTCCTCACAAGAGGTAAGTAATATAATCATCAGACTTTTCACGCTCTCTGCAATCAATGATGACTTTTCTGAAAGCCAATGACAAAGGGTGGTCCTGAATAAAAATGACATAATTTAGCCTTAGGAAGCCTACAGAGACTTGATAAAAAAAATTGAAATCAAGAAGCCCTATGGATTCTAATGACTACATAATTTTTAGAGCTGCTGTGTGGGATTTAATAGTAATTTTAAAAGGATGGTTTAAACTGCCATATTGAATATACAATTGCTTATTGCATTTAAAGGGTATTTGTTTTTAAATTGTTGCTATTGATCTCGTTCAATCTCATTATGATCACATTTGGGCTGGTCCTTCTTTGTTTCATAGGGCGCTTCCACAAAGACCAGGCTGTCCCTGTAGGTGACATCCATTAAAAGGGTCAGTTGCTTTGAAATAAAGGGAAAGGGATAATGAGAAAGGCCAGCTCTCACCGAGGGGGTAGCCCCAACACCCCACCTCCCGTTATCTCCAGCCAATAACGCTGTGTGCTGATGAGGTAATGCTTGCATTCAGTGCTCCCGGCAGCCTTCAGTGGTTTGTCATTCTCCTTAAAGGAGACAAAACTGGGAGGCTTCCCTGTCTGTTCTGCTTGTGCAAATGAGCATCTGAATTCACATCCTTACAGTTACAGGGAAAAGGGGGGCAGTGGGGAAGTGTGCCAGTGCTCAAGAGTTTCTTCCCTTCCGTCTTTTTTAACACATAAGCGAGTTTGAAGTGTTTCCCTCATGCAACTTAAACAAAATCTAAGCAGGTGTTTTGGTTCCTGCTGTAGACAAATCCCAGAACCGATTGGTTCCGAAGGTTTCTGAGTAAATTTAGAGAACTGCAATTTTTATATCACTCGCAAATCAGTTCAGTCTCCTTTCATCATCCTAATGGAATGAAGGAAAAAAAAAAAGGAATCAATGTTTAAAACATATCAGTCGGGGAAAGACCACAGAAACATCTTTGTTTTCCCCAGCCGGTGTAATCTGCATGCATTTCAGTCGCGCCTGCGTATTTCCTTTGACAGGAGGAACAGCCCCTCCTGTTGAGGCCAGTGCTGCCACCCTATGCAGTTGGTGTATGGGGCGGGCTCCGCTCCTGAAACAGCAGAGCACTGCCAGCTCAGCCTTGGAAGCAGATTGTGAATTACAGACAACATTTTGGGATGAAGGCAGTAATTCCCCTCTTTGCACTTAGGCCCCAGGCTGCCTCTGCAGGCTTGTGAGAGTGGCAGACAGTCCCTTGTTACCAACTGAATATATTTGGTGAGAAGTCAGGACAAGGAAAGGAGGGGTTGTGCCCAACAAGCCTGGTCCCAGCCATCATTGAAGTCCCCCTGGCTGTACCCAAAACAAGAGCCATCCTGGTGGCATTTCCCCATCGCACTCCCGACTGCAAGAGTGATTTAAAATGGTTTAACTGCCCTCTGTACTGGCACATCACCAATGGGATAATTGTCCTCGGCTGGCCAAACATTTTTACGTGCTCATTTTTCTGCTACAAAAAGTATTTCTCCCTTCAATCACATGCAATTACCCTGACCATCTCTTTCAGTTGTTGTATTTCCAGAAGATATATTCCCTAGAGGCTTTTTTGTCAATATCAGTGGATTTTTTTTTAGGGGATTAAATTGATCTGCTGGAGCTGACATCCAACTTTCATCTATCGTGTTATAACTTCATGGACATGGATGCTGGGATGGCTCATGAGCATGAGGGGAGGGGGCAGAAATAGAGATCCAGAAACACACGTGTGAATAGCAGTTCTGCCTCTTGAACTAGAGCCAAAACTCCACATATGCTCAGCTGGATGAGTCCATATGGAGCCTCTGGGGCTGGGAGCCATGGAGATCTTACTCATTTTTGAGACGACTTCCAGTATAATTGCTGAAATAGCTCCTTTTCTTTATCTCAGCAGAGTTACAATGGGAGACCAGAGATACACAGCTTGGCTGTTATCTTACTGTACATCCAGACTGACAAGGGCAGTAGGAAACCAAAATCTGCTGCCACTTTACACAGCTCTCAGCTCCAGCGTGATCAGGAGGAAGCAAAGAAGTGGGAGCATGTTCTCTCTTCTCAGCATATGTGCTTCAGTGCATCCAGATACACAGATAAAAGTCCAGTGAAACAAAGGGAATGAACATGAACTTAAGGAACCCCCCCAAGATGTTGAGTCCAATAGCCCTTCTTCTTAAAGGCAGTAGGAACTGCCTTTGGACAGCACATTTTGAGAAGATTCAAACATAAGAGATAACACAGCTTTTGTAAAAGAAAAAAAAAAAAAAGAAAGAAAAAAAAGAAGAAAAGGAAAAACTCACTGTGTTCAATTAACCTTGAAAAATGAATTTGAACTGTTCTTCGATTTATCTCAACTGCACATTACAGTAGGCTTTTAAATGTCTGTCTTCTTTCTATCTGTAATCAGCTTGGTAAGATGTATTTTCATTGCACTCCCTTGCCTCTTCCCTTTCTTCTCACACAATAGAAAAGGCATTTTGGACAGATTTCCTCAGTTATCTCCCCTGCATTTGTTTTCTAACATGAATGTAGCATTGCTGTTGTCAGTACACCTTACCTCCTCTGCACTATGCAACACAGCATGAGTGTGCAGAGCCGTGACAAAGAAGCTCTTCAAAGTGTTCACTGATATCTGAGCTGCAACATTGAATGTTGGTGAACATACTTGTCCATCTACTCCTCGGGGCCCTGTTCCGTAAAAGAACTCTGCTTTCACATTTGTCTTGTCCCTGCAGGAGCAGCCATGTGCTAATTCAAGGATGGTTTAGCCTGAGTTAGAGAAGGCTATGTAAAGCCACATGAAAGATGACAGCTGGAGAATAAACAGCCAACTCTCTCTTCCTGCCTCTTAGGTCACTACTTAGCTTGATCCTTATTCCTGAAGGATAGTCTAGAAGGGAAACTGGTTTCTCCATGCTGTAGAATGAGTGGAGAAGAATGAAGGTACATTGCAAACTGGGATAGTCTAAAATTTTCCTTGCTTCCAGCAGCCAGGAAAGGAACATACCTGGCCTCTAAAATTCAGAGTTGGATCCTGAATTTGATGTTTCTTGGTTGTTGTAGGTTTTTAAACCAGCAGATCTAGACCAGCGCATGACAGGGATGGACCCCTGCACAATAACCTAATCAGCTCTGAAACTGATTGTCACTTGACCTATATAGATGTGCCAGTGTGACACTTGATTTGGGCCTGTGTTTGAGTTAAACTTTTTATGTTCAAGAGGGATTCCTCCTACAGGGGAATACTGTGAATAAGACCTGATGGTAACAGAGTCTGATCCCTGGATCATCTACAGGTATTTAAAACTTTAATTTTGAGGAACTGCAAAAACTGTCACTTCTGGGGGAGGAGGAGAGGAAATAAAGTCAGTCACGACCAAGAGGGGAATATCGAGAAGAAAAAGAGAAATATTTTTTGGCAAAGTGGTGAGATAAGAACTAAGTCACCCAGGCCAAGAGAGTCAAAATATATACAAGCTGTCATGAGAAAATAGTGCACCGAGGAAGGAGGATGATATGCAGACATCTAGTTTGCATGAAGAAGGATAGACATATGGAAGGAGAAAAAGATTCTGCAAGATGAGGTGAGGGAGCAAATGAAGACTGATGTGAAGCAGTGAAGTCAGTTTGTTTATTAAGGGGAAAAGCATGCGCCTGACAATTTGGAGAACATCACTTTGAGGATGACCTACTGTATATTAGTGGAACCTGCTTTTCTGAAATGCATGAATGAGCTCTCAGCTCCTGATGGTCAGAGGTGCTTTAGAAAGACAAGCAACATCTTTAGTGGCTTTGACTTTCTCACATAAAAGAAGATAAATTACATCACTACCACCACGACTGCCTCCTTAAAGTAGAGTTGGCTATGACTTCCTCAATTCAGAAGGAAAATGAGAAATTTTGATATAAGAAAGAGTCTCCTTATACCTGAAAGAACATGCAGCTCCAGGATAGGCAGTGCAGCTTCTATAGATGGGATTTCCAAGCGGCTAAAGAGCAGGGTGCAGGTAGATATGGCATAGGAAGGAACCATGGACGTTTATGAGCAAGGAAATGGCCATTGGCAGAGAGACAGATATCAGAGTGAGAAGGAGGAATAACAAATCCGAGTCATCAGCTGTTCTTTCTGTGACTAGAAGCAGGCTGTAGCTGCAGTGCCTTTCTCATCCCATTATCCTGTGGAAAATACTTCCTCCACTCAACACAGTTTTACGTGTCCATTACATAAAGAGGAAATAGTCATACCCTGTCACAGCTCTCTACCACACCTGCATTTAACATTAGGGCAACAAAGTCTCATCTTGTATTTCATCAATCTGACCTACAAAAACCCTTTCCATTTTAGCTCTGTGATTATGATTGTATCCTTCTGTCTTTCATATAACTTCTTTTATCACTAGTGACAACATTTTATCTTTCTTTCTCCACATACCTTCAGCACTAAGTGCTGATGTAAAAGCACCTCTTCAGAGTCTGTTCACTATATGCTACACTATGTCTGTGCTTTCCATCAGCAAAACAATCTATGTACTGAGATCCTTTGCCCTGCAGAGGTGACTTTCACACCTTTGAAAGAAGGCGAGGTAACACTAAGAGGAAAGGTAACAAACAATGAGAGGAATCTCAGTGACCACAGAAACTGGGTGTCTGAAAATGAGATTGCACTGACCTCATCTTCTAAACAGAGACATCATAATTCATCTTGACTAATGAGCTGTGTGCCACAAAATGAGCAGACCCTGGGATTCAGCTGCACAGAATAACCTCTAGTGCAAGCTGCACTAATAGGTAAACATCACCTGGTGAAGAGGGAACAGGCTTAGCCAGCAAAGCAGAATTTGCCCATGATTATTACATGAGAGAAGGAAATAACCAGCATTTATTTAAAAGGATGCAGACAAGAGGTCTTTCAAAATTCTTAACTATCTCTATTTACAGTTTTTACAAGTAACCTCATGGAAGACTGAAATTGAAACACGGTTCCCTAAAAACCTCTCTGCTCACCATTTGTCTGTCAGGCTGTAACAGTGGGGATCACTTTGAGATCAGAGGAGGATGTTTGTGCTTTGTGCCAGCAGTGAGTGTTTTTTTTACTGGGACATATTTGAGTGGCACAACTTAATGACCCCACTGACGCTGCCAAGGCAAAAGAACTGGCCACTGACACAAAAACCTAGAATAACTGGCACCAGAATTTTTAGTTCTCAAAAGTGATGCAAGAGTATTAAAACATATGTACATCTTTAAGCTTCACTGCAGTGGTGAGCTATTACTAGCTACTAAAACCCAGGTGGCTGGAGGATGGACTAGCTTCTAGGATTTCAGGGTATGCAGCAGCGTGGTAAAGAAAGACTGAATTTCCATTAAGGTTAATGGAAAAGCTCTTATTATCTTCAGTAGTATGGACACAGTCCTAGCTGAGCCAGCTTTGCTAGGCACTCTGAGACAGGCAAACTCAAAAGGTAATGACTTAAAAAAGCACTGCCCGGGTGCAGTGTGTAAGACAAGGCATTGTGCTGGGGGTGGAAAGGCATGCAAAGGACAACAGCAGATCAATTTGAATCCATGAGGAGAAGCAACAAACAGAATGTGATACTCAAGCTGCAGACTGGCCAGAGAGAGAGCAATATCTGTCCTGCAGGGGAAAAACATTCATCTGAGATTCAGATTAGTTAAGAACACAAGGCATGAGTAATATAGTCTTATTTATTCCCAACTGTTTCATTCATTCCTGTTCCAAAGGAAGGAAGTAAAAACAGCAACTGATAATGTTTAGAGTTTTTGTGGCACTGCTCATTTCAAATTAAAAACAGTCATTTAAACATTTTGGATAACAAAGGATAATTTATGCAGTGGTCACTGAACCACTGAAATGCAGCCTCCACAAGAAAAATGTTGTTTGAAGTGGCAGAGGGAAAAGTGGGTTTGGTGAAAAGATGATGAAACAAATAGTTGTTCCAATGAACAATGTCAGGAAGTGCCCTATGACTGCACAGGACTGGGAGGCCCCCTTCACCTAAGCCAGCATCCAGAAGATGCTACACAATGCACCACCAGCCCCAGCTTCCCTGTGGAGAAGAGGGGTTGAGTCACAAAAAATGAAAGGTACTCTCTTCTGAAAATAGTTCCTTCCTGCTGGTATAGCCCCTAAGCACTAGGAAGACATGAAGGATGGACAAGCTTAAGTAGCATCCAGATATAGAATTTGGGATTGCCAAACCAGAATAGGTACATCTCAAGGGACCCCAGTGTGTGCTCAAGGCCTGCTGTGATGTTTATGTGCACAGTACAAAGGCAGTGATTGTCTCCTTAATAACTGGCACATCACTGTTATCAGAAATTATTTTTATATTCAGCATAAGCATTCATGTTGCCAGCAAACCACTTGGTTCCAACAATAAAATTACTGAGTGCCCCCTGGATGAATGGAGAATGGCACTTGGCTGAGAAGGGTGCCTGGTTTCTGGCTTGTCTCAGGGCTAGGTAGCATTTTTATAGCCTTACTGCTCTCTTGGAGTGTTGTTTAGGAGACAAAAGATGAAGCAGGACCATATGGAGACTGTGCCACAGAATGAAGAGGTTTGGGTTTTCTAGGATGTCTTTGAAGTACAAAGCAGAGAGCAGGAAAAATATCTTCAAAGTAGAGAATGAATTCCTAACATCATCTAAATGAAACAAGCTTCTCCTCATTTATGCTGTCAGGATATTAATGATTTTTTAAACAGGCTAATTCAACAAGTAACCAAGTGAAAAAGGAGGGTTGTCTTTGCTGAATACTCCTTGTATTCTCCTATTTCTGCCTCTGTGACTACAAGCTGTTTCCTGAGAGCTGAAGAAGATGTGTCAGCTGGTGCTGGCCTATGACTCATGGGGACTGCAATGGGCTGGGCAAGACCTCAGTGGCTTCACTAAGTTAAAATTCTTCCAGTACAGGAGAAGAAAAGAGCTGGAAGACATTCCTGAGTAAAGCACTGCTCCACCCTTCCCCTGCCTGAAATACCACAGGAGACAAACCCAGAAGAAAGAAACCCTGAGTATCCCTGGGCAGAAGACCCTTCTTGGGACTGTTCATTGGAGGGGATGGGGTTTTCTTGTCGCCACATGGATAGCAATCTCTGGAAAATGACTGGCATGAGAATTGGGCAGACAGTGATGCTCAAGGATCACACAAAGCCTTCAAAATCTCTGAGGAGCTCTTCCTATGTCCATTAAATTTTTGTGTCATCACACCCCACCAAAACAGCAGAGGGGTAGCTGATCATCAGCATGAGATCAGAGGTAGCACCACAGGCAAGTGGCTTGGAGTTTGTCATAACCAGATGGTTGCACCAGGCACTATCCTAGGAGGTCTCTTGGAAAAGACACTCTACTTTGAAAACTTGATTTGGGCATAACAAAAACTCAACAATTTCTATCTTACACCAGACTGGATGAGTCCTTGGGGTGAAAAATACTTTGTATATACACAATATATAGATATTTTATCTATGTTTCCTGTGAGTGACTGCCCACTTACCCAGTGGCTGGTGCTGGCCAGTTGTAAGCATGTTACGCATGCTTGCCCAGCACTGAAGGGGATCTCTGGAGAGCTTAATACTGGAGATCTCTGATTGGCATCAGGCAATAGAGGTGTCCAAGCTCCTTTTTTCTGCTAGAGTCCCTCAGTCTCAGACAACAAAATAATATTTAATTTGTGGCACATAGTAAAAAACAAATAATGTAAAGCTTAAGTAGCATTTGCACACATGTAAATGTGTCAGCTAGCTAGCTTTGCTTCATTGTCTCCCACTTTCAGAAATTAAACTTCTGGGAGGCATTGGCAACTTTTACATGACATTTGACTTAAAAGGAAAAAAACAACACACTCAACAGTGAATTTGATTGCAGAATGATTATTGTATGACTCACCCCTTTAAGTATAATAATGGAGAGTTTATTAAGTATGCACTTGGGCTCTGGGCTGCCCACCTACACTCAATTTCCTCTGACTGTGGAATGTCCTTTGGCAGCTTCACAGCTAACCAATACCCCAGAGTCTGGGGAAAACATTACAACTTGTATGGTATTATTGGTGGGTTCATATTTCAGCCAGCCAGCACAAGGTTACTTGTAAAATAACCACACCTTGTGAGAGAAAAGAATTCATAGGGCCATGACTGGAAGCTGTGTGCTCAGATAATAGAGAGATGGATACATTAAAACTCCTAGATAGGCATCATATGAAAAGGCAATTTTTCCCTTTCAGCACCACATTTTGGCTCACAAGCCAAGAAGCACAGGAGCTAAAGGAGGAGCCTACTTGGCTACAAACCTGTTTTAGGTGGCACAAAGTGTGAAGTGAAACACTGTTCCTTAACTCAGCTAGTGGGGTGCTGTGCCCTAATGCACATCTACGATCCTACATCATGCTACCAGTGGAGCTGTGTAGAAATCCCTTGCTGGACATTCAGCACATTTCTTGTCAGACCAAGTGGAGTCTGCTGTAACAGTTTTGTCCTTCACTTCTGGCATCCTTCTCTAGCTGGATGTGCATAAGCCATCCTGGAGAAGAGACCTGTGCTTAGCCTGCTTGTGACACAGTCATTCAAAATAAACATGACTATATGCAATTCTCAATCATCTTTGGTTCACTGAAGTTCATCCTTTAAGCAATTTGGTCCTCCTACATACAACTTACATCTTTGCCTGGAGTCTCTTCTAAGGGAACTGAGCCACTCCCCTCGGAAGACTAGGGCTTCTCTTCTTGTCCTGCCAGTCTGGTGTTCTTAGCCTGTCCCAGTCACAGCATAACCATTAGCTCTAAAACCTTCTATTTGTTTTTTTCATTGTTTATGTGCTGAGAGGAAGGGGTATTCTGCTTGACCCTCTGCACATCTCAGGACTTTATCCAAAACAGTTCCATACTTATTACCTGTAAGCCCTTAGAAGTCGTAACAGTTTTCTTCAGCTATGACACCAGTTGCCTGTTTGTCAGAACAGTGGACCCAAAAGAGTGGTTGGTGGTCTTTATTTCAGTGGCAGCTGGACTGGCCTGAACTGAGTAGCAGCTAGTAAAATCCCAAGCAACAGCATTTCAGAAAGGACACATTAAAAGATCAGCATGAAGGATCCCAAACTAGGGACATTGCAAAGACAGAACAATCAGTGTGCAGCAGACCACTACAGCAGAGTACTTTAGACCTGGATAGTCTGAAGCAGCTGGCCAGTAACAACCACCAACCAACAACATATTCTGTGGCTTATTGTATCTTAAGGGAAAACAAAGGTTCTCTTCTAACTTTGGGCATACTGAATGATTCTACATTTAGATAGACATTGGCCTCTCACCTTTCACTTTAGCATACAAAATAAAAGCTCAGTTATTTGTTTTATTTTAAAAATAATTAATAGAATGCCAGTATTGAGTTATTGGGCTATTTCCCCCTCAGGATACTCATGTTCATAAAAGTCTATCTGGAAAGCTGTGAACAGGCAGTGTGATAGAAATCTGCAGGCCTGACCTTGCTGCTAACCTAATCTGCGAGCATCTCCTTTCTTCTTCTCCCCCTCACCTTTGTAGACAAAGAAAAGAATGGCATTTCCCTGAGTTTGAAGCTGAGCAACTTTTTTTTTCTGAAGAGCTGTGACCTCTAAGCTAAAGATTAGCACAACTTCAACCCCACCTCAAACCGTGCAAATACTTCTAAGCCCTTGTTGGTCACAGAGCAGAACCGTCTGTCAAAGCTGCAGGTGTTGAAAAGGAACCTGTGTTGGAAGGGGTAGGATTAAGGAATGCCTCTGCTCCTGGTGCAATAGCTTGCTCCAAAGCAGCCCTTGCTCAGCAGGGTAGGTCATCCCTTCCTGCTGCCCAGTTTCCATAGGCACATCCTCTGCACAATCTCCTGTGCTGATGTAAACTCAGCACTAGTGTAGGTAAATAAACACTCAGCCAGTGGGCCCACTCCTTTGCTTCAACACATTTGGGTGCAGCTACAACACATTGGGTGCCTTCTGAGCAGAGGACAATCTGATACTTTTCCCTCGTAGTATTCATTTAAAGCGACAGGGAAAGGGCCAGTTATGTGTCAGCAACCCAAACAATTGGATGGTCCTGTTCCAAAAACTCCTGAAAGCAGTGGAAGGACTCCCACTGACTTCAAAAAGGCCCTGCCTGAATGGCAAAGTAAAGTGTTACAGAGAATGCTGTACATCTTAGTTTATTTCCTCTATGGAACTGAGTTCCGCCTTTTCTACATATGCTGGTAAACTTTCCCATGTAACCACCTTGTTTTTCTCTTTTTTTTTTTTGTTTTTTTTGTTTTGGTTTGGGGTTTTTTTTGCCTCCCTGCCTTGAAAAAAGGCTATCACCTGGTTATTTTACAGTGCTGCAGCTTAGTTATGACTGCCACTTGTTCCCACTAAGCAAAGTAGAGAGCACTCCCCTCTTCTGGGAGCCTCCAGGATTGCCATGGAGCAGGAAGGAGCAGGCCAGCAAGCTGCACGGTGAGGAAGGGGTGTTCCTGGCACTCCACACGAACCACTCCACCTGCTTCACCTGCATCGAAATTTTTTCTCTCTTGTGAAGCTGGAGGACTGCCTTGCACCTGGGAAGGCAGCTCACTTGCTCCTACTGCACAGACTTTGGTTGCTTTGTTTTTTTATGAAAATCAGGATTTCTGTTTAGTTTTTTTAACAATGTTTTGCATGTTGGGACTACAAAGCCATGACAAGGTACTTCACATAATATTACTTGCTTTACTAGAGGAAAAATCCCAGAGTTCTCGCATTTCAGCTCAATTTTTCCCCTTCCCCAGAACCCAAATGGCTAAGGACTTAACAAATGCAGGGATGGTCTTGACAACTGCACCTCTGACACAGGAAAGGAGCTAGTGCTCAGCACAAAGCTGCTGCAGTGCTATGTGAGGAACTGAACAGATCGCCTTCTCCAGGCCAAGCTCCCTCTGAGCAGTGACCTCAGAGACAGTCAATGGGCTGCCCATTATCTCCTGTGCTTCAGTCAATGCTAAACACAATGCTAGTGCTTTAAAACACAGAAAGTAGATGTAATAGACTATCATATCAATGTTCTGCTTCACTGGAGCTAATCAGACCCATTTTAGATCAAGCAATATAATTTTGTATGGGGATTATATTACCCGAGGACATTAAATGCTGGGGAAAAAAACCCAAACAACTAACCAATCCCCAAACCACCAAACCACAAACCAATTTTTGAGTCATTTACAAAAAAACTCTCCTCTTACTGTATGAGTTTCTTTCTCAATTAAGATTTTTTAAAACCCACAAGCTCAAACAAACAAGGAAACATTATCTCTTTCAAACAGAGAACACCATCAAATTATTGTCTTGTATACCTGGGCACGTACTCATGTGCAGGTACCTACAAAAATTGCATGCATCCCTGCATCACAGGACAGCTGATTTGGGAACAGAATGTATGGTGCTGCAAATGCTGGAGCATGAAGGGCAGCCCATCTGACTGGCAGTGATGCAAGAAGCCAAGCTATTCCGGTTCTCGGAAACCTTTTGCCTCCTGGAAGGCTGTAAATAAAAGGGGAAATATCATCTTTGGTCAGAAGATTGTGGTGTTGTGATAAACAGATAATCTAAGTAATCAGGAGCATTTTGTCTGATTTGTGAAAAGTTGTGGCTGAGCAGTTATAAATTATATCACCATATTCAATTACTGGAAACAACACTTCCTGCAAACTTTGCAGTCTGTGGGGAGATATCCCTGTTTCAGATGTACTTTTGTTAATCACTGCATTTATTTTTCCTCTTGAAGGGGAAGAATAGGATTTGTGCAGAGCAGGAAGTTCAAAAAATCTCTTAATCTGAAGTGTTAAAATATTTTACCATCTTTGTGATCTTTAAATTCATAACAAACTCCGATTGTAAACAGATATCCTAAATGTACTTTGATTGATGTGTACCATTAATAAAAACATTTTCATTTTTCAGCCATTCTATTAAAATTCTGATTAAGTCAAAGCAAGAATATTTCATCAAAACATACAGATTTTGATAAAGATTGTAACAGAAGGTCTTGAAGCTTGAAGGCTGAGTCTAGCCATTTCTTCAGAGGCAGCATGAACTGAAAACCTCATCTTTTCATTTGAAAAGCTTTGGATTTATTCCAAAGCAGAATTGGAAGCAGAATTTAACACTTCAAAACTTGTTCCAAAGAATTGAGGTCTTGATTGGAGGCTGTCTCCTAGTGTAAAAGGACACCTTTGGTGCACATTATAACCAGGAATTCATTCAGGATTGTATATACATGCAGACACTCTTGTATGTGTGTGTCAGAAGTGGTAGGCTTACTTAAAGGAGCCAAATGGAGCACATCCCTCTTACTACTTTGTAAAGAATCCTATTATGCATATGACCAGCAATTGCAGAACATCAGTGCACCACAGGTAAGCGCTTCTGTAAAAGTAAGAACTGACCAGATTGTAGGCTGACACCTCAGTGCTGTCAGTGCTCCAGAAGGTGCTGCAGACTATGGGGAATCAGCTGCCAAGTAACACTTTTTACCATGGGATGCAATGGTAAATACCACCCCTCGACAGGACATCATCCAAAGCAACCTCAGGCACAAAAGCTTCCCCCAGCTGCTAAACTCCCTGGTGTGCCCTCTTGGAGGAGGCATGGTGCTCTCCAAGGAACCAAGGCAAGAGAAACTAGAGGTTTAGGACACAGAAATATCAACATCAAGGAGGTTGAGGAATGAAGCAGGGTATGTTGAAGCCTGCTTTTATCTTGACCTCCTCAGTATCTGCAAGTGAACCCTGTCAAGCACCTCGGCTGTGGCTCCTGGGAGTTTGGCATTACTCTGTGCTGACATGACCCTGTCTCCCTTGAACCTTGCTGTACTGCACTGCCTGAGCCTTTGCTCCAACCCCACCTCTCTCATCCCAGACTGTCAGGGTCCTCTCCTTCGTGCCCCAGGACCATACTAGTGCTCACAGCACTAATGCAAGTGCGATGACAAAGACGATGGACAAAGGCTTTGCGAACAGGAGAGTCCTCTCTCCTCTCTCACGTTATCTGTAATTATCTGTTTGCACTGTCTGTTACCCTGCTGGTTTACATCAAGTTACTCTGGCATGACAACTGTAATTGGCAGTAGTAGACCCTCTTGGCTTAAATCTTGGGAGAAAAACTGATTTCCCTTGTCTATTTTCATTTTATCATCTTCAAACTTCCCACATTATACCTCCAGCATTGTCCAGAAGAAAATGTAGCATAGATAAGACACTGCCTGCCACTTTACAACCATGTGCCACTTTGAACAAGTGTATGGTCAGAGGTGGTTGGACAGCTGATTGCTGGTACTCAGTTGAACTTCTGCTACTCCTGGCTATTGAACAGAGGCAAGGCTTTGGGTTGCTAAATCCTGGGGAAAAACTACCACTGACACCAGGATCCATGAATGGTCACTGATAACTCCTGAAAAAAGGAACATTAATTAGACAGTGTTTAGCATTCCATCACTGCTTTTCTCAGTATTCTGAAATATATCAGAATTTATCAGATCTTCGGCCGAGTAAATAGCGAGTAAATAGACCTTTTTTTTTTTTTTTTTTTTGATGGCTAGTAAATATCTATTCTGCTGTCCTGTCCTTTCCGTCTCACATTGTGTCCCACCAAGCAAACCTCCAGGGAACCAGCCTGCCACAACACAGCACCTGAGTGCTCACACTTTCTTGTCCTATCAATCCTCTGTGCAGTCTGTAGGTAACAAGAACAATTAATAATGTTTTGGTTACTTCAGGTGAGGGAAGGCAGGACACGGAATGAGGAGATAACCAGGGCGATTATGTGCACCTTTCAGCTGTGCAGTGAACCTAAAGCAAAGAGCAGACCCCTCCCAACCTGTGATTCTCCACAAGAGCAGCTACAGAGCCTGCCTTGTTCTGGAGTACAATACAAGAGATTTTGCTGGAATAACTAGTTCAGTGCAGTGAGATTGTAACATGATCTCCCAGTCGTGAGTGAAGGTCAGGAGGACCCTCTGTGGGCCTCCAGCCAACTGCAGTGTGCCATCACCAATCATTACACAAGGACTCTCTAATAGGGGTGAGTGCTTGATGGGCTTTTATGCAAGGCACTCTGATGCACAGAAAGAGACAGCTGGAATTAGCCTGTCTTGTCAATGACTGCATATAAGAAGCCTGATTTTCACTCTGATACTCATAGAAAGGACTCTCATTATTGAACTCCTTACAACCTTACAATTTGGGGATGAAAAGACAGAGACAATAGCAACCCTTTAAACTTTAGCCCTTAATGACCTCAGTAGCAGATTTCTTTAAGAGGCAGTTACTTGTTACAGCTTTATGCAAAAAATCCCAAAGCAAACCAAACAAACTTCAACATAAAAAATCCCATAGAAATGCCAGAAACAAACTCACAAGACCTGATTTAGGAGACAGCTTAAGACACAAGACAAGCTTGAAAACTCCCTTTTCTGTTGGTTTTTGAGACAAAAATAAAAGGCTTTAAAAATACTTTACTGCAATACTTCAGATGAGAGCCATAACATGGAACAGTTTTGGTCCTTTATGGCTGTTGTGAGTTAGACAGCTGAGCATGACACAGCTACTCACTGACATCCTTTTCATAGCAGGAATGGGAAGAGAATGGGAAGGTTATTCTAGCAATAACTAGAAAACTCATGGGCTGAGAAAATAACAGTTTAAAAAGCAGTTTAAAAAGTTTAAAAAAAAAAAAAAAGAAAACAAGGAAAAACAAAACCAGAAAAAAATAGGTGAAGCAAAAAAGTCCTCCATAACTGCTTGCCACCAGCCAACCGATGCCCAGCCAGCCTGAGCAACAGCAGTTTTGGCAAACTTTTCCCCCTAACTTTGATTGCTGAGCATAGCACTATATGGCACAGAACATGTCTTTATTCAGCTGGGGTCAGCTCTTCCATCTGAGACTCCTCCCAGCTTCCTGTGAACCCCCAGTCCACTCGCTGGCAGAACAGGTGAGAAGCAGAAAAGGCCTTGATGTTGAGCAGTGCTTAGCAATAATTAAAACATTCCTGTGTTATCAACATTGTCTTCATGACAGATCCAAAACAGCAGCTGTGATGAGGAGAATTGGAGCTCTCTTCCAGCTAAAACCAGTACAATGGCTTTGATGGGATAATGCAGGGTTGGCAGCACCTTTTACACTTGATTATAAACTAACCTTCCCTCTTAAAAAGATGCTGAGCTAGGAGCCAAGGAAATGAATTGACTTTCTGAATATGTATTCCTTTTGGTTCTGATATTTGTAATCAGAGCTGCTGGTGATATGCTTGAACGGCTGCTGACAGGAATGACAGAGTGTCTCTGATTGCAGGAACGTTATCAGTTGAGGCACCACCACCAAACACTGCACAGTGAATGCCTGCATCCAGCTGCCCTTCTAAGACTCAGTGTTTTCTCTCTCCCCCCTTTCAGTCATTTACCTTTCAGGCTGATTTCAGCATCACTGTTCCTCCTTTCTCCTCCCTGAAAGGATATTTTGGAAGTATGGCTGATCATTGTCAGTTGTAATTCTTAAAAAATGTAAATGTGCTTCAGAGAAGAGGAAGTATGGTATCTGTGACTCATCCATACTTCAGGCAAATTCTCTAGTTCAAGGAAAAATAAAAAGACGTGCCCTAAAAAAAAGTTTAAGACCGGAATAACGAAGTTAAACAGGAAGAGATATTGAATACAGTCAACAGGGTTCAGAAACAGCAAACATCTGATACACAAGAAAGTAACAATAGGCTGAGAAATTAATTATTCCAGATGTATTGCATATCCTGCACGCAAATGGAATAGCAGACCTCCACTTAGAGATAAGCACAGCCTATTTTGGTTTGCTTGAGGATGGGCACCCTTCTTACACTCACAGAGCAAGAAGCACTCAGCCCCACACAGCTCCACCGACTGCCACACAGCCAGGGCACAGCACCTGGCTCTCTACCAGGAACATTCTCGCTTGGAAAAAAATTGTGTGCTGCTGTGTTATTTCCTTTCTGCTTCTCCAATGTCCCTCCTGATGAGTCACTGAGCTCAGACAGGACGGCTTTAAAGGGCCACAAGTTGTGTGTGTGCAGAACAAGTGGGACAAATCCTTGTCATCCTTCCGCTGCTGCTCATGAGCAAGGCTGGCAGTCATGTGGAACGCTGCCACTGTGTCAGTGCCTACCCTGCAACGACAGCTCACACACTTCACTCCCCATTCCTGGCCATCCTGAGGACAGCAGCTCATGCAGCACACTGATCCTGAGCTCCTGGGCAGCTGCTGCTGGCATGGGAGTGATTGCTCTGCTGGTTTGTACAGTACGTAGTTCTGTGTTTCATGAAAGACAATCATCGTTATTAAAGTCAGGGTTTGGGTGCATGATTCTACCTGCTCTAGCATAAACAGAAGCTCAGGTGATGCAGAGGAACTTGCATCAGGCTCTGCTGTCATGAGCAAGAGTGAAGGCAGTCTAATCCTAAAGCAGTACTGTACTTCAGGTTTTGGATCCCAACACAAACATCTACAATCCACGATTTAATGTCTCTCCAATGACCTAACGCATAGCAATCACTGGTGGACTGGAAGTGTTTCCATGGCAGACTGGCTTTGCAACAAAAAAAGCATGACAGGTTGTTGCCTAGGGCAGCAAAATATTAGGAGCTGCCCAATGTCAGTGCAGCGTGTGAACAGTGGCAGGCTCAGAAAAGCTGGGCGTTCCCCAGTCACACCACTGATCCCAGCGCTGGGTGCTCCACTTGCACACACCTCAACACAGCCCAAAAGGTGCAGTGCTGATGATGAGCTTTCATGATGAGCAAGGGTGTAGTAAACAATTACACAGAAGGGCCCATGTCACTGAGCATTAACAGACAAATTTTGACTGGGTTTTGATCTAATGTTCATTGTTCTCATTTAAGGTAAAGGGCAGTCTGAGCATCCAGACGAATATCCATCTGATATTAGTGCCCAGGCCTGGTTTTTTTCAATATAAATCCTTCTCCAGCTTTTGCTTTATTTTTAAAGTTTATTTTATTTTTCCCTGGGAGAAGCACATGTTATAAAGACAAGTTCCTAGGTCTGAGGCATTCAAAGAAGGTCTGACACAACAGCACAGTGTCAGGGAGAAATCTTCCCTAGGAAACTCCCTGACTGATGATGGTGTCATTCATAGCACTGCTGGTAACCCGCCAGAAGAAATACTCTTCCTACTGAGTCACTGATCTGATCCGGCATGGGGAGTTAGTTTCAGTGCTCAGGGTGCCCTCACTGACTCCTTGTGCAGGCTTGCCCCAGGGGCAGATTGGCCAAAAAAATTTGGAGTTTGGTCAGAAGCCAGGGAAAAGAGTTATATGGCTGTCAGATTAAAGTGGATGGAGCTCTCTTTATTCATGAGCTACTTCCACTTTTTTCCTTGTTGTAAATCTTTTCTCTGTAGCTGGAGATGCCCTCAGATCCCAGCAGCAGGGCTGCCAAGGGGTAGTGGCTGGGAGATAGGGGTACAAAGGAGGGGTGGGACCCTGGGGCAAGGGTGGGCAGCTCTGGAGACAACCCTGAAAATGCTCCCAAAAGAATAAGAAACAGGGAAATACACTGCAACACAATTTCGAGAGCAGAAGGTAACAGCTATCAAGGAAGAACATGAAAATCACAGCGAGAAAAAAAAAAAAGGAGAGAACAGATCCAGACAGCTGCTGTCTCAGTGGCACAGGCTCCAGTGACTGTGTCTGTTCCCGAGGGACAGATCTGCTGGCAGCTTTGTGCAAGCACTGTGCAGGGTGGTGTGCCCGGGCCAGGGGTGAGGGGCAATGGCAGCAGCTTTCAGCAGGTGCTGGGAAAAGTCATCCTGCCCCCAGCAACCACCAGATTACCTCATGTACCATTCATGTACCTCACTCTCAACATTTTGCTGCCCATATTTCCTCAAGAGCCTTCTGGGAGAAAAGTGAAGGCAGTGTCATGTTTTAACCTCAGCTGGCAATGAAGTACCACGCAGTCACAGGACAGGCAGCTGGAAGGAAAACTGGATGCTGCCCTCCAGCTTACACAACAGTAGCTGCCTTCCCACCTCCAGGCACTGCTGCTTCTCCCTTTTTTCCTGTGGCTTCCCCAGGCCTTGCATCTCTCCCTTAATTGAAGCAAGTTTTCCTTGCTAGGGGAAAGCCTG
Organism: Polioptila caerulea; assembly: GCA_013397295.1. NCBI lineage: Eukaryota > Metazoa > Chordata > Aves > Passeriformes > Certhiidae > Polioptila > Polioptila caerulea. The sequence goes on from VYXF01011181.1 coordinate 94,653, forward strand.
AATGGAGACCAGGTGAATTCAAAGAACATGAGGGTAAAATCTCTGCTGCCCAGCAATGAGTTTTCCTCCTGCCCCGATTTCATCTGGGATAGTGTCAATTTTATTCGTAGGAGCTGACACAGTGCTGTGATTTTGGTTCAGAATGAGAAAAATGTTAGTAACACACTGATGTTTTAGTTGTTGTTGAGTATTGCTTCCTCTAAGTCAAAGATTTTCATTTTCCCATGCTCTGCCAGTCAGCAGGAGCACAGGAAGTGGGGAGGAGCCTGGCTGGGACAGGTGATCCAGGCAGATTTTATAAACTCAGTGCTGGGTTAGCAGCAACAAAAGTAAATCCGGTATTAGGAATTACTGGGGAAAAACATAGAGAATAAAACAGGAAAAAACCCCTGAACATCATTATATTGACACAGTTTTGAGGACCAAATGCACATTTTGTTTTTTCCTTTTGGGGGGCTAAAAGAGATCAGTGAGATCATCTGAGGGGGATTATGAAAAAGTACTGTGTCAGACTTGAAAATAATCTGAAAACCACTCAATACAGGAAGAGAGGAGCATTGAATGCTCTTGCTCCAGCCTTATTCCTCCACCTGTCACTGCCTATGGCACGGTCAGAAAACAAATCATGGGGCAGAGGAACCCAAGGCCTGAACCTGTACTGCTATTCTGATGTCCTTACTTCAGTAAGTAAGATGTCCTTACTTACCCACAAGCAATGGTATTGGTTAATAATCCAGCCAGGACAGGCAAGTGCCAGAGGTACATAGGGGTACACATTTCTGTCAGTTTAAACTGGGGATAAAACACTTTTAATTCACACAGGCAGAAGTGGTGGAGCAGGTTATGCAGGAATCTGCTCTCACCCCTGGAAATGTGCTGACACTCAAGAATTCCTCTGCCAAGAGACTTGAAAAGAGCCTGGAGGTGCAAGGCGTCAGCAGATTATACCCAGAGGGTTTCTGAATTACTCGTTCTGTTTCATTCCTACTCTTTCCTGTTTGGCAAATTCATTCCAGTTCTGAAAGGTCAAGAAGCCATGCAATGTCATGTTGTATTAATTGACCACTTAACTTTGTGTTCAGGTCCCCCAATTCTTTGAACATGGCCAGGAGAGTCAGGCTGATTTTTGTCAACTGGAACATGATGTCCAGAACTGGAGAGCTTCCAGCATTGCTACTTTTAGTTCTCCAAGTAGCTGAGGAGTGTCAGCCTGGCCAGGCTACTTGGAAATAGGAATGCCTTTATTTCCAGACTGCACTGGTGACAGTTTGGTCTGGTTTACAAAAAAAAATATTTAATGACATAGGTGGTTCCAAAAAACTTGTCTTCTCCATTATACTTCCTCCAGACTCAAGTTTTCCTGGTTTCTTAAAGGATAGTCCCCTCTCTTCTTTGGGCAAAATCTGACCTGAGTGCCTCCAGGAATGGAGATTCCATAAGGAAACCTCTCTCCCTTTTTGCCCTGCATGATCCCTGGTCCCACAAGAAACCAGTACTGCTTTGACTTTTCATGTCCATGTTCCTGCCTTTTCCTCCATATCCATGGCTAGCAAGGATGGGTTGTAAAAATACACATGACACCAGAATACTTCCTGGAGAGATTGGTTTGGTTTATGAATTTGTCTGGAAAAAAGAAGTGGCATGCTGATAGAGGTTTTTTTAACTCTCTTTCTCTTTTTCTGTCATGCTATTTGGTATTTTTGTGAAGTCCCAGTTTCCAGAATTATATACAAGGATCTCAGCTCTCATTTTGAAAAACACAGTGAGCTGTTATCCTCATAACTATAAAAAGTGATGCTTGTATCTCTAAAACTAGGTGTCAAATGACATCTTATACTTCTGATACTTGAAATCTTACTGCCTTGAAGACAAAACGATGATATTAGCAATTACAGCAGGGATTCTGGGTATAATTTTGAATATATATAATCAGTAGTGCTGTCTTTGGGTTTTCATGAGCACTGAGAATGGAGGGCACTGAAAAATAATTTCAGATATCCTGGGGCTCAAAGCAGTATAGACTCTACTCCAGCTTATCAGCTGCTAGAACACTATCTTCCTGCATGAATGTGCATTCCTGAATTAATAACATACATTGAACCTGAATGTTTTACTTTGCACCTTGAACAACAATCAGAATGCATATTATGTCTCTAGGAGAAAATAAACCTCACCATGCCTTTACTGAAAAGCTGATACAGGAATAAGCAGGACTTCTTGGGTTACTGAATTCAGTCTGACAGGTGCCATTTGTCACTTTGGTAAATTGATACCATTATTTTTAAAATTATCTGGGCTTCTCCCTAGTCACTTGCTCTGAAAAACACCCCAGAATGTTTTTTTCCCAGATGATTTGACAGCTTGCTTATATGCAGCCTCTCTTTAACAGTGGCTACTTCATAGCTATATCTTGCACCATCTTTGTCCTTTAACCTGCATCAGTCTTTCTCTGCAGTGTGATTATTTGTAGATAGCAAGCACATGACTTCTCAGCCTTTTTTAAATTTTTTTTTTTTTAGTTTAGTTTTCTGTCTGTGTCTCTTCCCATCTAACCCTCTCTTCCCTCCCCATCTCATTATCTTGCCTTTTTCTTCAGCATGGTTGGCTGGGATTCCATGTGATGTCTCCAAAAAAAGGGTTTTGTTTTTTTCCTGTGTTGACAAGCAGTAGTCTTCAAATTCAGCACATTGGAGTTCTGGGGGCTTTAGGATGAAGAAAAAAAAAGTAATCACAGTTCACAACACTCAGATATTTGATAGTTCAGCAGTGTAGTGAAGCAAAGCAGAAGAGAAGCAATAATTTCAGATTCTGAATCTTCCATCTGTAAAAGGACACCAGGAATATTTAAAACCTAAGTCCCACACAATAGTCAATGAAATGTATGCATAATGTAGCACAGACTTTCTCAACCAGGATGGCACCTGATTTTACCCATTACTTTACAGAGCTAGAGAGTCTTAAAGTGCTTTAAATAGTCTCACTTCCCAGATGGCTGCATTTAGTAGATTACACCTATAATTAGCAGCAAGAGGCTAGAGAATGCTTCCCATAGGAAGCATTCCCATAGGACCTGTGTCCTCAGAGGGACTGTACACAGGTATGCTGAGATGTGTCTAATACACCTCTGTAGGACTGTCTGTGAGAAAAAAATTCCACTTGCTCTTCTTTCTGCAGTCTCCAGAGCTTATCACTCACCTCCTGCTCGAAGAGTGCCCAGCCTGCCAGTTCATGGGCCCTGTGATCCACCCCTGCCACGCATTGCATGGGGGGAAAAAGCAGTAAACATGTGGATGGTTTTGTAAATCAGTGATTTACAAAATTTCCCCACTTCCTTGGGGAAGGAGGAAGGCACCAGACTGGATACTGGATCCCATGTTTTATGATGTGTGGTGGTTAATATGTAAAAGCAAAACATGGAACAGGGACAACTTCTATGTTTTCTCTCTCAAGCACTGTAAGAGTGATTCCAGAGACTTGCAAAGCCTTTTGTTCTTCTGTGGATCTGCTTCTAAGTCACCAGAAATTTTTAAAAAGGGTTTATAATATGCTGTTTCACCTGTCCTATGTTTTCCTGTCAAATATGAAAGGAGAGAACTGTTTTCCCCTTGAATCATTTTGGCTAGACTAGGAATACAGCACTCCTGTGCGCTCACCAGCAAGGTAAGAAGATATGCCTGCTTTTACAGGCAATTCATACAGTGTCAAAGTGCTTTGGCTTGCAATGGATGCCAGATCGAAAAAAACCCACCCAAACCCCACAGATTAATTACATCCAGGTAGCTCTCAGCTACTGTAAATCAGCCTAGACTCGTGAAAGTATGAGTTCACACGGGTACAGATGTGAACTTGAAAACTGAAACAATCCTAGATTACTTTCCTGTTATTACAAACTCACTGGAATTATCTAGATTTCCCTCTGAAAGCAGTGCCTCCTCATGGACAGTAACAGCTCATCAATCAGCAATAGATCTTCCCATCCATCCATTAATTTTCAAGAGGAACAGAGAGGAAGCACCATATATGACTTTGTGAACTTGGTGGTATACAATTCAATTCAAAATTGCTGGATCTACTGGGTTGCATAACACAAACACCCAAAATGTGTGTGCAGGTCTGTGTGAAGGGATGTTCTGGGCAATCAGTAAAAATTGACATTGGGGAGCATCTGAGCGAGCACATGAGAAAGATTACAGTGTGTCATTCCCAGAAGAATTTAATATATGTGGGATGAAGAAATCATTTGTATTTTATTTGCTTATAAAGCAACCTTAGATGTCTGAGAGCAGGAAGTTTGGGTAAAGTAGACCTTGAGTAAAGTAGACCTTGAGTATTGATGAACACATTTACTTTGTAGAGCTCTCACCACTGTTTTGTCAGAAGCCAAGGATAAGCAGAAGTCATACAATAATTTCTACTCTTAGCACTCACTTTTAAACACTCCTTTTATACTTGAAGTTCACCATTTGGAGAAAAACCAATTTGCTGACTTTGTTGAGCAGTGATTTTTTTTTCTTGTGAACCACTAAAGGCCCAATGCTGTCTGGGCAGGCAGGGCTGCCCAGGGCACTGGGTGCATAGGTAAGTGCCTGTTCTTAGAGGGGAGAGGTACATGTGAGGATGTGTTTGAGACACTATTGATTGTGCTGTGCCAAGCCATTGCTGCCCAGCTCCAGGGTTCAGACCCCAACAGATTCCCTCTGGGCTGAAGTGCCCTCCTCTGCAGAGGGAAGCTCAGTGCCTGGAAATGGTCAGTACTGCAAAACAGGGCAGTGTTGTAGCTCCTTCCTACCCAGCACTGAGTCTTGGGAGCTCCTCTGCACCTGCTCCCTGCAGGTCTCCTGGAGAATGGCCGTGTGGTGCAAATACATGATAACACATGAGAGACTACATGGTGCAGAAGACTAGGAAACAAATGGAAAACTTCAACCTGCCATGGAGGAAAAGAGGATTTAATTATAGAGCCAACACATGGATCTTATTTGAGGTTGGATTGTGGGGATCCTGTGTATCTTTTCAATGCAGACTAAACTGCTTTTCAAAGGTTCATCTGAAGACTGACAGACTAAACTGCATTTTCTGCATATTTTTGTTCTGAAGTTTAGCTGTCCTGATAAGAAGCGAGAAATTATGTTTAAACAAGCAAAAATAAAACCTGTTTTTCTAGATGAAGTTGTGTTTGCCAACATCAATAGCAGTAACTTCTCTACAACATCAAGAACAGTAACTTCTATATTCCTAATTTAGCACTGACATTTCATGACAAGAAATGCTCTTAGTACTTCTTTTCATGCTTCAATAGGCAGGTCTGTTAAGTGATTTTCCAATAACCCTTATTTCACATGGCTTATTCCACTAAGACAGTTCTTTCCACCTGTGCATTTAGTTAACTGTTCTTAAATTTTGCATATTACCATCCCTCTTTCCAGTTTTTCCTGGAGACAGAAGAAGAGTAAAGATTACATTTATATTCAGAAACTGATGGGGGAAAATTAAGGAAAATTTGTTCAATTGCCTGTCACCAAAACTTCAATTTTCAGAGAAAAAAAAGAAGAGTAGATCTATTTGTTACCCAATATTTGTTGAAGGAAAAATGGAAATGAGTAACAGCTAGAATGGATTTGTGAAGAACAAAACATTATGTCCCACTGGTAGAATTTCCTTCCTATATTGGGCAACAGGCCTAGAAGCTAGAAGAGAAATATAAAGATAAGTGACTGTAGGAGTCACTTATCTCCTTTTTGTTATGTTCCCTGTCCCTGGTTCACATGACATTTTCATAAGCCAGATAGAGTGTTGATGAAACAAGTACAGGTTGTGTGCAAGCTCACTGCTACACTCAGTGACCACATACCGTGGTTCACAACTGGAGTGGAAACACAAACAGAGTGAGGTTTTGTTGGCATCTATCCTGGACCTCCTCCTGAGTGCTGGTTTCACACAACATCCAGAGGCCTGAACACAAGGAATTGACTATCTCTTCAGAAGGCACTGGAAGAGATAATGAGTAAGACAGGATTACAATTCGACATGATTTTGCAAGTGTCATTCAAGACTTTATAGACAGGAGTGTCATCTGCAGGTCGTTCAGAATTACCCCTCTGTTCTGCCTGGCATTTGAGAGGCCCCAGTATTTTATTCCTACAGAAGGAAGAATGATGAAATTTTTCTATTAAAAGGAGATTGTAAGAGTAAAAGGTCTGACATAGATTGCCAAGGGAGGTCCATACTAACTTCTTAATTGGTCATCTTTAAGGAGAGATTAGACAAATGTTTAAAAAATGAGTTTGCTAAAAATATTACTGTCATGGGATTGACAGATGAACTAGAGGAGCTCTTTAAGTCACAGGTCACATTTCTTTTTCTTCTTTCCACTTTTCTCCTTGATACCCACATTCTCTCTACTGGGGAAAAACAGACTCAAAAAATGCTGTTTGATCCTATTTTCTAAATACAGTGCAATTTTAGCAGTTATACAAATGAAGTAGTATTTCGTGTTACCAAATTGCCAAATATCTACCTGCATTTTTAAACTCAATGGCTAATCCACATTAGATAAAAATTAGGTCACTTGATTGTTCTGGTCCCAGTTTATAAAGGGTTTTCTAAATTAGGTGCCGAAGAAGTAGTACATGCACACAAACAGAATGCAGTATCTACATATTAGCCACCCACAAACCCCCATCCTTTTAAAGCTGTATTGGCCTCATGGATACTCGTGCTGACTTTGCAGTTTTTAACATGCTATCTGGCTTCCTTTTTCATAAGATATCTGCCAATGAACTTCTAAGTGAGCCTTTGAGCCTTTAGAAGGCAGCTTTTTTTTTTTTTTTTTTCCCTCATTTTTCCCACTTTGTGATACTAAATAAATCTTCAGAGAAAGTTCTTAGTGAAAGCAGAAAGTCAGAGGCAGAGCTCCCTTTGGTAATTTGCAATGCCTGATTTTTGTTAAACAAAGTCAGATGCTGAAGAAGCAGGTTTCCAGGTTCAGGTTGATAGGTCAACTGCATTGCTATGTTCAGCTTTTCTCTTTATCAATTCATGGCTCAGAGACTGGAGAGGCAAAGATGATAAAATAAGCAGGGTAAAAGAGAGATCAGCCATGACAAAGGTGAGACTAGCAACCTCCAAATTAATATGGAAACAATCACTGAGGAAAATTAGTACACTGAGCAAATCCAGGGAGGTTACTGAGACAAGGTGTCAAATAAGTTTGACACCTGAGATTTGATCTGGTGGAAGGGGTTCAACCAGACAGAAGGAGCACATCCAAGTAGCAAGTCAAACAGAGCCTCTGAATTCTTAAAGGAGTCATAAAATCCTGTAGTGGAGCATCAGACTGCATCACTCAAGAGAAAGGGTCTGTTGTCAACTGTATTTAAAAAGTACATAAACCCCACAAAAACTAACAGTAGGTTTCCTACATCTCAATCTAGATCAGAATTCTCAGTCCTCCAAAGCACAAGTTATTTTAACATAATAATTTGCACTAACCCATTACTTGCAAAACGATTGAAGGTATGAATTCAAAATGAAGACTAAGGCACAATTTGTGACTGTAAACCTCATTTTGCACTACTGTCAATTCTAACAAATAGAGGCCACTCTGTACTACTTACTGTGTAAGGCTACAAAGGGTACCCACGCAGTGAGTGAAACAGCAGGCTCCTTCTGTAAGCATCTAGTGTCTGAGCAAGATAGTTGTGTCTCTAGGAAATGTCTCAGCAGCAGGGCTTCCTGCCTTAGGAATAAGTTTGATCAGCAGAACTGTCCATGGGAAACTCCCACTTCTTGTGGGATGTCATTGGAAAGAATTGTTGTGGTAGTCCTTGGTACAGGAACACCAGCTTCAGTCCAGGTTGTGTTATACCAGGCCACATGGCTGATCTCACATAGTGCTGGTGGCAACACAGCTTGGAGTGGGAGGCAGGACTAGCTGGTGTCTAGTGGTACATTCCTCTAAGATTCATGTGATTCTATAACTTTTATGCAAAAGAACTGCTTTTGGATCTGCCGAAAATGAACGATTACATGCAGTTTGATTTTTGCTTCCCTCAGATATACATATATTTCCAGTAGTCTTTCAATTACAAAAGTCAATTTCACAGTCAGTAAATGGTTCATTTATTGATTCTCATCTACTAAATTCAAGCAGCTCCACAAACAACAATGTACTCATGAAGTATTGAGGGATAAAAGAAATAACTCACATTTGCAGGGAGGAAAAGCACAAAGCTACAAACTGACAGCCTCTCTTTGGTACTGGAGCTATAATTTCAAATGTCAAAAACCTTTGACATGCTTCATAGATTACATCTTTGGAGAGCCCTACTTCTGTTTAAAAGCTGAAATTAAAGGACTTTTACTTATTTTGAATTGTAATTTCAGCAAACTCTTTAGGCTGCAATATTTAATCTATTTCTCTGAGGTTTACATTACTTATGCTGCCTAAAGACCTCTTTGCAGAAGCCAATCTCCATTGAAATTCTGCACCTACACTCAAAACATAAATAGAAAGGAGAAAGATTTAAAAGTATAATTAATCAAAAGCCCATATCAGGACCTTGACTTCTAAAGGGTAAGAGAATGCTTGCAACATAAAGACAGGTTTGAGCTCTTCTTATTGAAAACCAAGCCCCTGGGATTAAGGTCCTGGTGATTCTCCAACAGCCAAGGACAAGAAACAGATGACTTTTCCTGGCTGGGTTTTCATCTCTGCAGAGGGATTCTGCACAACAGCTAGGTTGTAGTCTGCACCATTACACACCAAACCATTTCTCATTACAGCTCCAGTTCCTGCACTCATCCACCATAAGTAGCTGGATTCATACTAAAGTCCCACTTGTTTTTACCATTTCTCTCCACTGTAGGAATGCCTTCTGGAGAAATGGCCCATGCCCCCTCCACTGTCTGAATTCTGTGCTGATCAAAGCCACAACAGCTGTCCCAGGGGCAATAGCTTAAAACAGCCTCAAGGCTCAACAAAGGTTCAGCTTTAAGAAAGTGACAGTAGCAGGGGGAATTGGGCATATTTACAAACAAACCAAAAGTAACTCATTATGAAAGTCAAAATTAATTGCCATTCATTGCACGTTTTTGTAACATGGATTTTGTAAGTTTACTGAAAGCCTCTTCATTCTGGCCTTTTAATAGAGAGGTGTGAAAGAAATAGAGAAATAGATAGAGAGGTGTATCTTCCTTAGAAGATTTAAAGAGGATATGAGGATTTTGATAGTTTAAGTGTTCAGCAATCAGAAAAACAGGACACTAGTTTGTTTGCTTTTCTCTAAGTGCTCCAGTAAACTCCCTGGTTTCCCTTCTCTAGATGGTACACTTTTACTCCCTAATTTCGTCCTCCCTTGCAGAGAAGAGATCTCACAATAAAAAGCACTGGAATTTTCTCTAGTATGCTCTGAATTTCTTTCTATTTGTCTGTTTAAGTGACTTGTAGTCACTTAAAAAGCTATCTTTGTAAAGGAATGTTTAATATAAAACTTAATTAAGCCCAACTTTAATGCTGAATAATTAAAACTACCGAACCTCCAGAGGTCTGGCATGGAGGAATCTATGTTTAGCGTAATTTTTGTAATTTCTCACAGTTAATAATATTGATTTTTTTTTTAAAGTAGCTACAGACATATTCACTTCACTCTGATCTGTCTGTTGGCCTTAGGGAATCCAGGAAACAGAATAGAAATGTCTTTTCTCACAAAGAGCCTATTGAAGTCAGCAGTCTGTTAGGAACTAGATATTGCTTTTAGATTTCCTGCCCATTGCTCCGAAAGCTTTTCCTCCACATTTCTTCAGAGCTGTCCTACAATCCTCAGAACTCTTTAGCCTTCTACTTGAGCTGACTTCACCAAACATTAACTCTCTCAGGTGGGAAAGCCAAGGGCATCTATTCATGGCAATATGAAGGGATGAAGGAATTGTTGACAAAGTAGGCCGTCTTCCAGTGACTGTAGTGGATACTGGAACATGCTCCATGAATGACTTTTAATAGAAAAAACCCAAGAGGAATGACTTTTCAGATACAATGCAGGCTGAAACTCTCTGTGTGCAGTGACTATTCCTGTGGTAGTGCCGAGTGACAAAGGAACTGGTGATCATCGGCCGTCACTTTTTACCTTCAAGCCCTCATTGTGTGCCCATCATACTGTGATGTGGGTGACTAACAGTCCCCACCATCCTGAAGTTATGGAACAGCTTCTGGGAAATGGATGGAGTGACTGATCAGGAATCTTAGTGCTTATCTGAAAGTGAGAGCAGTTTGGTCGGAAAAAAAAACATTTCATCATGAGTAATTATGCAAGTAAGAGTTCAAATAAAATTGCAATTACTCTTTTTCCAGATGATAAGCAAGAGGTGGAGTTGTATGTGACCTGTCTTCCTATATACTGTTTGCTTCTTGGTTCAAGTTTCAAACAAAGACTGACAAAAATGATGAATAATTTCAAAACAAGAATGAGACAGGAGTTTTGCAACTCCTTGAGCATATTGGGGCAGTTTCTGAAAAGATCAGTGCAAGTTTAGAAGCACACAGCTTGTTCAGAGCAGCAACCATCAAGAGGTTTCCAGCTGGACCCCGGCACCTGTTTCCAGGGACGTCTATCATAGCTTCATAATTTCAAAGCACAGGAAGCCACTGGAAAAGGTAATTTGATTTGTTTAAATGCAGGGATATGCAGACTTATGGGCCACTGATTGGAGGGAGAAGGCAGGGCCATAGATGGGGGGAAAGGGGTCAGGAGCAACTGGCAGAGAAACAGTGTCCTGCATGGCTGCAAGATTTACTGATTCTGGCAAGGGAAAGTGTCTGTTGTTCAGACCTGGGAGAGACTCCCTGTCACCTAGAGGAAGGTTATGTAGTTTCCACATATTTTGTGTCACAGAAAAGGGCATGTAAAACAGGTAATCACCTGTCCCAAGCACCTGATCACATCTACTGAAATAGGGAGGAAATTTTGCTATCAAATTTTTTTGCAGGATTGTCTATTCTGATTTACTCTAATAGATACTCTATTTTGTCTGTAACAAGACCTTTCTCTCATACCAGGCTGTACAGCTGTTTTTTATAATATTTCACTTTCAAGAGCCCCTGTTTGCACTTCAGCTTGGTAGCTCTTGCTCTTACATGCAGTTGTAGTATATTCCAAGTAAGAAAGCAAAAGCGAGGCTTTCAGAAGAAGACTCAGGCTACTCTCCCTTTTATCTTAGATATCTTTATGTAGATATTTACATTGATGGCAGGAGGCTGGTAAATAGGCTGTAAATGGTCTCCTTATGTCAGTGTCCAGTCATGGGTGAAACCAATAGACAAAAGAAAGGTGGAAGACACAAGTGAGCACGTCCACATTCCAGGACATATACACCAATATGCCTTTAAGCAGCCCTGCTCTCTGGGATCAAGCCCCATTTCTCTTCTCTTCTCTTCTTTTCTCTTCTCTTCTCTTCTCTTCTCTTCTCTTCTCTTCTCTTCTCTTCTCTTCTCTTCTCTTCTCTTCTCTTCTCTTCTCTTCTCTTCTCTTCTCTTCTCTTCTCTTCTCTTCTCTTCTCTTCTCTTCTCTTCTCTTCTCTTCTCTTCTCTTCTCTTCTCTTCTCTTCTCTTCTCTTCTCTTCTCTTCTCTTCTCTTCTCTTCTCTTCTCTTCTCTCCACTGGCTGATACATCCATAATAAATCTTAGTGATAGCCTTTCAACAATGGGGCATCCTGACTGATCACTATAGACTTTTTTTGAGCTAGCTTGATAGTGGACATTAATAACATGAGCTGCCACCTCTGATCAAAAGAGAAAAGGTGAAAATGTATATAATTTCCATTGCTGATGGAGTTCCATCCTCCCAGCCCACATCATGGGTGTGTGCAAGGAATTTCTCATGCAGGTTCACGTGAACAACCAGTATGCAGTCAGGCAGTTTCCAGTAAACAGCTCTTGAGACTTCAGAGCCACTGCCATACAAAAGTCCATTGTTCATATGCAGGATCTGCCTCCCTACCCATTCATTATAAAAGCACGGATCACAGCAGTGACATGTTTATCTTAGCAGGGTGTTAAGTCTTACCAACTGAGTCACAGTTGCTGGTTTAGGCTTAGAAATGGGATTACTGCAGCTATTCTGAAACACCTAAAATTCAGGACAAGGCACAAGTACTATGTCAGTGCTCAGGCAACAATTTAAAGAAGGTAGAATGTTACTGGGCTGAGTTTGAACCAGATAAAAGCATTTTCTTATAAGAGAATGAATGCAAGACCACTGTGGTGGAGAAGCAGGGGCTTGTTTACAGAAGCTGTCAGCCCAGAGAGTCCAACCATTTTGGCTGTCCTCTGCAGAGAGCTTGCCTGCTCTACTGCCCAGTCTTACCTTCAAAATGCTTCAATTTATCCCTAGGCTAGAATTAGTGTCTGTGAACACTCTCGTGGACATGTTCATGCATTGAAAACTCCAGCCAAAAGTGATGCAAATCTCAGGTGGTGAGTAACAACTATAAGAAGTCCAACACTTAAAGGAACTGCTTCTCCAGGTCATCAAAATTTATGCGTGAGTCTGGATTAACACCACATTATCCTATCTTAAACTGAGTTCTGTCTTTATTATAAAGACAATATTGATTATGTGGACAGCTGCATTCAACAGAGTAGACAAGCATCCTGCAGGGAAAGTCTCCTACATGGCCTGAAGGAAAAAAAACACAATTTCATTCAAGCCTGTACCCTCTATGATCTTTTTACCTTCGGTTCTCTTTCTACCATTACCTGTCTCCCAATCCAAAAGACATTGTCTCTTTTCCTCTTCCTTAAGGAATAGGGAGTGGAGCTGATGGAAATGGACCTTGTGAGAAATTAAAAGCATTGTTAAAGGAGGAGAGAGAGTGACCTTACAGCCAGTGTGGCTAAGAGTAGTGTAATAACCTATGAAACACAACCTGTAGTTTTCATGCCACTCCCTTAAGAATCAAAAAGTCTGCTGGCATCAGGAGATGAGGTAAGAAAGGAGAAGCAGAGAGAGAGGCAGGGTGATTGTTAGGGAACAGCAAAGCAGGAATGAAGGAAGAATGGCATACATCAAAGATATAAAGGAAGATTGAGATAGACAGTTTGGTTCCTCCAGAGAAAGACAGAGGACATCAGCAGATAGGATTCAGACAGAAGTGGCATACTCATGTCTATACAGCTATGAATGCAGAGGCAATCATAGGAGAAGACATGAAAGGACAGTACCTGTGGATGCTTTGCATGGTAGGAGAGAAGTATTTGAAAGGGGAGATGGGAAATACAGGTAATTTGGAAATGAGACCTGAAATACTGAAAAAGGGTGAGATGTTCAAACCTTTGTAGACAAACAGGAGCAACTTACAATTCTTGAGCCTTGACACAACAAAAATTATTTTGCTCCAACTTTGTGGGCAAAACATGTTCACTGACTGGCAACTCCCTTACAATCCCCTTCCTGGAAGAAACCAGCTTTTCTTGCTTGATCTGTTCAGTTCACTGTTACCTCACTTTCAGGTTGTGACCTTCTCTCAGCATGTACCAGGTAGTATTTTCCAATGCCCCTGTCAGAAATGGCTAGGCTTTGCAAGACACATCACATTTAGCCATTCCTGCTCCAAATCCAAAAGGAGCAGGGCACAAACACAGGTGAAGGAGGGGAATAAGAAATTAACATGGTCAGGCTTTCACAGCAAAAGAGGAAAAGCTGTGTAGGCAGCCATCATTTCTACAGATAGATTCAAGGGATACCATGTACTACCATGCAAATAACCAATTAAAAGCCTCCTAAGATAGAAAATCCTATGGTGAGTAACCTGGGTGTCGTGGGGCTTCCTTCTGTTATTGTTAAAATTACTGCCTAAACAATAGAGTAAATATGGAAATTATAATTATGAAGCACAAAAGCCCCCACAGATTAGCCTCTGGTGCTATAATCTTTTGAGCAAAAACTGTCCTCATTTACTCGGAGAAAATAAACAGGTGAAAACAAATGTAATCACTTGTGGGATGGATTTATGGATTTATTTATGAATTTAACCAGCCTCTTCTATCTCCCATGTTTATGATTGTGCTCTGCAAGTAGTTTTCATTTGGTGGCTTCAGCCTTCTGCGTGAAACCTAATCCCCAAATACAGCACACAGCTCCTGAGGCTCACTTAATCTTGGACTGGCAGAAAGAATGAAAGAAGTGTCAAGGGTGATACACAGCAGGCCTGCCGGAGCTTTAGCTGCCTGGTACCTTCCTTTCAAATAAAAGGAAAAGATCCTTGGCCTTATCAGATCTCTTTGGTAAAGACTCTGCACATTCCTAAGGAGGGGCTTGAGACCAGCCAGTTGGATAACCCAAAGCTCTGGGCAAGGGATGTGGAAGAGGCTGAATGCCTTTGATCAGTGGAAAGAAGAGAAAAAACCTTAACACACACGAGTTACCACTATCCCCTATAAGCTCTCCAATATTCTGCTGCTGAGAAGATGTGATAAATTAGGAGTTAGGAATTCCTCCAGAGAAGTACTGATCAGATAACCTGTCCAACACCGCATTTTAAAAATAGTATCCAGGTAATGTTGATTTTTTAAAGCTTTCTTGTTCTTACTGATAATGTCAAGAAAGAGAACTAAAATAAATAGTGCTCTTTGTACTATTTGTGGTTCTTGCCTGTGCTGGAGTGGGTGATAATTGTGCTTTTGTTTAGGATAAGCCAGTGGCTAACATATTCTCAATATATTTTTCCAGTTGTTTTAGATCTGTGACTGCAAATTCCTAGAATTTTGCAGATTTTTTCTAAGGGGTCCAAAACAGAAAAACGCATGTTATCATCAGGTATAAATTTCTTCCAAAGTATCGTCACATGAAAATCGCCAGGATCCATAAACCTGAAAAGGTGGGGGAAAGTACCAGCAGTTTGGTCTAAGCTCCTTGTAGAGGCTTACAAACACTGCCAAACAAGAGCAGCATTGTGATCTCATTCAAAGGGTTTGCATGCTGAGCGTGGTAGTCAGTAAAATAAAAAGCCACTATCTAGACTTGCAACATAGAAGTACCAGTAACAATAGAGAATTAAAAGATTATGTTTTCTGAATTATTCCATTCAAGAAGATTATATGACAAAAGAAAAACATGAAAAGGCGTATACTGCAATGTTCTCCAAAGCAGAAACTGGCTATAATGTCTTAAATATTTAGAATGAATTTATGCAATAAAGCTTCCTCCCCTCACCTGCGAATGTCCCTGTGGGAAGCAAAATTGTGCCATCTAGTGGGATTTAGAGTAAGTCTTAGCTGTGCATTCCCAATGGACACTGCGGGCACCCTATGGACCTGTTTACATCATAGCATGGACATTTTGGGATTCCACTTTGCTCCCAGGTTCAAATCCCTCCTCTGCCACAGGTGCAGGAATGGTCCATTCACCCTGCCAGTCTTAGGGCCAGAGAAGATGTGGGGAACTTGCTTTTTCGGTTATCTGCTCAATCCACCTTTCTTTTTTTGGCTTCTGCATTGCTGAGAAAGATGGGGGGAAATCATTTTCATGAGTATGACTTGGTAAACTTGAGGGACCAAAGCCCCGCGGTTCCCTATAAATGAAGGCTGTCCCTCTTGCCAAGCAGCCAGCAGCCTTGGGATTCTGTGCTGCACAGTTGTGGAGCTGGTGTATGCAGACAGAACTGTAGCACAATCTCATTTCCTAGCATGCTTTTGTAATCACAGTTAAGCAATAGGCCTGGTACAGATTTCAGTACAGCGTTTAATCTTTGTCCTTTGTGGATTTGTGTATCTTTATGACAGAAAGTGATTTCACAGCTTGCAATTTTTTTCTTCTGTGCTGTTCACTGTGGAGAGCCATATAATATATGGCTTCAATAGTCAAATAGGTGCAAGTATTGCAAGAGACTTACATACCTCTCCAATAAAACATGATAGATGCCCTTGGCGCTGCTGGCTATTGCCTGAGTCATAACAGGTGAATGAATAACAACTCCATACGAAGTTGTCAGTACTACTAAAAGTAAAGTTCACTGGCCAGTCTTCCAATAATTAACAAGTCTCTTCTCTACAAACACAGAAGAAGTTACCTTTTCCAACAAGGCATAAGCTGGTTTTCTCCAACTCAAATCACCCCTGGAATAATTGGATCAGCTTTGCCCAACGGCAGAACTTTTGTCTTCTATGAATCAACATGGAAAGGAATCTTAAGAATGTTTTGGTCATTTCTTTTGGATTTTTACTTCTATTTACTGCTTATGGAGGACTCCAGAGTCTACAGGTAAGTGGGGCATCTCCCATTGGTTATGGGGGCTGTTGGTCTGGAAGGGCATCAGGCCAGCTGGTAGAGTGAAACACATCGGGCTTTCCGTGGTCTCTGTGAGGAAGGCACGCACTGTACTTTTTATGAGGTGGGTTAGGACATTAACTCGCTGCAGGTTAATGTTCTTCACCCAGATCAACAGCATTTACTAAATATTTTATTCTAGCATTTCTCAAATAGCTCACATACTTGTGTCATGCTAGTACTCTAGATGAACAATACTTGTTTCAATGGAAACAGCAAACAAAATTAACCTGAGATGACTTTTCTCAAAAGAACATAATGCAAAATGGAAAACAAATTCAGTTTCTGGAAAGGGTTTGTTTTGAATTTCTAAATTGCTATGATCTTATTATAATTATTATTGTACAGCAATGTAAAATAATGTAAAATTATGCCCAAATTATAAAATAATTTATATATAAAATAATACAGTAATTTTTAGGATCATGATATAACATAATAGTA
Source organism: Polioptila caerulea (assembly GCA_013397295.1). NCBI lineage: Eukaryota > Metazoa > Chordata > Aves > Passeriformes > Certhiidae > Polioptila > Polioptila caerulea. The sequence continues at coordinate 111,417 of VYXF01011181.1, forward strand.
AAAAATATTATTTTTTAATAAGGCAGTTGTGGCTTGTACTGGCATTAACATCTTAAAACGTGGTAGCAGAGATGGGTTTCTAGAATGACTTGAATACTCAGGTAACCATTAGAGCTCACTTGTTTATCCAAAATAGAAGACTGAGGGCCATTGTTGCTGTCTATGAGTGCTTCTGAGCAGATAAATACAAGGAGAAACTTCTCAGCCTAGAAGGCTCTGCTGGTGCAGTGGCTGATAAATGGAGTACATTGACAAATTACTTTAGGCAGGATATTAACATATGATCATGATCAGCTGGACTGGATTTTCCCACTGGAGTGGGAAATCTGTATGCCTTAAACGTGGAACTTGATACATAACATGATGAACTTGTTTGCAATAACGAGGGGTTGACCTAGTTTTAGGAAGAGGTCCCTCCTTGTTCCATACATCTCTCTTCTCTCCTTGAACAGCCTTTCTTTGCTGGCATTGTCAGATTCTGAACTCAGGTCTGATCTGCAAAAACAGTCCCAAAACTGGATGGAGATATTATGAAATGGGGAGACTAGTGAGGCAGGGGAATGTAAACCCTAGAAGCTGCAAGTCAGTCCCCTCATCTAAAACAGTTGGTTAGAGCATGGTACTAGTAACACCAAGGTTGTGGGTTCAATGCCCACACAGACCATTCACTTGAGAGTTGGACTTGATGATCCTGTGTATCCCTTCCAACTCAGAATATTCTGTGAATCTGTAAACGTGTAAGTACTGCAATATTAAAAATTTTCACGATTCGTTTCAATATTCCACTGCCCAGACCCACACACCCTCAAAAAAACCAAAACCAAAACCAAACAAAAACCCAACAAACCAACCCAGACAGTAAAAAAATCACATGATTTTGGAAGCCTGACTTATACTTTTTGGAAGTTGTAGCTGACAAGACCAGGCATGTGATGTTTCAAAAATAAGACCTCTGAGATCAGGAAGCCTCTTTGCCTGTTTACGAGACAACCATCCCAATTCTCGAACACCCTGACACTGCTCTAACAGAGACTATCCTCACCTCACTGTCCTGCTACCTGGTTGTCTCCAAGCATGACTGCCACCATGGTCCTGCATGGCCAGACTGCACAGCCACTGCAGGCACAGAAAGTGTTCCATGAAGCCAACAACAGCTTCATTCCCCCACAGCACTCTCCAATGCCACCTCCTCAGCATCCAGTCCCCCTTCCAGAATCACACTGAATCATATCACCTATTAAACAAAACAATCAGGAAAACATTGCCAAGCAACATAGAATTGCAGAATGGCTAGGCTGGAAAAGACCTTAAAGATCATCTTGTTCCAACCCTCTGCCGTGGGCAAGCACACCTTCCACTAGACCAGGTTGCTCAAAGCCCCATCCAGCCTGGGTTTGAACATCTCCAGGGACAAAGTATCCACAGATTCTCTGGACAACCTGTTCCAATGCCTCACCACCCTCACAGTCAAGATTTTCCTTCTAATACCTACCTTAAATCTCTCTTTTAGTTTAAAACTGTTGCCCTTTCTAGGCCTATCACAGTCTGCCCTTGTGAAAAGTCACATCCCCGCTTCTTACTGTCATCTTTGAATACTACAAGGCTGCAATGAGGTCTTCCCAGAGTCTTCCCTTTTCCGGGCTGAACAATCCCAACTCTCCCAGCCTGTCAAGGAGACGTGGTCCATCCCTCTCATCACCTTCATGGCCCTTCTCTCCAACAGGTCCATGCCCTTCCTGTGCCAGGGACCCCAGAACTGGATGCAGTGCTTCAGATGGGGACTCACCAGAGCAGAGTAGAAGGGGAGAATCACTTCCCTTGCCCTACTGGTCACACTTATTTTGATGCAGCCTGGGATGCAGCTGGTCTTCTGGGCTGCGAGCACACACTGTTGTTCTTGTCCAGCTTTTCATCCACAGAATTCTCAAGTCCTCCCCTGCTGGGGTATTGTCAATGAGTTCTTCTCCTGGTCTGTACTCACGTCTGTACTCATGTCTGGGATTGCCCTGACCCAGGTGTAGCACCTTGAATTCAGACTGTTGAACCTCATTAGGTTCATGGACTCATTTTTCAAGCTTGTCCAGGTCTCTCAAATTGATCTTCTCATTACGACTTTCAGAGCATCAAGACAAGAGGAGAATATTTTGAGCATAAAACTATAAAACCTTGTTAGATCAGTAAAATGTTATTCCCTCTTTGCAAAAATGTGGGTGAATCATTTACTTCCAGCTACAAAGGGCCACTATGAGCCTATTAAGGATATTTGGACCTTGGCCTCTGAAGATCTTAGAAATTATCTGATCTGTAGTTTAAAGCAAAGATTCTCCCACTATTGCTATGCCAGCCCTTGCAATGCAGATCTGAGAGTATTCCTGCCTGAGACAACAAATGAAGACCAAGAAAAGAGGTTGTCCTTCATTCAACTTGCTTTCAAAGAGAAATTCAAACAAATAACATCAAATAACCTAAAGAATGACCTAACAAAGCTTTGAATCTGAGCAATCCTCACCTGGTTTGTATCATGTTTTCATAAATGGTCTATCATTTTGAGGAAAATTCCAAGTCCATAATCAGGTGGTTTTGGGGAAATGAGACAGTAATACCCAGCCCCAGATGCTGTGTCTCTCTATTTCTGCCTCAAGCCACACTCTATGCACCATTGTAATATGTATCTGTGATAAAATTTGTCTCAATCACTATTTTTGTCCCTGCAGAGCAGTCTCAACTCAGAAGAAGGCCTGGGTGTTGCTTCCCTAAGTGTTCTGTATGCTGCACTCATCTTATCATCCATGTTCCTCCCTCCAATCCTCATCAAGAAGCTGGGCTGCAAGTGGACCATTGCAATCTCTATGTGCTGCTACATCGCCTTCTCCTTGGGGAACTTCTATGCTAGCTGGTACCATTTAAATATTTTAACCCTCTCTGTTCTGTTCAAACAAAATAAGTAAGGGCAAAGTTCTTTGCTCTTTTTCTTCTCCATTCCTACTCTAACTCTGTTGCAGATTGGAAAGTTGGATGCAAAAGGTGTTATTTGCAACAAATCAAGATAAATAAATCCAGTGTTAGGTGGACCAGAGAGGTGAAAATGTGCAGAATATATCCATCCACCCAACTGAGCTGCTTCTCTAACTCATGTTTGTAGCAGAGATTCCCCCTTTGGGGAAAAAAAATCAATCAGAAGTTTAATTTAAAAGTCAGAAGGCTGTTTTTGAAAAGGTTGAAGGGAAGACTATTTTCCAACCAGTAGCTCTGGGAGAAGAGGACCACAGGAGAAGGCTAATTCCTGTCTTGCTCTTTCTAAAGGTGGATGAACAAGTTCTGCTCTCCAGTGACAAGGGTTGCAACTCTGTGGAGGAAAGTTGTCAATATCCATCTCCTGAAGTGCATGTGCAATTTAGCTCTCAGTTACGAGAAGTTAAGGCACAGAAGCACAGACCTGGCCAGCCTGGCCTAGGCCTAGTCCCCACACAGAGCTGCTTGCACACCCTAAACTTCACAAGGCTGGCCTTTTCTTGATTCCATGTAGCAGATTTATTGTATCATAAAAAGGATAAATCTATTTCTTTGATGTCTATTTTTGCCTCTGGATCTTTGGGCAAATGATTATTATGCTAATGGTAACAACTATGCTAAATAAACTGTTCTTTGGCAGGTACACACTAATCCCTACCTCTGTGATCCTGGGCTTAGGAGGAGCACCACTCTGGTCTGCCAAATGCACTTACCTCACCATTGCTGGCACTTCATATGCTGAGAAAGCAGGAAAAAATGCAAAAGACATTATCAACCAATACTTTGGGGTCTTCTTTCTGGTGTTTCAGTCTTCCGGCATCTGGGGAAATCTTATCTCATCCTTGATACTTAGCCAATCTTCCACCAAAGGTAAAATGTATTTAAAATTTTGGCACCTCTTCCTATAAACATCAACTAGTTCTAGATAGATAAGAGGTAGATTTCTGCAGATGAGCTTTCATAGTCAGTGGAAACAGGCACTTCAGATGAGAGTTAACCCATCTGAGGATAGATGTGTGAAATAGATGAGATCAATTTATCTCTGAAAATGTCTATTTTCTATCAAAAATCAGCCATAAAGAGAGTTCAGACAAATAGCTAAAAAATAGAGCTCTATTGAAATCTGTTTGAATTCTATCCCTGTATTGCAAAGCATAGATAGGCTGTGGGCAGTGACAGTTCTTCACATCTGACTTTTATTAAAAGTGGATTAAAACAAAAGACAAAATACTGAAACAACCCTTTCAAAGCTTGTAGTGTTGGGTTAGTTTGCTGTTAAGAACTCAAGGTGAGTCAGACTAGTTGCTGGTGCTTGCTGAAAATGAGTGCTCTACAGAACTGTCAAGAAGAAATAGCAGTAGCTGTTGGCAAGAGCCTGCGTGCCAGGGCTCCTCTACCCTGAGTATTTCAGGCTCAGACAGCAGATGCCAATGTAGCTTGAAGAAATCACTCAGCAGCAGTGCCCTCATTTCCCATGCATGTAATTGGTGCCAATTTTAAAAGGACAGTTGTGAAGATAAATTAATATTTGGATACCACCTTAGAGATTCAAAATGCAATGATGTCTTATAATTGCAGTCTCCTACACATTCCTCATCCTGCCAAAATCAGAACAGGGTTGTTCTCCAGACGTGGAGAGAGCTCTCCATATACCCTGCAACTATGAGTAGCTAGAAGTTACCTCTCTCCTGCCTCAGTTAAGCAGTATGTCCTCTGAAGAGTTCTCAAATAGCTACTAGGTTAAAGCTAAACGTCAGGAAGTTGGCATCAGGTTTTAATCCTTGAATCTTTGGATTGCATCTTTTGGATGGCAAAGTAGTTGTCACAAGGTGTGATACTTATGTAGAATCATGCTTCCTTTTAAGCTAGACTAGAGGTGAAGCACCATTGAAGTAGAATGCTGGCAGACCTTTTCAGGTGCAGTGGAGCCCTGCTGGCCTGATCCCAGAGCCACAAGACATCCCAGGAGGGACTGTCTGTTCTGATTTCACTTGCAGGGCAGAGGTGGTGGTGCAGCTGTGGGGTCTGTACAGATTGCAACCATTTGATTCTCCTCTGATTCACAGCACACATAATTTTAACAAGAGGAATAAAAAAGCATTTTTTTTCTTGATCTTACAAATCCCTTCCTAGTTTTACTTTTGAGGATGTTCCTCCTAATTTTAAAGATACTCTTATTTTTTTATCGATTACATGGAATTTCAGAAAATGCTGTGTTCCTGTGAACAGCTCTCAAAGTCAAAGTCCTTGCACATCTTCACGACAGTGATGAGCAGTTGTAACATGAGTTTCTCTACTGTGCCTCCTCAGTGAGATACAGCTATAATCTAGAGGGAACTTCTTTGCTGGGGCGAGGGGGTAAGAATCTCCAGTCACATCATTATTTTTCTCTCTTCTGAGACTTGTGTAAAGGCATCCATTCATATTTTCATGTACATAAAATGTATCATTTCACTGAGCAGTAGGAAAGATATAGTGTGTATTTGGAGAACCAAAATGCATAAAATTCAATACTCTTGATGTATTGCCTCCATCCAGACACTGCAAGACAAAGTTACACCATATGGTATTGCCACAACTGAACACAGTAATCAGTGCAAATTATGAGAGTCATCCTTCCTCACTAATCAATATTACAGTTTTAATTCAAGAACAGTGCAAACCCTGGCTTGCAGCTTTCATATGACTAACTGCATGTGTAGCTTCATCTTCAGATGATTCAGGAACTGATAAAAACTTGTTTTGCACACTTCCACCCTTCATTCATGTGACTCACCTTTTGCACACAGTAATTTTGCTGGAGGTCTGTTTGTCCATTTTTTGGTGAGAGTCTGTAGTGGTAGCCAGAGACTATAATAAGGTAATGATTTTCTTTACATTACTACATTTTAGCTTATGTTGAACCTAAAGTTGTTTATGAAGCTGGTTAGACAGCTGATTCACATAACAGCAGCTTTGATTGGAGGCAATGAGGAAAACCACACTAAAGTAGTTACACAATAACCTTAATTGAAAAATTACAGATCTAGTCTTCTTTAAGGAATCAGACAGGGTACAGCTGTATTGGCCTTTATTGTGCTTGGACCAGAGACAAATTCTGCAGTGAAAGCACTAAAATTATTGTGTGGGGTTTGAATCATCCTCCTCCAGTACACAGTTTATTCAGGCTTACACTTTAGGTAAGCATTTTTTCTTTACCAAGAGGGTACTGGAGGAAGCAGGCACAGTGTGCTGGTGACACAGTGTTTGTGAGTGCATGTGTGTTTGTGGTTTTGACACATGCCCTACACAACAATGATAGGGCTGCACAAAGCAAAGGTCTTACTCCAAACCCTGCTGAACCCTCAGCTTCAAGTGTGCTCTCGCAATGTTATAAAGGCAGTAGTAAAATAATAAAGTCAGGAAAAGCAGGCTACTTGGAAGACTGCAATACTGAGTGATCATAATTTGAATTTATTAAAAAAAAAAGATGCCTTGGTTTCTGGTCCTATAATATACACAGATATTATGAGGAGAGGGAAAATGCAGGATGGCTGTAAGAACTGAAGTCCATCAGTCCATTGCTGGTGTAAATTTAGGGACCTATCTCATGAGGTATTATGATTAAAAAGTAAAGAGATATACTCAAACTTTGAATCCTGCAAATTGAGCTTGAATTCAGATTTCAGCCTCTAACTTTAGTCCCTGTCCTCATGTAACCGTTAATTCAGTGTTCAGTCTCTCTTTTGTTTCTCTTAAACCAAATTTTTGTGTGTTAAACTGGAATTCTGAAGTTTAATATCTCTAACCAGGAAAGATTTGAAACCAGGACCAATCACTAAGCACTGGAATCCTTATATCCTTGTATCCTTATATCCTTATACAAAGATCCTTACCTGATCTCTTCACTGACCTGCCTTTCTTTTGGTTCTTAATTAGTGGAGATCTCAGAAGAAGACCTGGAATGCTGTGGAGCATACAACTGCCTGACTGATACCACTAACACCACTGGGTCAGCAAAACCCTCCAACTCCTTAATCTACACACTACTAGGGGTCTACACTGGTGAGTAATCCTCACAATCTTTAATCAGTATCGCTGATGGAGAGCCTAGTATTTGTGGAATCTAGCACAGCTTTGCAGATTAAATTTCTGACTTTCTCCTTCAATCCAATTTGGTAAAGGAAAATTAGATATCTGAGCGCTATAAACAACTCCTTCCTAAATAGTTCTAATGCTTTATGCCATAGCTGTATCATTTTTGTCTAAAGGAGAAAGATATTATTTACATTTTTCACCTGGAATAAAGCTGAAGCCCACTGTGGTGACCCAAATTCAGGCAGGCAAATTGGAATATCTCCCTCCCATTTAGTAACTACAGCTGCTATAGAGCTACCTTGCACAAGCCTAGAAAAGAATTCAAGACAGGGAAGCTGAAGAAGTTAAAAGAAAAAAATAGATGCGCAAGGATTCACTGAGTGAAGAAAGTTCCAAAAAATATCCCTCTCAAAAAAGCAAAGTATCTGGCAAGGCAATGTGCACCTTAGCTCTGTCAAAATATCTTTGCAGTCTCTGAACATGGATGTTCTCTCTGTGCTGAGACAGAAGCATAGAATTTGCCATACACTCCAACAGTGTATGTGATCCAGGCAGAGCGAGCTCTCAGTGCACAAGGGCATTGCAGGAAACCCTTCCTCTGTCCCCAGACTCCATTCCTATTTGATAGGAAAGTGTAAAAAATATCCCCCCACTCTCCTCCCAGAATGTACTGGAGCTGATGCCTTTCTGCTAAAGGCATGTTTGTCTGTAAAGTTTAAATTTAAATTTGATGACTAACATATACAGCACTCCCTTAGGCTTCGTGCATGCAAAGTGAATGCAGCCCTGCTGTCTCCTGACCCTGTGTCAGTGGCGTTTCGTTTTTCTTTTAAGCTCTTAATAAAAGAGATGTCTTTTCTTACCTCAAGGGAAAGTAAATGGCTAAATATTTCATTCACAGACATTTCTCAAATGTGTCCTCTATTTGGTGGCTGAATACTAATTTTGCCCAGCTTGGGTGGAGACAATAATAGGTAACTCTTCTGCTGTTTTGCTTTCTCAAGGACTGTGCATGTTTCTATTTATGTTCATACCAACCACTATTAAGCCATGCCATTATCTCCTATAATTGCTCTTGATTTGTTTAATATATTTGTTACATATATTTTTTCTGAAAATGTGGAGGTCCTGCTCTCACCCATTTAAGTCCAGTAATAGTCCATAAGTACTAATAAACACTCTGGCAGAACCAATACTGACTTGAATCATGAAGGATTTACAGCTCAGCCACAGTGGGGAACCAGGACACTGGAGAAATTCTTGGAGACATGGAGGAAAAAATAATAAGCAATAAAAAAATGAGTCCACTTATTGTCAATCTACTGATGTATTTGGATATTAAAAGTTCACATACACATAACATAGGAGCACATTAAGCAAGCAAAGTGGATGGAAAGAAGTGCCTGGTTCTTGTCTTACTCTGGATGGTGGTTCTTTCCATGGATGGAATTCTAGACAGCATAAGTGAGGAAACATTATCATGCCCTGCATCCATAATGAAGCAATCAGTTGTGAATCTATGGTTGTCACATGTTTATTATGAGAGATGATTATCTTCTCTATAACATGAAAAAAATTGTTTTGATTCACTACACAAGCAACAAATCTAGACTGATACATGCATGATCATCTTCTGATTAACTACTCTATATATTCTTTTATATGCTGCTTCTGCTACAAAATTATGGATTTAAAGCTATAATTTCCATCTTTTCAAGTTAGCCTGAGCTGCTCTCTATCATCTTCAAAACAGAACATATTCCATACTCAAAGAATGGTTCTGAACTGGAAAAAAAACCAAAACAAGGCACAACATATACCGAGTTTCAAGACAACATTTATTTTTCTTTCCATGTATTTGAAAGAAGAGCCCTGCTAGCCATGAAAACCTTGGCACTGGAAGAGAATACTCCTCTCTCCTGTTGATTTAAAGCCTTCTGATAGCTCCCGAGGGAGCTGTTTCTGGCCAGCTCCCATCCCCGTGCCCCTGGATTGCCCTGGAAGGGTGAGCCGTCACCCTCCGCGGCCCTGCAGCTGCCTGGCGGCTGTCACAACAGGCCAGCCACAGCTAAGCTGAGGGGATTTGTGAGTGCACAGCTGTCTGCAGAAGATGTGAATGTAGATCAGGCCTTCTTGTTTATACAGAACTGGCCTTTACACTGAAGCGGAATCAGAGGCAGCTGCCAAAACATCCCACAGAGAGCTAAGCACCAAGTCAGAACAATAACAGCAGCAAGGGACTTCCCATCACTCTTTCAACATTCCTCAGTTTTTCATGAACTTTTTGTTTTGTTTTTTTTGCAGCTAGTGGTGTGCTAGCTGTGTTGCTGGTTATTATATTTCTGGACCAGATCAAATCTGACCAAGCAGAGACTGAGAAAGAAAAACCATCCTTTTGGTCTACGTTCCTAGCAACTTTCCTGCATCTTAAAGATAAAAGACAGTGTCTTCTAATCCCTCTGACAATGTACAGTGGGTTTGAACAGGGATTTCTTTCTGGTGACTACACAAAGGTGTGAATGTAAATGAAAATCTATTTCTGTCTGATTTTTTTGTGCCGTTGTGTCTTACTATTGATCTATATTTACTTGTCAAATGAAGATATTTTTAATGATGATTTGTGGATTACAAAATGCTTACTTCTACATGAATGAACTCTAAGTGACATCTTCAAACAGCAGTAAATATATCCCTTGGAACAGCCTCAAAAAGAATGCAGTAGAGAGCTTAACTCACCAGTGGAGGCCACAGCAGAGAGCTATAGGTTCAAACTCTTCACCTTGTTGTAAATAACAAACTGGGAGAAAAGCCAGAAGCCAGCAAAGCTTTTATATCTTCCTTCCTCTTCAGGTTTCCCTAGAGCTTGTATAAATGCAAGTTAGCACACATTCCACATATTTTATTTTGGCAACAGTTACGGTAAGAGGGCAAGTCCTCAACATGGCTGGCTGAAAGCCCCGCACCAATCACTACTGCAACAGTTCCAGACCCTTGGAAATTATTAAAACCACCTCTGCTCCTCCACCCTCTTGACAAACCTAGGCACACAGCAGGTGTGTTCTCCAGGCATTTGTTGAGAAAGCCTCCAAAGAAAGCAACCTTCCTGAGCTGCTTCTTTCATGTTTAAGGCTTTCCAACATCGTATATAAATCAGATGGAAGGGTGCGCTTGTTACTGTGTTGGCATGGATTGAAAGGGGTGCTCCAAGGCAACCTCCACTGGTATATGTTCCTATAGAAGAGGTCCTCTTCATTTTTTGGGAGCTGCTCTGTAAATGACCAGAGTGTCAATTGTCAATTTTTATCTCTTGGGTTTTGGGAAGGGCAGAAAATTCCTAATGCTGCTTCCAGGAGTTTTATTTGTACAGCAAGCAGTGCTTAGATTTGTTCTGCTTGTTATTCCTCTGTTTGCATGGCATCACTCTGATTGGGAACTGGGTTAGGAAACTTGCTGCTGAAGGCCAACTATGTCAATGCACCAGGTCATCAAACTCTCTATCTGTGCTCTTTTTGTCTCATCAATGCTGGCTATTTACCAAACACTCAGGCTAAGATCCTTGAACTTTAGCTGTATATTTTCATCAAATAAAATGTGGCACCGCTATCCCTTCTTTTCCAGGTGTATGTGACCTGTGCCCTGGGGATACACTATGTTGGCTATGTGATGATCTGCTTTGCAGCTGTAAATTCCCTCTGCTCTCTGCTCTTCGGGAAGATCTCCCAGTTCACGGGTAGAAAACTTCTGTTTGCATTAGGTATGTAAAGACTTCTTGAATGACTGATCACTGCATGTAATCAGATCCACGACTCCCCTCTTTGCATGTACAGAGGGATAGCTTGCTGTCAGCTGTCAATTAATGCCAAAATCAGTCTAGGGGCAGACTTCACCAACTTCATTCGTGAGCAGAGAGGCAGCTCAGCTCAGTTAAGCACTGTCTTTGCCTTACATGGCTCTGCTGATGATGTAAGTTCAGCCTGCTTTTGAGGGCTCTATCCATGCAGAAAGTGCCCTATAACTTTGACACTTTGTAGCTCTGATGCAGCCAGTGACAAATGACCTTACAATGCAGATGTTGAGACTTGCACTACAGTAAGAAGGATTTCTCCACTGGGCTGGAAACCTCTCACCCTTATGGAGTGAAAGCATATCACTGTTGACCTGAGTCTCAGGAAATTACAAACTTGGAAATTCGAGTGAAATTTCAGGAAACTTTTTAAAGGTTGGCCTGCTGTCCTTTTTACTACTTGTTCTATAGAGAGAAAAATAGAAGTCATGTGTCAGGCTAGAATAACTTAAGGGCTTGTGTATGGGACAATAATTTTCATACTGCCTTGAGAAAAGATTTGCATATTTAAGAACATCTCTCCCTCCAGAGAACATTGTTCCAAAGAGGAACAGAGTAATGGGGGCATAAAAAAAATATCAATAAATATTTATTTTGTGCCTCTGTACAAATTATGCATACTGAAGTGGACTAATAGCTTATTTCCACTATGCAATAATTTGTATTATTAGAAACATCACTGAATAGATCAATACGCTCAAGACATTCTAGGCATTTTCTCCACATTTTAAACCTGGACAAGGAAGAAAAAATTTAGAGCACCTTCTGTTACAGTCACTAGCTCCAAGATTAATCTGTTTTAGGTGTGTGTCTCAGCCTGTAAAACTCAGATTTAAAAAAACAAACAAACCAAACAAACAAAAAGAAAAAAAACACCCAATAGTAGCAACAAACAATTAATTCTCCTCCAAAACTATAATGTTAGAAATAAAAGACCTCTGAACCTCTCAATTCTGTTTAGTGGTATTTGTATTCAGCCTGTGAATGTGTACCTGTGGGGGGAAGAATCTGTCACTCATTTGCAAACCACTTTTTAAAAGAAAGACCCAAAGCCACCAGATCCATTATAAATCCTTAACTGTGCCCTCTGGCCCTAAATGGAAACCTCATTTAAGGCAAGGAGAGCAGAAGGATGCTTGCTCCCCCTTCCCACATGCCTCACAAGATGACTACAAGGCTTTCAGAAGCTCCTTCTCCGACTCCATGGTTTGTGTCCTTTGGGATAACAACCATATCCGCACTGAGGATCTCTCAGCTCAGGCCACTGCTCAGAATTATGAATTAGACACTGTCAAAGGCCTGCTTTGCCTTGTATTTCATGGGCTATCAACTCAGTCAGCGCAAAGCTCAATGAAAGATTTTAAGATTGCCTTGTGCTTTCATTGGGGGTAGAATAAAAAAGTGTTATCTACCACAATCTGTCCTGATTATAATTGCATTTATATTTCTCTTCTTTATTTCTTTCTAAATCAACAGCCACAGTCACGAACACAGCCTGTATAATAGCACTACTTCTCTGGAAACCTCATCCCAAGCAGCTTGCTGTGTTTTTTGTATTCCCTGCTCTTTGGGGCCTATCTGATGCTGTTTGGCAAACACAAACTAATGGTAAGTCCTGGTGACAATGAAATGTGTTCTCTTGAGATATAAAAGTCTGCATGTTTGCATGCATGAAAGAATGCTTTAAATGAAATAATGGCTTTGAGACAGCATCTAAGAGAAATATCTCAACTCATTGGAAAGCAGAAGAAATAGAACAAGTTGGGAATAAGAATGCAAAATACTCATTGAACCAATTTTTCCAAGATGAAGAGAGAAGAATACTGCAGAAGATGGTAATGGGTATTCAGAATAAATATTCTGGAGGAGTATAAGTGTTTCAAAGTAATTTAGATACTTAAATACTTTAGATAATTATACATTTAGTCTGTCTTTTGCAACAAAGGCGAGAACTCTGGATAAAAAATAACTCAAAGCTCAGCAACAAAAGAAGAAGAAAATTGTCTGTTAGAATTTATTGGGAAAAAAAGTAGGAGAAAACCACACAAAGCAGTATTATACATCCAAGTAACTTAATACAGCTCTGATTTACTCCATTTCAAAACTCATAATCCAATGTGATGAGGCATAAGTAGGCAACAAAAAGGAGCAAGATCATGGGACCCTTCTGCTTGAAGACTAAAAAACTTCTTTAGGCTGGACAAGAGATAAGTATGAAAAGCAGTAAGTAAGGGAATTAATTATATGGAGAAGGTGACTTGAAATTCACTATATCTCTTAATAACAGGACTAGTGGCACCAGGTAAAGTTATCAGGCAGAAGCCTTTATAGAAATAAAAATAAATAGTATTTCTCACACAATGCATGAGCAAAGTATGGAATTCATTGCCAAAAATATAAGCTGGAATTACACCACATCATTACAAAATCACCTCAAGGGAAAGGGCTCCTCTGGGCACACATCAGTTTATATGTCTTGGCCATCCTTCCTCTGATCCCTTCAGTTGTTTCAGGGGCTTAGAAGATTTCATCCACTAGATAAAGTGTCATGTTCCTCCTGAAAAGCCAGATGGAAAACATGGCAGTCCATTGCCTGGCACTGACAGTGATCTCCCTTCAAGCACATGTAGAGTCCCTGCCTCTACACACAAAGGAGTGACCATCCAGCATCCTTCTCTGCCCCTCCTGCAGCTCCTGCTCATATCCCCTACAGGAGAGTTAGGACATCGAGGGACACCCTCTCATCGTCTCACATCCTTACCCAGAGGCTTGTGCCTTAGGCAAAAATTTTAAATCAGTGCTCTTGGTAATACTCAGGGTCATGGAAGGAGAACATTGGTGAGGATTTGCTCTCTCTTAAAGAAAGCTGTTCATTCGTTTCCTGCTTCTTCAGCCACAATCTTTGTGACTGCTCTGCAAGCTTCTTCCTAGCACTCTTGAGAACTTTATCTTAGTCTGCCACTGGGATAAAGGACCTGCCCTTTGTCCTGCTTCTATCTTGCCCAGAAAGCCTCCACACCCTCTCTGGGCAACTTGTGACAGTGCTCAGTCACCCTCATAGTAAAAAAAAAATTCCTAATGTCCAGAGGAAATCTCATGTATTTCAATTTATGCCCATCACCTCTTGGACACCACTGAAAAGAGCTGGGGTTTGTACCCTCCCTTTTAGGATTTACGTAGATTCCAGATGTCCTTGAGGAGCATGTTTCCTCACTGAGATCTCTGCACGACTGACAAAAATGGATCTGAGGCCCACATCAGGGAAGAAAGGGGTAAGTACAAAGGATTTGATTATTGGAAAAGGTGGCTGGAAAGTGACTGCAGTTTCCAAACCCCCAGAGGGGGCAAAAAGACGGCGGGCAACGCTTCATGCTTACTTGATGGCAAGTGAGGTTTGCAGCTATGTGACAGGACTAATCTCTATTTACAGCACTGTATCAGGTCATCTCCATTCCCAGATTCCTGCAAGATACTTGTGAAAATTTCACTTCTGTGTTAGCTTGGAAAACACCAAAATGTTCTTTTTCCTTGCCTGGTGTCTTTTTTTGGTCTGTACCTTACTCAGCTGTTTCGCAGCTCCCATATATAAAATTGTACAAAGTTCGCTTTGTCACATTGTCACAATGAAACATCAAGTGATGACATGAAACCTTAATAGAGAGGTGCAGTGACATTACCCCACAATTCTGCATCCCAGAATAGGATCTTCAGTTTAACATACCCACGTAGGACTAAATGCCTTCTCTCCTTCAAAAGTTTTATACAGTTATATATCACATGAAAAATTCCCAACATCAAAGACTATGAGGTGAGATAAGACCTCCAAAATAACATTGCTTTATGTGGTCTGTGGTCCTTCCTTTGCTAAGCTCCCATGAGTGTTGCTTGGGCCTCAGTAGATTAACCAGTGAATACATAAATGGCACAGTGCCACATACTTGAGGCATTCTGCAGTTTGTTTTTGTGCTGCTGTGGATGTTTAATGCTCGAGTACCCCCTAGAGGATATGCAGGCTCACAGTGGATGAGCCACTTCATCTTTAAAAGTTTTCCTGACATGTTTGTGATCATGTGTGGACGCTCTCACTTATTTCCAATGAAAGCTACTTCATTTCAGAGTGTGTAGTGCTCTTTCTTACCTAACTTGAGCACAGATGCTGATCTACTCACTGACAAAAAATGCACCTGGGGCATAACAACTGAGCATCACCATTGTGTAGCACAGAACTATCAGGTGGACTACAGTAAAACCAAGTTCTTTCCAGGTTCATTTGTATTTTTAGAAAGGATATAAATGATTCTAAAAAGTTTATAAACCCAGACTCAAATAATTTCCAGCAATCCTGTTATATACCCATGCTTACTAGTACCAGGGGAATGAAACCTGGCAAAAATACAGGTTAATTTCCATGGAAGTGAACTGTGAAATTTCAGAACTAGCAGCCTCTCCACCCACTCAGCCCAGCAGGTCCTGCTGAAGCTCATCCAGGCAATTTGCTCTGAAATAGCAAACATGTATCAGCTGAGAACCAGAATCTTTAGATGTAGAACTGCCGTGGCATCAGAAACCTTCCTGTATCAAACTTACCTCACTAATATCATTCTAGAAGATAACACTGGGCATATCAGGAAATTAGTATGAACAACTTGTACTTGTTCATTTATTAGGCAAAACTATGAAGGACTATCATATCTACACTGCACTCAGCCAGTTTCATGAACTAAGTACATCTTGTGATGCACTTGTCCAGATTTTCCATCAAGTCTAAATTGAAGCAGTTTAGTAAATGTCCTCTTGCAGTCATCAGGATACATAAACTTTTTCATACAGATGAAGTCTCCCCCTGCTTCACAAAACTGAAAGGCTAGTTGAGTCTATTCAGATTTTCAGAGAATTTTGCCTTTCTCTTTGCCTTCTGGCTGAAAGTACATATTTCAAACAGATGTATTGTTAGACAAGTGGATGAAAAGAGCCAAAGTTCATTACATTCTTCTCCTTCCCTCTGTGCACACCATGTCTGAGTCAGAGTAAATGCCCTGTTCTTTATCACCTCTGGTGCTAGCTCAGCACCCAGAGGAAAGCAAGCTCTCTCTCCTTCCCTGTGTGCTTCACTACTCAGACCTGGAGGCTGGAATCCCTCCCTGGATCACAGCTGTGGGTGTACAACTGTCTGAACTCATTGGGAGCTTCCCAGTGAACACAGCTGCATTAGCATGATCAGTTGAACTGTCTCTATGTCAAGTAAGTTTTCCAGCTGCTGCATGGAAATTCTGTATGCATCAAAGATATTCTATATGCTAACACATCCAGGAGCTGAAAATTTGAAAACCTGGTTGATTCAGAGAGACATATCTTGTCTGCATACTGAATTTGGGCCCGTGAAAGGATTTGGTATGAGCTTCTCAATAGTTATACATGGAGACTCTACAATGTCAAGGCCTCCTTTTTCTCCTTTCTTGTTCATCAGTGTAAAACCCTCAATTTTTGTAGCTAATAGTTTGAAAAAACAAGTCCTGCCATCTTACTTCAATAGATGACATCCTTTCTTCCTTCCCTGCGTTTTTGTTCCCTTTTTCTCTGATGTTCTCTATTTTGTCGTGTTTGTTTTGTTATTTCACTTGTTACACTTCACAGAAGCATAACCATTTTTCAAGACAAGGCTTGCGTTTTCCTTTCCCTGACATTTGTAAGGGAGGGTCTGTCTTCCCCATTGTGCTCTATTTATTCCCTTTGCAGAAAATA
Source organism: Polioptila caerulea (assembly GCA_013397295.1). Classification (NCBI taxonomy): domain Eukaryota; kingdom Metazoa; phylum Chordata; class Aves; order Passeriformes; family Certhiidae; genus Polioptila; species Polioptila caerulea. Next base: position 128,092 of record VYXF01011181.1, read on the forward strand.
CATGGTTGCAGATTTAATCTTCACAAGGCATGTTTTTCCTTCCTTTCTCCCTTCCTCCCAGGACTCTATGGCATTTTATTTGAGAAACACAAGGAGGCTGCCTTTGCAAATTACCGTCTCTGGGAATCACTTGGATTTGTCATCGCCTTTGGCTACAGCACCAAATTGCAAGCCTACATCAAACTGTACATTTTACTGTCTGTGCTTGTGCTGTCCATGGTGACGTATGGAGCAGTGGAATACCTCGAGGCTAAGAGCTCCCCTGGGACACCTGCTGCTACAAAGAAGGAAAAGGGAGGACCCCACTCCCAGGAAACACGCATGTAATCCAACAGGGCCAGAGAGATGGAGGCAAAGCAAACTGGCCAACTCTTTACAGGCATGTCTCCAAGGGCATTCTGGTGCATACTGTATCCAGAAAGATGGTAAAGGAACAGATTTCCAGGCCTTAGGAGTAAAAACCTCCTTTGATATCTCACCCTTATAAGGGAAGATTATCTGACTTTACCCTTTCATGCAGATGACCAACTAAATGTTTTCTCTTTTTATTTTAATTAATAAAGTCTTAATAAATGTAGACAAGAATACTAAAGTCCTCACATTTTTGTTTCTGTGGATAAGACCTGGTATAGCTTTACAATCAAATCACATACTGAATGAAAGAGACAACTGGAGTTGCTCAGTTGGTTGCAGATAACACATATCATCTCTTGGAACCATTAATTATAAAGATTTATGCTGTTTTTATCCTGCATTTTTTAACACCTGCTGTAAATAACATCAACATATAGACTGGCTATATCTGCAGTTCATATCTGCACACCACAGAATCAGCTAACCACTGAGTCCACCTACTTGTCTTAGGTCAGAGCAGACAGTTGTGAATTTGCCCTTGTCATCCCTCTATCCCAGCACTCTTTCTCTTTTGATTTCCCTGTCTCAAATTTTTCTGTCGCCACTTACAGGAATTTCTTCCTAAGAAAGATGCCTTCTACAAGACAAAATACTTCAGAGATTATGACCTTGCCCCACTTCCCATCGAGGGACAGAGCTGTTTTCAAGATGAGCAGCCAGGCCATGGGGAGCCTCATCATGAGAAGAGTGCAGGTGACAGTACAAGTCACAGAGGGATAGGGAGAAAAGAAGGATGGGCTTACACTGTAACAAGCTCTTGAGATCTACATCCATCCTGCAGTGGCTCAACTCATTTCAATTTTTCTTTAGTTTTACCCATATTGCTTCTAGATATGGATTTTTGTGGTTTTACTGCAAAGAGAAGAATGTTACTGTACAGTTAATGTGCAGGGTCTCTGCATCTTAATGAGAGAGCAATGTACAGACCTCCTGTTCATTGCTGGTAAAGACACTATTCAGATCCTCTGTGTGAGGCTGACAGCACCAAAAGAATTGCAGACAAATGCTCTTCATGTCCAAGATTAGTGCTGCTTCTGGATATAAACTACGTATAGCTAGATAAGTTGTTGCCTGCCATGGAGATAACACTTGAAACTTCCTCTCACATACTAACCACAGCAGGAGGATGAGGCCCCACACAGTGTGACAACAATAACACAGTTTGTTTGACAAAATCCACAAATTGTTAGGTCTTTTAAATGGCAAAAAACTTCATGCTACTTTACTGTCTTTCTTCTATTTCTTGTTCCCAACCATCTGGACTTCCCTTCAGACTTCACTTGTGTTGATTCATGGCTTTTTACATGATGAGCTTTTCTTCCAGGTCTCATACAATAAAGTAAAATTCATCATGTTGTGCAGAAAAGAAGGTGACAGGTGGGCTCCCTCACAGATGCAGCTTTCTCTTGCACCTTTGCCCTGTCAGCTCAAAGGCATGCTGTTGTTCTCTCTGTTGGAAATACAAATGGCAAAACTATTGTGGCTGAAGTATCCTGACAACCTCCTATCTGCCCAGCATGCACAGATGGATATTCTAGGCTGCTGCTGATTTTCACCCCACATTACTTCCATCTCATAAAGAAACATAGCATCATGTTTCATTGCATCTCTGAATCCTCCTCCGATTCTCTTTATAGAGGGATTGCAAGTGAAGCAAAGAGGATTTCTGAGATCAACATCATGATGAAAAACTCACCTGTGTGAATGTAATAACTTTTTATTTGTAACAACCCAATACAGAAGTCAGGATCCTGCTACATGAGATGCTCTACAACCTCAGAACAAAAACATGACTCCTACCTAGACACTACAGGCACTATATAGCTTTTTTTTTAATGTAGTTTCTCTTTTTGCTCCTGTACTGAGTCTGGGTGGGATGGAGTTAATTTTCTTTGCAGCAGTCCATATGGTGCTGTGTTTCAGATTTTTATAAAAAACAGTGTTGATAACACACCAGTGTTTTGGCTATTGCTAAGTAGTGTTTGCAGAACATCCAGATTTTCTCTTTTTCTCCACTCCTTCCCTCAGTGAGCAGGTTGCAGGTGCCCAAGAACTTGGGAGGTGGCAAAATCAGGACAGCTGAGACAGAGTGATAAAAAGGCATGTCCCATGCCTCATGAAGCCATACTCAGCAAAAACGTTTGGGGCAAAGGAGCAGGAAAAAGTTGTTCTGACCTTGTTGAGGAACTCAGTATCACTGACATTGAATCAGCACAGGAGATAGAACATTGTGGCCTGTGGTTTGAGGAGCTGGTTTTCACTCTTGATTATTTTTCACAGGACTTTATGTAGTCATTTCCCAAATGACAACTCTTCCATTGTACAGAGACCATGAGGAAAAACTGCTGCCTAGGAAATGAAAGCCACAGCTTACAGCCAGCAATGCAATGAACATGCTTTTCCCTGGGACAGGATGAATATGAAGGTGCCCATCAGTCTTGGACATGACTGAAAATTGCCACTTCCGTTGTTATGCATGGACAATACACAGTTCTGAAACTTAGATGGTTTTGTTTATTGTAAAGGCTGTAGGGATTTTGCTGCACAGTATATATAAAAAAAATTGGGCAGAAGTTCCGTTAAGAACATATATTCACTGAAATGCAAGAAAAAAATGATAGTTGAGGTTGCTGTGGCATGAGACCTCTGCTCTTCCATGGCCAAGAAAGACCCCACGAACCCTGCTTCAGACTAGCAGGCAGCAAATAGCACAGGTCTGTCTGTGCTGAGGCCCCAGCCAGCAGCAGGGTGCAGGCAAATACACCCTGCTTCACCCTATGTTTCACTACCAGACTAGCTCTTACCTCACCCCCAACAGCAGTGTTCATTTTGCAGTGAAACCATAGCTTTTATCAGCCTGGCTCTGAGTGCATGAGGTTAACAGGAGCAGGTGTAGCCACCTCAATGGATGCTAGCTTTGGGGTTGGAAGGGGTGGCCAGATGAATCCCTCCCCATTATGTGCCTGAAACCTCCAAGAACTCTAAGTCAGGCAATGAGTAATAAGCCTGTTGATGTTTATCTACTGCATGCTCTGTGTTCCATGGTGTCACAGAGGATGGCATCCTGCTCTCCTCATGGGGAAGGCCATGTTGGACCGGGCATTGAACAACCTGGGCTAGCAGGAGGTATGAGAGGTTGGAACTTGGTCTTTAAGGTTCCTTCCAACCCAAATCATTCTGGTTCTATGGTTCTAAAGTCTCTGCTTCTGGGTGTTGATAGGCAGCAGCAGTATATGGGTGTTAAACTCATGTTTAGCATGGTGAGAGATGACTGGGGTAGTTTTTGTGTTGTGGAAGAACATCTGCAAAGTCACAGGTGGGTTTACAAGTTAAGGAATGGGCTGAACATAGAACCCACTGGGAATGAAGGCTGGTGAAGAGATGAGGGTTCATCTGGGCACATATTTATACGTAGTAAAGTGAGTGAAACTTATCTTCATTCATTTAGATCAATGCCTAATCCCAGAGTTAGTGCTTCGTAATTGCACTTGAAGATCTTGTGCTTATATGTGATATGACTTTCTCAAAAATGGATAGCGATTCTTTGTTACTTAAAGTGGTTTGTTTTCTTTTCTTTGTGTTTAATTATCTGGGAAACTGAAGCAGACGTTTGTTATATCTATATTTGGTGAGCCAATTTCCTGTAAACTGGCATTCCCTGAATGTCAAAATTTAATTTCATTCTCTGAATGAGTGAGTTATGAAAGAAGCTCATTAATATAAGCTGATATGAGCAAACCACTAAAGAAAGCTTCATTGTTCAGCCATTATTAACAGCTTAATTTATGATTACCTAGTGGAGACTCTGATGACACAGTTTACCACACACTGGCTGCATGTTCAATAGCAGAAACACTGCTCATAGCATTGTGGAGCAGTGCAGAAAAGACAAAGCTCACTGCAGTCTGTAAGGTGACTCATCTAAATTCTTACTGTGCCTGGGTCCAACTACACATTTTTTTTCTTAATTTAATAATATTTGCCCCAGGAGCTGAACCAGCTACTGTAAATCTTGTTCAGTTTGGTGTGGTTGAGTTTTTTGGTGTGTTTGTCTTTTTGGTTTTCTGCTTGGTTGGTTGTTGTTTATTACTAATTTTTTTTCTTAGCATGTGACGTAGTGCTGTTTAATAAGCAGACAAAGTAAAGAATTCCCAGGAAAGAAAGTGGAAGCAAAGATAACCATAATTTTCTGGGATCACCACATTAGGTTTGTGTGTGAGCTCAGCAGCAAGCCTCCATATTTCTGGGGCTGAAAAGAATGACTGACTGCAACAGATCCAGCAAGGCTACTTTCTCCTTCATGGTATTTTATTTAAGTCCTATTACATCACAACCACACTTCAGTAACTGCTTACCATGTTTATCTCCTGTTCCCTATAAACCACCCACTCTCACTAAGGATAATTCCAATCTATAAGGAGATTCTCAGAAATAATCCTAATAAAGTTTAGATCTTGCTAAACCTCCCTTCCAACACCAGTTTAAACCTGAGATGGAAGGTTACTGCAGGTCTAATTGTAGAACATCACTAAATAAATTCATATCCATATTACTATTGGAATATAGAATTACATATTACTTTGCAATATGGAGAAGTCGTTGTTTACAGAAGTTCAAATTTTGGCCACAGTCTCAGCAAATAATGATGTCTAAAGTCTTTTTCCAATAGGAGTCTTATTCCTCACACTCTGGACCAAAGATTACACCAAATCCCTTCTTCTTTTAGGCAAAAATTCCCTCACTACAGAATGTAAGATGGTCCAGGAATCAATAGGTGTTTTCCTACTGTCTACTGTCAGTTTTACATTGGGTTTTATGATCTTAACCAAGAGAGTTTGCTCAGAGCAGGGCAACATACTGGGTTAGTATAATGTGCCAGTAATGCAGCTGTGCAAAGAGAGTCACCTTAAAGTAAGACGGAAGTGAAAGCAGATAACTATGATACAAGAGATATCTTCACCCTCTTGGAGTTTCATCTTCCTGAGAATGTTTATGACAAATTCAAGCCCTGGCTTTTTGAACTCAACTAAAATCCAGCCTTGTGTTTAGGCTGTTCCATGGATGATACTGTGAGAAGAAAACTTTCTCATGGTATTCCTTAACTGCTGAACTACAAACAGATTGACAATTTCAGGCCAAACCAAGCAGCTGGGATGAAGGCTGGCAGAAGGTGTGTGCCCTGGAGAACAGCTGGTGAGAATGCCTGGCTTACTCACTTATGAAAAAGTGGCGAGATGTACTTCTGCTTCTTCTCCATAACCTGCCCTGCAGGCTGCAAGAGGATCAACTCCTAAGCTGGCTGTCCTAACTAAGAAAACCGTCAGAGCACTTCCAAGAAAAACACTGACTTCTCAGTTGCAGGAAAAAATAGCATGCCAAAATTACCCTTAGGAGCAAAAGGTGAGGATAGAAGCAAACAAATCCCAGGAGGGTGGGCATTCTCCACACAAGTCTGCCCAACTCAGTTGCTGGTTACTTACACCTGATTTCTGCAACTCTGAGTGAACCACACACATATTTTCTCTGATAAAGACCAGAGGCCCACACCCCTGGCTGTCTGAATTGAACTAGTCCTGTTCACAAGTCACAGCATATTCTAAATGTGAAAAAAAAACCTGAGGCCAAATAATGACTGTAGCATGTTTTTGCTAAAGTCAGGAAAACCTGTGAAAAGACAAAAGTGGTAATTCCCAAATGTGTTCCATCTCCCTGAAGGATTCATGAAATTTTCACTGTAAATCCTCCAGGACAAAAAACATTGAGAAGTAGCTATGTGTACTGCTACAGTTTAAGCACAATATGCAGTCACACTTAATTTGGATTATTTTTGGGTTATTTTTGTTCCTAGAGCTATGAACTATAAATGGTAGAGCCATGCTTCTGGTTAATTGAGGCAAGTAGAAGGTGGAGGAGAGAGGGTGTGAGAATCAGCCTGTGAAAAACAAAGTAGGATGTGTCAGAACTCATCAGTGAAGGACTCTCAATTATAACATACCTGACAGAGATGTTAATTCATACATGGTGAATTCAGGGTGAATTTTCTGCCTCCTTGTTTCCAAACCCAATGTGTGCCCTTATGTCGAAAGTCCATTTACTATTATACTATAAAATATCACCTGAAAAAACATGTCTTGGTAAAACGATGGCCAGACACAGGCTGGCTAAAGTGCTACAAATCCTCAGTGGGGTCACCCTTGTGCACAGCTCATAGGGACTCCCTTGAGTCACACATTGTGCAGGACCATGGGCCAAATTATTCCAAAGTCAAAATATGTCCTGCAAGTAGAGTCAAGAGTGTTTAATGAAGCAAGGAGCAAGCAGCATGATAACAAAATTGTTCCTTATTTAGTTTACAATTAAGAGGGATTACTTATCCACAGGATTCTGCAATTCAGTGACAAGTTATTGAATAGTAAACAGTGATAAAATAAAATAATAATAATAATAAAAAGGCTAAAAGCTGCTAGCAAAGCTTGTTTTCTTATTGAGAACAGAAACAAAAAGAATGTCAGCATTTTAACAAGAGAACAGGGACCTTTTGTTAGAGGAATTCTTGGGAATAAAAACAATGGTCCTTTATTTAACATTGGTATCATATCTATTCTCTCAGCCAAACTGAAAACACTAGCCACATTCACTTTTTTATGATGCTTAATTGAGAAAAAAAATCGACATAGATCTGTTTTGGTCAGCATAAGGTAACACAAACTGAAATTCTTAGTGAAACACATGGAAAAGAGTGATGTCTTATTTTAGTTAGAGTTTTCTTTTACAAAACAAAGTATATTAACTATTGCAGTAGTTGAAAACAGGAGTGTTATGAAGAAGTTAAGGTAAAACAATACAATTCTATCATTATACCAGTTGATATCAAACTTCTCACAACTTCATTATTAAATTGATAAACTGAAGTATGTATATGATCAATATCAGCAATGCTTCTTGCTCTTTCTTTGAAGGATGCTCTGCAATTTGTGTGGTGATTTTTTGATTGTCTGAGCCTCTGGAAACAGAAGAGAAGAGGGAGCAATTCCATATTGTTGCCATTTTTGCACTTAGGTGTGAAGAAAGGCTAAAGCAGCATGCTATGAGAGTGTATTTGTTGCTACAGGAATTTGAAGGGCATAAGGAGATATCTCAGTCAGTGAGCAGGTAATGAGCTGAGCTCTACAAGAGAAGAGTTTCAGTGATTTGGAAAAATTCACTTCATTAGAAGTGTTGAAGGTCACGTTGGATAGGGCTTTGAGCAACCTGGTCTAGTGGAAGATGTCCCTGCCCATGGCAGTGGAGTTGGAACAGGATGATCTTTAAGGTCCTTTTCCAACTCAAACTATTCTGTGTTTTTCTGACAGGCAGTCTATGGGGAAGGCAGTTGAAAGCAGCATCTTGATAAATTATTAACCCCTCTAAATATCAAGTGCCATCCAAAGAACCTTACAGATGGAGAGATTCACCAACCAGAAATATTTTTGCACTACTGAAACTATAAAAGCAATAGTGGGAAAGGTTATTTCAAAGACAAAACAACACAGAAGAAGGAGGAAAGATCCAGAGGATCCGGATCATTGATCTAGAATAATCACTAGGACAAAAGAAGCATTACATTTTATTTTGAATGTATGAGGAAGAGTTTTTAGATTATGATCATATAATTTTTGGATAACTTAGATTAGAAGGGACATCCAGAGCTGTGACTGGGGATGGCATTAGATTCCCTCCACTCCTGCTCAGGTTTTGGTCTAATGTTCAGCTCATGATATGCTCTGACACATGCTGCAAAATTTTGTTCCAAAGAATCCAAACAAACTGAAAACATTAATCTTAATGTTTTCCACACATTTCTTAATGATTAACTCAAGAGGTAAAAGCCCTATGTGGATTTATTTTAGTCAGCATAACACAGCACTGAACTGTATATTTGGGGTTCTTATAATATAGTTCTTAATTGTAGTCACTTTCACAACAAATTGCAGAAAAACTAAGGAAAGTATAATCAGTAGCATGAAACAAGTACTTCGGTGAGAAGTACTATGGGTGTTTGTTTTAATGCTGAATACACAAAAAGGGTGTGACTACATCTCCTTCAGTCTCACTCAGGAGACATTTCATTCAGTAACATCACTCCAATCTAAGCACCAGTTGTTGAGCCAAAGTAATTTCAGCCCTACAGATTAATCCATTCTTTTTCACAAGTTAAATCTTCCTAACAGTTCTGACCTGCCAAGAAAATGGCTTGAGCCGTATACATTCAGTGCAGCCTCCGGCGGGGAGGAATCCCTTCTTATCTAGGATGAGATTACCCTCCTCATCTTTGATTTGGACTCGTCCAGTGGAGTACTTGGTTTCTTGTCTGCCCCAGCAGAACAGTTTTCATGGTGCCATCCAGGTAATCCCTCCTTCTGAACTGCTCAGTGTGAATCTGCCTTTGTCCATCACTGAATACCCCTAGTCTATCTCCATTCCTGAAAGAAGCAGCAATGGGTGAAGTGATGACAAAACACTGCCTTTATTTAACCTATCTCACAGAGCTGTCTAACATAACTGAATTAAATTGGAAAATAATGTCAAGTGGAAAACCACAGGATTTTGCATGGGATGGCATTAGAGGCCTGGTCTCATAAAAAGACTTCAATATGTAGTATAATAGCTACTGGATGGTGAGATCCAAATTTTAGAAGACTTCATGCAGGAATCTCAAGGCATTTTGCATGCAAAAAGTCCTTTTTACAACAGGATCCTTCCTCTTCTCCAGAAGAGACAGGTAAGAGTCCTGATGATGTTTTTCTCATCTTGCATGGAGGAATAGAGAGGCAATACAGATTCACAGAACATGACTAGGAAGAGATCTACAAGGAATCTTAAGTCCAACTCTTAAATGAATAATCCCTTCAGGGGTCAAACCCATAATTTTGTTGCTATTAGCACCATGCTCTAACCAACTGAGATAATCTCAGTCCTTGCCCAATATTAGAGGGGGAGCCAAACATCTGAGAATAAAGCTCAGGAGCCCTCATCCTGAGTCCTTTATTGCCCACTTTGCTAACACTGACAACTGGTGATCTCCCAGCTACTCTGGCCAGTGTAAATTTACATGGAACTAAATGAGGAATATTTCACAGTCATTTGGCCACTGGTGAATCGTCAGCTATCATTCAAGGTGGAAGTGAAATTTCAGTGCCACATTCGTGCAAAACCATTGTTATCTTACCTTTTTCTCTTCATCTGGAAATTTCCCAGCTATGCAAAATCCAACCACAGTTCCTAATGTCATTATCACTGTACTTGTGTCCAAAGTGTGGTCCCTGTTATTTACACAGGACTTACTTTTCTACTTTTATTACTGTGCCATCTGGGAAAAAAGTTTCCTTCAGTCCACCGCTGTAGAGGCATTTCACTGTGTGATCTGGGAACACAATTTCTTGTGTGTCATAGGGATAATGTTTTTCTTTAGAAAAGAAGATGCAAAATGCCTGTCTAGTGTTCTTTCAGGTTTCCTTACACAAAGCTAGGTCAGGATATTTTTTGGACATTGTAGTGAGGATGTAAATTATATCTACAATACTGGTAAAAGAAGTTAAAGCACCACATAATCAGATAATCAGAATTGGAAGAACTACATTTACTTTCCATTATTAAATTTGCTTTGTAGGAGGAAACTGAGAAGTGAAGTGATGGAATATACTGAAAGTGTAACACAAAGACAATGTGAAATAGCAAGAAAATACCCAGTCTGCTGGAGTCAGAATTCAGACCACACTTTCATAATAGAAATAAATCTGCACATACAGTTCACATTATGAGCTCCTGCATACCTATCCGATTATTAGGGAACTGCAGTACTTCCAGGCCATCTGGATAAGCAGTGTGAGTTGTTTGTGCATCTGCATAATAATAAATCTGGAAGGAGAGTGAGATGATAGCAGCATGTTCACTATATTTGCATAAGCATATTCAACCATAGCAATGTGCTCAGAAGTAAGCCACCTTTAAAAAGTCATTTCAAGGTCATTTTCTGCATCTGCCATCCATAAAAGTAGCTATGCTCACATTGCTGTTCCTTCTTCTCATTCATCTTCATGGCTGTGTCCAGATGATGCTACTTTCACCTCTGTAGTGCACACATGAAAGTAATCCTCCCACCTCTACGCTTTGGCTCTCATCCATGAACTATTACTTCAAAACAATCCCAGTGCTGCCAAGGCCTCATTTATTTCCACTTTAGCCCACATTATTATTAACTATTTATATTTACATAATGCTGACATGGAAGAAACCTCTGCGCTACCTACTCTACAAGGTATAAAAACCAGTCCTTGCTTCAGATGGCTGCCCATGCTCCTTGCCTTTGTTCAGGCTGCTGCTTGGCCAGATACACACTTGTTCCTTCTTTGGCTGTTACCTTCATGCCTTTTCATTTCTGCCTTTGTAGATGAAGCAGTTTCATCACTCAGGGTTGTAAAACCAACACTCTTCCTCATCAGTTTCTCTCAGAATTGATAGAACAAGATAAATTACAGAACCTTGCTGGAAAATCAGTTAATAATTTTATTTTCCTTAAAGAAAATGAGAAGTTACCCACCACCCTCTGATCTGGCATGAACTTCTTTGCATCTCCTTGGAAAAGCTGATCGTTGTCATCCCTTTTTCAGCACTAATCGCCTTTTTAGTACCATCATAGAAAGGGAGGATTCAGCATCCATCAGAAAGCACCTCTTCTACCTTCAAATACACAGGGCATCCAATGTAGATGAAGTCAAAGGAAATGAGCAGCATTGCACTGCCTTCCAATTAAATTGGATCTTGAAGTCATGCCACATCTTTGTATTACAAAAGTTATCTCTGCAGAATAGGCATTATTTTTGCCTCATTTGTGCATAAAAGAAGCCAAAAGAAATTATCTTTCACCAGATGAACTTAGTTGTAGCACATGTTCCAAGTTCTTGCCCCGCCACTTTGTTTCAATGTTAAGCAAAATAAGGTGCACAGCCTGCGGCAATAGGGAAGACAGTCAGGTTTCTTCTTGACCAACTTTAGTGAATTATTGACCAGACTCATTTCATATATGCTTGTACATCTTCCACACAGGTCCCTTGAGAGATGCCTGGCTCTGGACTGTGTGAACCAAAATGATTGATCTTCTTATATAAGCACAGATTGCTGGTGTGGTAGGTTAAGAACCATTTCTTTCCAAGTAACCCTGTATGGACCTTCAGTACTACACAATTAACTTTGGTTGCATGCACAGACCTAAAATTTACTTGAGACCTCCTATCGACAGCAGGCAATAATGCCATCAATACAGTCTTCTACAAAAAAGGCATTAGTCAGAGAAGATTTCATACCCAGCATAGCCTCTGGTTAATCATTTTTCCTGGTGTTACTACAGCAGCTGTTTCTGTTCAGGATATATCAAATCCCATAGTATAATTCTTTTGGTGAAGTTCAAAGGAGAAGGCAACTAGAAGATGCACTACAGCTTTGTCATATTGTTCCAATCTTATCAGAATTTTCACAAAAAAGGGAATACACCCCAACCAAAAAAATATATATTTTCTCTTACTTTTCCATCATGACACTATTTTTTTCTGCACCCCTTCCCCAAGCTTTCTCCTTTCTTGATGTTATATTGACCTTCTAGATAATATTGATTTTTGGGGGCTGTATTATGAAAACCTCAGTGTTATATAAACAGAAATGTTTTAAGAATGTGTTCATTAACTTGAAACAACTGTGTAAAACATTTATTTACTTTAACACACAGAGGAAATGTTTCTGTGAATGAATCTGTGTTTGCAATGAATTTTCATATTTTATTTGTATCTGGAAATGTTGCACATTAATTCCAGTTTTCTTCCATTTGCAAAGCAAAAGATAGCAAAATAGAAGTCCAAAAACGGGATAAAAGTGCATTCTGTCAAAATTATACTGTGTAAAATGGAGAGAATAAACACAAGAACAGAGAGCAGAGCCATCTCTGAGTGTTGGGTTACTGATTTATGAAGAAAGGTACTTGTATTAGTGAGAGTCACTCTTCCAAAACAAATTACATGGCTCTTGGCTGTTAGGTGGTGCTATCTGTGTAACTAAGGGCTGTTCCAGATGTTACAATTCCAGTTTACCATTACCATAAATGCCCTTTGCAGTCTGGCAGTGTAAAGGAGCCTTGAGTCAAGTGACATCTGGCACACAGCATCCAGGGCAGTTACGAGCTAATGTTAATTACAGTTTGAAGATGTGGTGAATTTTGAATTATGGGATCTGAAGGAATAGGGAGAACTGCTCTCCACAGGGCAATTATATGCTTCAGTAAATAACTGTAAACACCATGGTTCAAATTTGCCAGATCCATCTCTAAGGCTGTGTCTACTGCATAGCAGAGGAAATGGGAACAGAATACTTTGTTTTTCTTAGTGCATTTTATTTCTTCTCACAGATGGAAAAAACACAGTTGCTGCTCATGTAAGAATTGGAATTTTGAGTAGCTCAAACCTTTGCTTCAGCCTCCAGAAAAGCAGGAGGACTGTCTGTAAATACTTTGTTGTCATATGCAAATATGCCGTTTCTCTTGTGTGTGGTCAAAAAAGCTGCTTTATTCTGAGCTCTTAGCAATTTTTTTGTCTTTGTAAGAGCTTATTCTTCCTGAGACAAAATTCAAATGTTAGCTAACAACATAAATCTATTAATATTTAACAGTTATGCAGAAATATATTGATAAAGAAATTTTGCCTATTACTTGAAAACCATTCCAATATTGTTTTATAGACTGCACTTATATAATGAGTAAAGACAAAAAAAATAAAGCCAGGAGAGTATTGTTGCCAAATGAATGGGAGTTGGCATGCTGTTTATGAGGACTAAGACCACAGACTCACTGCAACTCTATCTTATAGAGTTACATGGTGAAATACCTCAGTTTCTTCATTGTTCTTGCAGGTTGCAAAGCTACAAGTGTCATTCCTGTGGTTATATGAGACGAATGTGTCTTCTAAGGTGTAGGAAACAGGCAAAGGTAAAGGTTCCTGTAAGGAAAATCAAAGAAAAAGGGTTCATTGAAAGCACATGAAAATTGCTGAATAACATTTCTGTATCTATCTCAGGCCTTTAAAAGATGCTAGCTCTCAGAGTCTTGCAATACATTACTTCTTACACTGATAATGTTTGCTAACAGCTTGTCCATCCTCCCAGAGGTGCTTTGTCCTGGACCAAAATGAAATGCAGTCTACATTCATTCTCCCACCTCCTGAACCTCTGGAGCAACAAACTCAGTAAGTAGGTGGCAGCACAATCTGCTTTCCCTCTCTTGTAAAATATGAATTTCACAATACTTCTAAGAATCATAGATGTGTTTTAGTGACTAACATTCTCTATGAGCCAAGAGCTGAGGGCCAGTTTCTCCAAGTCATTTGCAAGATCACTTTAAGCAGGCAGGAGGTGTCCACAGACCTTACTTTTTACACAGGAAGATGAACTGGGCTCCTTACAACAACCACTCGGATGTGAGACAGTTCCAGGTGATTTCCCACCATTATATCTTCCTTCAGTAGGAGGGGGCTGATGAACAAACTGAAGAAAAATTGAGAGGCCCTGGCTTACAGTCATGCTTCACTTCAATATGGGAGCTATCAGTGATATGGCAAGAGCATGCCATACACTTCTCCTTCCCAGGAGTTTAGCTGTCTCTGTGTGGAAATTGTACAGGTGTCTAAGCTTGGTTCAGACTGTTGCAGAGAAAGAAGGGAGGATGGAAGAGCTGGAAGAAGACTCAGACAGAGCCAGGTCCCCCCTACTTCCCCCATCCCTTCTCTTGGGAGCTGCGCTTAATTTGCTCCATGGTGGATTGCATTGCAGTAATGTCTGTGCCTGGCCATGCACCTCACTGGTCCAAATTCCAGCCCTGACTTGTAGGATGACTTCCTGTCATGACCCCAGGTCTGTTTCATCACTACAGGCTTTGACAATTGGGATTTTGGTCTAGCCCTTCGTTCCACACCCAGCCTGCCCTCCTCCCTGGCTGAGGCTGTGGGACAGGCAGAGCCCTCCAGGACTCCATGAGCTGCCCCTGGTTCTCCAAGCCCCTGGCCTCACTGGCAACCACTGGCCCATGCAGTGCCCCAATCTTGGGGCATGTGATCACCCCTGAACTTTTTCTGAGACAATGGGGGCGGGTTTCAAAGCATACACCCACACTGGCCTGCAGGTGTCTAAATAGCTCAAGGTATGAACAGTCTCTTGGATAATTACTGACAAAAAAATCTGCAGGTTCAGGGAAAGAAGGCCAAGCAGTGGCCATGTGGGGATCAGGATCCCAATACAGATTCTGAACAATATCATAAAAAGAAAATAAAGGCAGTTTAAATAGATTTTGATGCTGACTTACTTTGTCTGGTTCAAAAGGTGTCAGTCTTCCCTGATGAAGTGTCCTCCTGTCAATTGCTGTTGTGCTTCGACCAATGTAGCAGTCAGATGTTTTCTCTTCTTGATGTTTCTTCATCACTGATCTCAAAGGATCAGCTTTTTGCACAGAGCTATTTATGCTTTAAAAGGAGTAAATACGTTTGTATTAAGTTGATATAAACATCTTCAAATAGCATTAAAAGTCCTCCTACAACAGATGCATCATTAAGTGGTTAAAATTTTAAGATAATATTTAATTTTGTCTGTGTGCATATCCACAGAGACACACTCAAGCACACACACATTTTGTACATAACTCTGTATTTGTGGTCTTGTTTTGCTTCCCACATTTCTCTGTGCTTGGACAATGCTGCAAGTCAAGGGTAATCCAAAGGGCAGAGTGTGAGGCCAACAGCTGCTGAAAGGCATTCATCCCTTGGTCCCACCACCCTGCCAGCTCTCTCCAGGTTATCATAACTGAGATGAATTCAGTAAAATATATTGCAGGACAGTTCATTTTTACTTGCTGTGTGCCCAACTTTTCTACGTTTTGATCTCAGATATCTCCATCAATCAAGGTTGACACAAGACCTGTAGGACCCTAAGGGGTGTGAGAGCCACAGAAGGGAAATGAGATGCAAAAAATTTCAAAAACTATAGCAGTTATTTTGACTGGAAAGTTCATGGACATTCAAAAACAGTTCCCCAATTTTTATGGAGACCTTAGAGCAGAGCACAGTGGAAATGTAAAATATTCCTGCATGACCACAGTGAAATGCATGGGATTTACAGGATTTACACAATGACTCTCAGGCATTTGCAGCTGCTAAGAAAATATTACACTGATATTACAGGGAAACAGAGGCTGTACTCCTGCCTTACCAAAACTTTGAAGGTACTGCACCTCATGTAGAATTGCCTGGCAACATGAGACAAAAGCATAGTCTCACTGCCCACATTGCTAAACTATCCCAGAAATCATAAGGGATTATGTCTCTGTCTATCAGAACTGATAGCAGAAGAATCTCTAATGCATTGAGCTGATGAATGACTAGGAAAGATGGTAAGAAACAATGGAACAATAAAAAAAAAGTTGGAAATGGCACCAATAACTCTGATTTTGAAAAGTCTCACACACTGGAGAGTGGCTGCTTGAGAAGATACGTGTAAGCTATTCATGGAAAAAATATATTTGCCATTGGCTTAGTTTACTCCAGTCCATGAGCTGATGTTCAAGGGATGTGGGTCTAGCAAAGCACAGGAGGGAAGACTGCACTATTCCTTCTCTGATAACAATGGTCAGTGTTTGACAGCTGTAAAATTTTCTCCATGTGATCCATGAAATTTAGGCTATCTGCTGCTGCAGTGGATGGTGATGTCTTATTTATATTAAAAACAACATTACAATTTAATCTACACTTGCAAGGAAGGAGCCAAGAAAGCAATCCTATTGCAACACCAGAAAACTGTAGGATTTTAAAAGGCTAAATTTTTCTTCCAAGCATAAAACAGGAGAAAGGCAATTAATTTGCTCTTTAAGACAAGGTTGCTAGAAGGTACATAAATTATTAGAATTTATTGTTAAAAAAGAATATAATTTATATTTTATGGTTGGTGATACTTTCTGCAGGCAGATTCAGTAGATATGCCTGAGTTCTCCAAACATAATCAGGTTCTCAAATAAAAGTGAATGGGCAAATTGTCAAAATATGCCTGAGACTTCATCTTGAGACAAATGGTATAGAACTAAGGACCTTTATATCTATTTCTGATGAAGAGATATTAGCTCAGAAATTGCAGAGGGATAGAAGGAAAGAGCACATAATCCATCATTTCATTGCTAACAATCTCAAGACTGAAACTGTCAAATAATTTAAAAGAACTTGAAAAGCCATTGGAGCAGTTTCACAGCAGCTCAAATCAATTTCAGCCAAGATTGCTGGAGTCTCACTCCTTTTCTTCTGTCCCCAGCCACATGTTTCCAGTCCTTCCTTTATGAGGCATCAGCAGCTACAGAGGGGAATTGACCTGGTTCATTGAGTAGAATCAGGCAGATATGAACTGGGTTTTTTTCTGTCTGGTTTGTTTTGAGCCATCTGGCTCACCATCTTCAGAAAGTGCCAATAGGGCCACAGCAGCTCAAATATTCATCAGCTTCAGCGAGACACCAACATGCAGCAGCTTTTGTTTTCCTTGTGGTTTATTATAGAAAGGATGTTGCAATTCAAGCTTTTAAAAACCTTACTTTAAGACTTGTAAATAGAAGATACTTCATGGCAAGATGGAGTCAGAGAAAGCAGTAGTGCTTCCATGAAGATGATGAGATATATCAGTCAATTCAGCTGAAGGAGCCTCCATGCAGTACAGTGTTAGTACTCCAGCTTGTTACATATGCTATTATAAAAGTCAGATTTCATTTTTCATGCATTGCATACACTAGTATATCTACTTTTAAAGCAATAATGTCAAAGGAATTCAGACAGGCTTACATGAATCACATGTAGTCTCTGTTTTCATTCAGAGGAATGTCATTCTAAGAGATAATTTGAAAATTCAGAGCCATCACTGTATCCCAGACAACCACTACAGCTTTGCTCTGCACATTTTAAGAAATTCAGATACTAAGCATTTGAACTAATGACATATGACTGGGCTCTTGATAAAGATTCTCTTAATTCCATCACCTGCCTAAACAAAGCCATCAAATTATCTCAATTTTCTTCAATGGAATATGTGGATGACCAGTAAATGCAGACCCTTGATACAAAGGGGCCACAGGATTAAAAGAAGAAGTAGCATTCCAACATGCACAAGGCACATAATTTTTTTCCAATTTTCACTGAAAACATAAAAAAAAAATTAATCACCAGATCAGCTGTTGACAACAAAAGAGGTGTAGTTTAGTTATGAAAATTGGCTTAATAAAGAACTGGTAGGCAATTCATTCTGTATCTTTGTCATGGGAGCTAATGAAGCACAGTTTGAATTGCCATCAGGGACACTGATCCTGCTCTTGGCAAAAGCAGGGACCTCTTGAAATTCCTCTAGTCCTACAGATCTGTGTTATCAGGAAGACAATGGAGAACAGGAGGAGGTATTGTTAATGAGTGTCCACCTAAACCACAGGAATTCTAAAGATACATTCTCCTGGATCTTCGTGCTCAAAAATAAATAGTTACATTTTCTAATGAGGTTTTGCCTCCCAGCTGTTAATGCCTACAGTTCTTCATCAAATTGTCCCAGAAATCTCTCACTTGTCAATTCCCATAAATAAGGATCTCTTATTACCTTAAATATCACAGTTTGTATCATGTAGAGTTCACATTCCCCCTAACAAATCAAAAAGTTGAGAAAAAGCAACAAGTATTCATGGATAAAGAGGTGAAGTTCAAATGCTATGAAAGTCTGTCCACATATTCACAGACCTTCCCTGCTTCAGAGTTGGCAATTTGTTAGAAAGAACATTCATAGCCAAGGAAATAACATGCTCAAAGGTCATCAAAATCCCTTGTAAGTTTAGACAGCAAAACCCATCTAAGATTGGAAGTAAGAATATATGATCTTGGTTGAAACATTAAGAAATGCTATCAGTATACCTGTCAGTGGAATTCCCCTCCCCTCCTCCCACTTCCTACCCTGCCAGGCAAACGAATTAATCTTTTTTCATAGAAATCCTGAAAATCTATCCATACGTGCATGTTGGGCAGGAAACTGGTAACTTGTTCTTGTTAATGCGCTGCATTCAGAAATCAAGTTGTTTTCAGAAGATCCATGTTAGTAAATATTAATCATTAATATATAATAACTATTTTGGCCCACCTGTTCATTGTTTCATAGTCTGAAAGAATCACTAATGATGTGCAGTTAAAATGGACATTTTTCTTGTCTCACTAAAGCACAACTTGAACTGGCCAGTTCCTCACCAGCTACATCATGTTACAGTACAAATAGAAATCATCCTTAAAAATATTATAGGCAACCAGAATGCATTTTTTCAGAGATGCAGAACATCTCTTGGATGTGTTTTGGTTTTTGTTTTGTTTTTTTTTTTCACTTAATAAAATAATCTCTACAAAAATTTTGTATCTTTAACATGTACTGATCATTATTCAGACTTGCTTGCTGATAGTTTTTGTGCATATCCTCAAAGTATATCAGCTTTGACAAAAATAAATCAAATGGCAATTGTTTTGCCCTCTTGGTTACAGCTGATTAAACTCACCAGTCCAAGCTAGCTTTAACTTACATATGTTATAGAAGACATGCATGTCTTCTTCCAATCCTAGAACCATACAATATTTTAGGTGGCAAAAGACTCCCAAATCGTCAGTTCCAACCATTGGCACAGAACTGTCAAGTCCACTACTAAAGCATGTCCCAAAGTGCCATATCCATACGTTTCTTGAACAGTGCCAAGGATGGTGATTTTACCACTTCCCTGTTCAGCCCATTCCAATGCCTGGCAACTCTTCTGTTGCTCAAGGTTATCCCATTCACTTTGATGTGTTCCTATGCTCAGTTTCTCAATTTTGGATAGAAATAGTATGATAGGTTTTTTTGTCTGTATCCTAAATTCAGAATTATCTAGCTTCACAGGATCTGTGAGGGAAAGCATCCACTGTCTGTCCACTGCTGTCAAAAGAGCTCAAATCCCAAGGAAATACAAGTGAGTCACCACGTTCAGATCTATCCCTATGACACAGATTTCGGGCTTCTCATTAATGTTCCATTTACCTGAGGCTTCAATTCTAGAGTCAAATAATTTACAGCCACTCTATTCACTGTAAAGTCTTTCTGTGCCATCAGATCAGATAAAGTGTGTGTNAATCTGTGAGGGAAAGCATCCACTTGCTGTCAAAAGAGCTCAAATGCCAAGGAAATACAAGTGAGTCACCGTGTTCAGATCTATCCCTATGACACAGATTTCAGGCTTCTGATTAATGTTCCATTTACCTGAGGCTTCAGTTCTAGAGTCAAATAATTTACAGCCACTCTATTCACTGTAAAGTCTTTCTGTGCCATCAGATCAGATAAAGTGTGTGTGTCTCTGTCAAATATTTTAGAGTTCACTCAGGACATCTGGGCACTATGCCCACCAGTCTAGCTCATGCCTGTGCTGGATTCCAGTTGGACTGGATCCAATCCTGGCTAGATGACGAAAGCCCAGATAGCAGTGAGCCTAAAAGTCTGCTGTCCTCATCTTCCCTCTTCTCAAAACTGTTGTTGAATTCACAATTTTTATTGCACATGGCTGTGTGCCATAGGAGGCAATTATCAGTATCTCTTTTCATATCTGGCACTGTATAGAATTCCCTGAAGTTACTGTCTAGTGACTTTCAAACACATGCTCACTATAGTGCATCAGTTGCCTCCCTTCTCATTCGATATTTTCTACATTTTATTTCAGCCCCTATGCAGGCAGGGAGTGGAGTGTTTTGGCTAATCTAAGTTTTCCTTTAGCCAAAGGAATAGTTTCCAGTAGGGAAGATGAATTTCAGAGAGACTGCACACTTGAGCAAAGCATACATTTTAACCAAATCTGAGCAAAGGTAAGAAAAGGAACTTGTAATATCCAAGGTGCTCATAATATGAAGCAAGAAATACAACGCCAAGAGAAAGAAAAGCGTAAAGAAATATTCAGATATCTAAATTCTAAACAGTGGGTGGTGTTAGAAATGTGGTAAGCTGGATATGGAGGAGCAGTCATGGACACACCAACCAGAAATAAGCATCTAACTTGACGTACAGAGCTAACTTGTCACAACTTGTAAAAGTCTGAGTGGTTTTCCCACTGAGTTGCACAGGGAGAAGGACACTTACATATTGGCAAGCAAGGCCTCAAATGGCAAAATACTAGATTTATCGTTTGCCAAGGCAAGGGGATTCCCTGTAAAATCAGCCTGTGGAGTAGCAGGTGCAAGATGTTCTGAAAATACACAATTCAGTTAGGTGAAAAAGAGTTTTTCTCCTGCTACTGCAAAACCAGAAGAAAATCTACAATTCATGTAGAATTATGCACAAGCAAGAAAACATGATCATGCTTATACACACTTTCGTTTGCAGAAATTTTGATTCCAAAGAACATTCTTTTAAATACATATTTGAAGCTCTGACTACTGGCAATAGAGACGCATACTATTCTATTCACATCTATAAGGAAGAGCTTCTGCAAAGATGTCTTCAGCCCCTCATGGGAGATGCTGTGGCTCTTGTGATTAACTCTCCATGAACTTTCTTTTGGTTTGGATGAAGATACTGTCCCTCACAGAATAGCTTCTGCAACCTAGAGGAGAATTTGTTCTAAGTACGTAATTTTAAGTTCAAGTCACAGCTAGTAGAATCAAGCAGCCTTGAAATTTAAAGTCATTTGCTTTTCATAAAAATAATGATCTTAAAACACAATAAATTAAATTCCCCATGTTGTTCCACTAGGGACTGAATGTCCTCAGTATCAGACAAAAACTTTGTCAGTACCATCCCAGCATCTTATATAGAGTATCCTAATACTACTTTCACATAACAAAAATATTCAGTGTCTTGAGTAGTATTACATCAGCAAAGTGGTAGAAATAAAACAGAAATCTAGCCAACAGCAGAAGTCAATTGGCTTTTTGTTATCCTTGCTTTTATTGGAATTTTTATATTTAAATTATGTAACTGTGACTAATCTTTTTTTTTTTTCCTGATCTTCACAATCGATAAAAGGGTAAGTCATAAGAGCAGGTAGGTTTGGGAAAAGTAAAAATAAAGTGAAATTTAATATCAAATTATGTTTTCAATGAAATTTAAGTGTTAGGTGAAAAATCTCATTAGCAACTACATTACAATCAAATAAAAAAAGAGACACAGTGCTTCTTCACTCCAATAAAGCAAAGGACAGGTTCGTTGGTGGTTCTAACATTTTTTTAAACATACCTTATTAGATATTAGATTTTAAAATTAGGGAAATGCCTAAGAGAAAATGGCTCAATTTATTTTCTTATAGGTTTGGCCATTCTGTGGAAGTGTAGGGTTCATTACATCAGACTGTACCACCTAGGAGATAATTATTTTTTCTTGTTTCTTTGATGCCCAGGCTAGGTGGAAGAGGAGCACACAAAGAGTGTATTTTAACATGGCTCACAGCTGACATTCCCCCTTCAGGCTAAGCACGGTGGGAATGGAGGGACAGTATTCACACATGACAGCTCCAAAGAAAAACTACTGCATTTTTCAAACAGTATTAAGCAGATACATCTTCCAGTACCAGGGTCTCTGGTACCTGGTATGAATTTTCTGTCCATGAAATTCATAGCTTTGGGGTTTTTTTCCTGCTTTCCATCTCTGATGTTCTGAAACTCTGAGCTCATCTCAAAGGTCCTTTTTCTGCCTGGTCAGCAACACAACCTGGTTTCTCAGTTTGCTGTAGGCAGCATGCCAGCAGGACTCAGTTCTCCTGAACTCCTTCTGCAGTCCAGCAATCTGCTGTTTTAATATATATCAGTGAAAAAAAAAAAGTGTGCCTGCTCTGAACTAGGCTGCCCACCTCACATATCCAGAAGCCTTGGAGCCTTTTATTCTGCTTAAAGGTCTACAGTATTAAGGTATGCAATAAAAAAAATAAAACCACATTTGAAATTATTTCAACAAAGAAAAAAATCATCCCCAAACAATTAAAAAATACTACTTTGCACCTCCTATATTTAAAACAAACTTATTGTTACAAAACCAGCAGAGACAAGTCCATGCTGAAGAATATAATGAAATTCAAACTAACCATGCAAATAATCAGCATTAAACCTCAATGTCTTTGAGAAAAGAAAATACAAGGTAGATTTTAGTGACAAGAATGTCAGATAATCAGATCTTCATGTGGTGAAAAGGGCACAGGAATAGTTAGATCCTTCTTACAAACAGCAGGGGATTGTAAAGACATAATTTTCAACTGAGTTGAAAAAGAAATTAATGAAAATTGGAGAGGACATTTCCATATACATCCATTCCCATTATTTTTGCCTTCTCCCTTCTTCCTTCACCTGTGCTGATGCAAGCACTGAGTCCTTTTCCTTCGGGGCTCTCATGCTGGATAGTGCAAAGAGAATACTGGTGGAGTTGAGCTAGAAATGTCCAGTTTGCCCTGTGGTCAACCAATTGTCAAATGCAACCCTTTCACACTTTCCCTTCACTTGTGTGTCTGCCCACTTGTTTCCTGATGACATTCCTGCTCTGAATTTGGCACACCCTCCAGCCATTTTTTAGAAGCAGCAGACTTCTGAGTTTGGGAATTACTGAGATAAATAACCTCAAAACTATTTTGGTTTTGTTTTGTGGAAAAATATATTTTTGGATCTGCACTCATTATGTTTTTCAAGTAAGAACAAAAAATTAAAACAATTCTATCAAATTCCATCTCTAGAGCTAGGCATAGTCAAGAAACACAACTATTCCCTGCAAAAGTTCAATTTTTTTTTCTAATCCCAAGTGGAAAGAAAACTCATATTTTAAAATATTATGCAGAGAGTACATTCAAAATACTTTAAATCAAAATGCTAAAACAGCCTCACTGAAACATTTCCTGATGAAAATGTGACTTGTAGACAAATATGCAGCATAAGGAGAAAAAACATTCACTATGTGTATGGTCCAAAAATATGTATCTCAAAAATGTACAGATGAAAAGTAAAAATATTTTGAACAAAGTACAATGTTGCCAGTATGAATTGTTGTGAAACTTTTTTGATCAGGAAAGTAATTTAAATTGTCAGTTTGCTGTCAAATATATCAGATTGGTTTAGACATCCTTTTGCAGCAGAACATTGTTCCAGACATTTCTAGGCTTTGCCATTGCCTATTCTTTTATTTTATAAAAATATAGCTTTCAGCTGCTCCATCTCTGTAATTGGTTTCACATGGATTACCATTTTTTTTCTCTGTTTATCAGTGATTCTTTTAGAAAATTGCCCCTAAAGTCATATTATGTCTAGCTGTTTCTAATAGGGATAATGGCCACAGATAACCAGAGGTTATTTTATCACTAAGAAGTCTGAAATAGAAGCTTTAAAAGGATAGAATCCCCTAAAGGAATTTAGAAGAAACCATAATAAAAGACTTAGGGGTGTTATTAGGCGGGTTAGATTGTTAGACACAGGGCTAGATATCATGAAAATACCTCAAAGTCAAAGATCAGGATAGTTGAAAGAAAAAAAAAACCAACAAATACTCAGCACAGGAATGAGAATGGTGACCATTAACTGTGTTGCACTTGGCACACTGAGTCCTAATATTTACAAGTAGGAAAGTTCACTATGCAGGAGTTGGAAATTTTTCAAGAGACAGCTCAGCTGAGCAAATCAGTACAAGGAAGTATGAGAAACATGGGGACTTTTAACTTCCTTAAATAATGGTAGGCACAACCAATTTTTTTTTTCTTATACAAAAGAAAGGGAT
This sequence comes from Polioptila caerulea, assembly GCA_013397295.1. Taxonomy (NCBI): domain Eukaryota; kingdom Metazoa; phylum Chordata; class Aves; order Passeriformes; family Certhiidae; genus Polioptila; species Polioptila caerulea. Next base: position 152,326 of record VYXF01011181.1, read on the forward strand.
CTACTTTTTAAAAACAAACCAAAGCAGTATCTTATAAAAAAATTAAAATCTTCACGGTACATCTAACTATCCTAAAGAAGTGGCATGAATAATTTGCCATGTGTGGCAAATGGAAAGATTCAGGTAAAAACATAGGATGTTTGTATGAAAGGATATTAATTGATAAGAACTGCGTATTTATTCTGCAGAAGACAGCTTACTTGCATTTCTTCTGATTTCACATGTTCTCCACTGGCTGTAGCTGTTCCTTTCAACTTGCTCTGGGACATTTTTTGTTTCTTCAGTAAAACATGCAGTTTTACTGCAGTTTCATGCACCTTCTTTGGGCATGATCTTTGGAGGGCTTGGGCTTGTCCCTCATATGCTGGCTGATACTGTTGGGAGCAGCAACCAGTTATCAGCACTTGTCAAAATTAAGGTACTTCCTCCCAAGGAACACTCATGCATGCTTTCAGCTGCAAAATTTGCTCTATTTAGCAGCTGGAAAGATTTCTGATTGAAATCCTTTGACAATATAATGACCATGAACTTAGAGGCTCTTAAACACATTTTGTATTCATATAGCTAAATCAGGGCAGACCTGCAGAAGGCACAGCTTGTTGCCTGTCAGTGTGCCCATGAAGCCCTGCAATCATGCAAAGCTGGGGACTGGGCTGTATTTTCATTTGCCCAGTCATTACTATAAATCAGATTAGCCATAGACCTGAATCAAATGGGATAAAGTATTTACTTTCCACAGGTAAATACACTCCAAGAGTTAAATGTGAGTGTTCAGATAAGGTTTTGCCTTTGAACTCCATGGCTCAAGACATGACTGATCTGGAAATGCACTCAACACTCAGAAACAGGGGAAGAGTACAAATCTTTACGTATCCTCAAACAGAGCTTATATGACTGTGATCTAACTTCTAAGTTAATTTTTAATCTGACATGAAATTATTTGTTAGTTTCCTGCTAACAAATAAAACGCAAGCTTCCAGCTCCCTTTATGACCTACAGCCACCATCTTGTCCTTCACCATTACTCAAAAAGAAACATGAACTACAGGAGGCAGCCATGACCTCGTGTTTCCCTCTCAGTAATGGAATTTAGCACCTTGGCAGGAAAATGTGAAAGTTCTCATGGACATTAAGAGAAAAATTATCTCCCTATATCCTGCTGCTCTTTGTAATTGATCTCCTAATGTTGCTGTTGTTGTTTTTCATTCTAAATAAGCTTGGCTAATATTCTGGCTAAAAGCATGATGGAGAAAGCCCCAGCAACAGTCGATATAAGTATTAATTGTCCTCAAAATAATCAAATTGAACGAGCAAATAGAGCCCCTGTGTGGTTATGTCCAACCTACCACTCCTCCATATCCAGACCAGTTACTCTGAAATACAATGCACTCCAACAAAAGCAAGATGTAAGATCTATGTGTAACATTTTCCACTGCAGACTGAAAAGTACTGTGTTTAGCCAAGGCTAGAAAACAGGCCCTGCCCTGAGGAAATGCAACAACCAAGGATACCAGGAACACTTGCGACACTTCTTTAGAGCTGCTGACGAACAGTTCATAACCCAGCTAAAAATTACAGATAGGAACTAGGTGCAGAACGCAGATAGAAAATACATGAGAAGAAGCTAAGCACTTTGCACAAACTGAAATTCTTGCTTGCATGCCAGGCACACCTCTGCATGAGGCAAATTGAGGCAGGACTCCCTGTGAGGCAAGAACATACATGAGGCAAAAATCTTTTTTCTAAGAAAAGCTTTTTCAGTGAGAGGCAGGTGGGAAAAAATAAAACAACCAGCAACACATTGGCTGCTGCCATTGGTCCAGAAAGCACACAGATTCCATACTCTAAAGAAACTGTGCATTAAAAATTGCAAACAAGCAAACAACCATCACAGAATCCTCTGACTGACACCAAGTGCCAGCAGATCAACCTCAGTGCTGCAGGAGTAGAGCCACAGGCTGATGCCTTGAGCACTGTCCAGGCTGCCTTAGGCACCAGATATACACAACATGCTACAAACCAACTGCTTTTACTCTCTTGCTCATATGATTTGTGCCTGGAAAGGTCTGAAAACAAAGTGCTTGGAAACAAAGGAATGGGTAGGTTTGGGCAGGTTCTGGCATGTTGTGCTGCTCTGGAAAGGATTTCCATTTTTTCCAGGGAGCACAAGTTCTCACATGGCACAAGTGAACTGCTATCAATGGGCAGTCATCTGGTGTCCCTAACAGGGTTACTGATTTAAAAATGCAAAGCAGATCCTTGGATTGCATAAATCAGCACAGGGCCAACACAGCCAGGGAGGATAAGCTGCCTTGTGCAATTAGTTTTATCTCATAAATTAGAAAAAGTGAGTGAAAAGATGTACACATTATACTGGGCAGGCATTTTTGGATAAACATCTGTGTGGGAATGCTAGGGGCTGCTATGGCTAATGATATGAATAAATCCATGCAAGCTCTTCTAAAAATTTGCATTATAATGAAAAAGTCAAAGTAATTGCATTGATAAGGCAGCACAGTCAGCAGGCAAAGAATACAGAGCTGGCAGAATTTGGCATTGCAGTAATTCTGCACCAGTGCATCACTCCACAGTCAAAATACACAGCAGAAAAAGTAAAAGCAGCATCTAATTTCATTAGTAGTTTCATGAACTGCCAAACCCCACAAATACATCTGGAGCACCTATCATGGTCAACTAGAAATCCAAGAAGGATCTTAAATGAGACTGTTAATTTTTAAGACATTTTGCTAAAAGGCAGTTATGGGAGAAAATGTTACAATCAAGTAAATGCAAAATAGGCTTTTGCACTATCCCATCATCTTTGAAATTAAGAAGAATGGACAAGCAGATCTGAAAAATAATTTCTTATTTTGCATAATACATCAAAAAATCAAAATCAATTAATTATGCTAATTTTGAACCAGTTAAGAACTAGGTTTGAAATGCAAAGAGGAAAAGAATGTCTCCTGTGTTTATAGGAGATGGCACCTACTAATTTCTAACAGATTTCATCGCATTAAAAATTTGTATTTGATTTGATTGTAAGCAAGTTCAATTTTTACTAGAGCATTTGTATAGCCTACAATTAGTTAGTGCTCTGAAGGCACTTCAATTACAAACCACATAGTTCCAAAATTATTTATTGCAGGGATTTTGTGTTAAGGAATTATTTTTCTTCTGTGAAAATGTAAACAGAAACCAAAGCAAACTAAAACTTTTACAGCATGTAGTAATTACAAATTACAAAAACAACTCTCTTGAATTTTCAACTTCTTAATTTGTACGGTGTCAAACACATCCTCAATGTGGTCAAAAGATTAGCATTCCTGAAATAAGAATGCTGTTGGCATTGATGTGTGCTCTACACTTTTTGTTAACCTCAGAAATATGTCCTACCTTAATTTGAATGTGAGAAGTTTATCCTTTACTCTATCAGCAGCCTGATCATATTAAAAAAAAAAAAAAAAAAAAAATTAGCCTGAGTTCTGACTGCTTTCACTGTAATCCAAAGATATGCAGCAAATTATGGGAAGCATTTGGCATTACTCAGCTTTAGACCCAAACTGCACCAGTGTTTTGAGAGCTGGCCTCCTTCAGTGAGGTGCTTTACTTTTAATCTGGATGGCTAAATAGGTATTTCAGTTCAAAATCAACACAGGTGCCCCAGGAAAGAAGCTAGCTGGTAAGTAAGAACCTAGTAGCCTGATTTTAAGGATTCTGAAAGGAATATTTTCCTCACAGCACACACAAATGAGTTTCTTGTGTGTACAGATTTACCTGCCAAAATGCCTTGCTTCCTCCTGCTCTTCTCTCACCACGGTCAGTGAAGGGGTTCTTCTGTGGTACATGTCAGGCTCCAGCCCTCTGCTAAGGATGTTCTGGGATTCTTCTGTATCTGTGATAATACACAGAACTTTGTGAATATTTATGAACCCTCACTATGTTTTTAAAACCACAGACTACATAAGTGCTTAATCTATCAAAAAGAATTAATGTCTTTTGCCTAATTATGCAAGTATTCCATTCCTGGCATGGGTCTTAGTAGGGCAATCCAAGCCCTACAAATCAAGTAAGTGAAACAGATTTGGGTGTATATTAGTGTCAGTCACTAAACTCCTTTATAGGAATGTGAATGCCATGTGATGGTTCAACTTTAATCTGAATGTAACTTTCAAAGAGGCCTCAGGAACCCTTTTTTAACAGCAGTCTGACATGGAGTATAGTGTGCTCAGTAGATTGTGACAGAGCAATTGAGAGCCATCACAAGTGAATATTTCTGCCCTGGTGACTATTGCAGACAGGAAAACTTATTCTGACTGATCTTACATGAAGAGAAAGCCAAGGGGTTTAGGATGAGGAGTCAATGCATGGGAAGTCCTTCAGTGGAAACTAAGAAAAGTCAAGAACCAATTTAATAAAAAGTACCAAAGCCTGCTGAAGCAGGATACCATTTCATTACCAGAAGTAAGATCACTGGGCCCAAAGGTGAGAAACATTGATTGACCAAAAAGCTGGGATCACATTAAAGAAAAACTGAGTGAAGATATCCTTAGGAAATTATAACATTGTCACTGATCTGGGACTTTCTGTGCCTTAGGAGAAAAACACGCAAATTTGAGAGATAATTTACTCACTTTTTAAAAAGTCACAAATGTTATCCCTGAGGAAGTTAAATAGAAAATGTCAACATTTCACTGTCAAGGGGTGAGTCAAACCTAAGCTACAGGGAATTCTACCCCTGAGTTCAGGATTCATTGAACATCGCACTCATTTCATGGGATCAAAAATCTGCACCTGAAAGTGCACCTCGAACAACAGACTTAGGAAGAATGACTAGTGATGATGGAGAAGTAAGAAAAACAAGGGGCTTGCAGAGGTATCTCTTCCCTCTTGTCTGTTTTTTCCAGTTCAGGTCTGATAAATACTGACATATAACTAGAGAGTACAGGTGGAATAAGTCATAAATCCAAGACAAAAAATTTTCCCCAATGAAAAATAAACACAAACTAATACTTGGGTAGTTCTTACCTAATGTTTCTGCAGTTTTTTTCCATCGTGCCTCCACTTCAGAGTTTTCTTGGATTTTGAAAGTGGGAATCTCAAGAGCCACTCTTGAAGATAGCAGATGTAGGCTTGTAACATTGCTGGCCCTATTCCCATTCTTTGACTCAGGCTCATGCTTTCTCCTTTTCAATCTTGTGAGGTCAAATAGGGACTGCTGAAAAGAAGAGTGAACCTTGCTCCCTTTCACATCGACTGCTCCAGTACTAGAATCACTGCTTGTCCTGCAGGAGACATCTTGTTGACCTGAAATTGCTTGAATATCTTCTTTTCTTGGTGGTGATCTGCTGTATTTCCGAATAGAGATTTTTTTCTGTTCCGCTGGGTTTCTCACTAGCATTCTCACCATCAGAAAGATCCAAATGCCTGTCAGTGTGATCTACTCCCTGAGGCACATGCTGGGAGGGATTTTGAGCATGGTGAGGTTTGGGGTCATCATCCCTTTTTGGGGGTAAGCAGCTTGACCCACAGGAGAAAGATGCAACTTGCCATGTTGAGGCAACTGTTCCCTTCCTTTGCTACTCTTACCACAAGGTTGAGGATGAGCTTCCCTTCTCCACAGCCTCAGGTGAGCTACATGTAATTTTTATTCTCTTGTCATTAAACATCTTAAATCCAGTTTGGATTTGTCTTTTGCTTTCTGAGTTCTGGCTCCCTACAACAATTTCCTGTGGGGAAACCTGAACCCACTTCTGACCCTGTGTGAATGCAGTACCTGCATTCCACTCTGCCTCCTCGATGTGATCTGATTCTACATCCTGGAATGTGTAATGGCTTCGCAGGACTTCCAAGGGGGTTTTTTCTCCCTCTATGGGACGACCTTTCAGAGGCTGATCCACCCTACCTAGGTCCTTTTGCAGAGTACCCTCCATAGCTCTTCCAGCAGTCTTGCCCACTTTTCCTAGAGGATTTGTGTGATGAGTCTCCACTTCCTCACCTACTTGCAGGTTTGTATCTGTCACATTTTGGGACATGGTTGCAGGATTCAGGACATCTCTGTGGTGAGGTACCAAGATTTTCTTTTGAGTCTTCATCTCCCTCAATCACTTATTTTTCTTCTGCACTTAGCTCAACTACTTTTGTTTCACAACGTCAGTCTTAACCTTTATCTCCCTGTCAGCTAAAGCACTGTCAGCCTCTTTCATGTGTATCCATCTGCATGGAGCTACTGATCTGCATATTTAGCTGAGAGTATTCCCCTGGCTGCAGTATGCCTCTGTTCACTTGGCCAGACTGGGAGAAATGCCCCCAGCAATTCAATACAGCTCTTCAGGAATGCTTGCTGTCTTCTTTAAAGGTTTCTGTTGAATTTTTCTGAGCCTTGCCATTCCCTCTCTTCATTTCAGAAAAACTTTTTGAGGTGTTATTTTTGGCTTGCTGTGGAAGAAAACAAAAATTAAACCTTGACAATCACAGACAATCATTCTCCAGAAAGGAAGATGTTTACAATAACTGAAAAAATTGTGACACTAGAAGTTTAAAAGACCCCTGGGTGTGGATAACTGAGTACATAAGAAACAGCCCTGACATTACAGGGAAGGCATGAGAAGCATGCCTTTTTAGAAGCAGTTGCAACGTGATGCTTCCATTCATTCATTCATTAGTAGAGTCAAAGGATTAAGATGTTGCTAGATGTCTATATGATAGAAGATGAGAAAAAGTATTTCCTTCTTTGTTTTGAGGGGAAGTTGCGGTAGTTTTTACAACATGACACAGAAATACATAGCTGCATCAGTTTGAGATGTTATTTTGCCAGGGAGACAATAGAGAAAATTTCTGAGTGATGAAACGTGCATCTTCCAAGCCACCAAGCTGAACCAAATGCTGAGTCTGACACCTAGAGGTGTCAGGTATAAGCTCCTCTCAAACTGTACCCACAGCAAAAAGCAGAACACGCTCACTGTACCTGACCTTTGTACAAAACCTGTATTTGGAAATGCTCCTATGCTCATAGTAGTGGCACATGAGAGACCAATTATTGTGGAGCAAGCAGAGTCAACCTTGATGTCTAATTTAACTAAGTGTCTTGAGACCTGAACACAAACTATGACCCAGAAAATAGATGGAAACAGCAGAATCCAGTGGGAAATTGTTGGGGAAAGGATTGTGACTAATACAGCCCTTTTCTTTTTCACTTTGGGGAAAAATCAACCAATACCACATGAAAGAACAGTAGAAAAATGTTCTACCATGAAATGAACCAAAGCAGAGCCTACACAATATCTCTGTAAGAATTTGTCAAAAAACAAAGTGAATGCACGGATGGCAACAGCACCTGTTGCTCCTTCTGCTGTTTTTCTTTGAGATGATTGTCTGCTTTAAGTTGCTCTACAAAAAAATTTTCAGAAGTCTTCTGTCTAATATCAATTGCTAGTGTGATTTGCCTAGACAAGGAACAAGAAGGTACTTGTTTGTAACATTCTCTAGTTGGTTTTCTATTGATAATTTGTATGGAGGTGATATGGAGTTTAGAACTGTAAATGGTCTCTGCAACTCTTTTAAAATGCGGAGCTTGTTAGTAAAATCTCTCTTATGTGTGAATCCAACTCTCACTTTAAAACATTCTGTGTAGACCAAGCATTAATTATACTTTCAGTAAGCAACATTTTTTGGCTGGTATCAGTCTGTTCTTAGAAGTAGGTAAAAAAATAGTCAAAAGGGAAAATATTTCAGTTATTTTCTCCAGACTGGAGTTGATGACAATCAGAAAGAACTCACTATCTCTCTGATAGAGTGGCTTGAATTAGATGGTGAAGAGTGATAGAGTAGAAAAAAATTATGTCTATAATGTTGTTGAAGGCCAAATTGAAACATGGCTCAAAATGAAGCATACTACAGCATACATGAACATATTTCAAAGGAAATGTACTTGAACCTTAATTTAGTCACTTATTAACAATTTATACTAAGTATTAAAAAATCCTGGGGTTAATAGAAGTGCTGGTTGTGCAGCGCATAACTGTCCTTCCTACACCCCATCTCTACCCAGCACCACTGTACCATGGATAACCTTTTGGTTTGTCAGTCTGTCTGTTATCACACTGTGATCTAATAGTATTAGATGTGTAGGGAAAACTCTTGCTAAAGGGGACTCAACATTAGACAATGCTCATGGCACTGAAGCCTGCTTCAAACCTAATATAGCCTGGTGCCATAGTGAAAATGTCATGAAGAGCTGGAGAACATTCTGTGCTTTAGTTTCATCCAGCTCATGATAACACCACAATGTGAACCAAAGCACAACAAGTGGGGATGGCTGGGAGGCAGACTTCAGAAGCTCCCTGTTGACCCAAAAGTGCATACAAGGACAGGGTCACTTGCCCAGACATGCATATGGTCTTGCCACATCTTCCCAGTCTTCTGCTCCAGAGGTCCCTGTCTTCCTTCTCTGTCCAGCTCTCATATGGTTAACACATGAATATTCTCATGATCTTTGCTCTCAGTCTGTGCTTTCCTAGAAGTTTGCTGCATCTTTTTCACACTTGATGGAAGGCTCAGCATGCCAGACACCTGCTGCTTCTATCTGCACCATCTGAGGAAAGATAACAACTCTCAGCACTTTTCCCCTTACCAATGCCAGCCCACCTATTCCTCAGTGTCCTTTTGCAGTGCAGTGATGAACCAGATCAGAAAAGCGACCCAAGTTAAATGTTACATTTCTCCTTTCTCCAGATAATTTTAACAAGGGTTACTTCACTGCCCTGTTCAATAAATAGGCATATAAAAATTGGCAAAGATAGGGAGGAATGAGCTGCCATCACAAACTGATGGCCACTGCAGAAATGATGGCATATCAGCAGATTTTATCTCTCCCTGACAACATTTACTTTACTTCTATGGTTTGAAGATCACAGTTACAAAACCAGTTCATTTTTATGGGCTAGACCAGTATCCCATTATACCAGTAGATCAGCTGCCAGGCTATAGACCAATGTTTGCCCATGCACACCTGCCACTCTCAAGCAAAGGAAAGAGCTGTTGTGTTGCATATGTAACACAAAGAGTATGTATACCATCAAGGAAAATATGTGTTTGCAGCTTGACTGACTGACTGAGATAATTTCTCACCTGGCTTCTATATTTCCAGTCTTCATCTTCCCCTCTATACCAAAGTGAGATGATGAAATCTCCTCTTTTAGTTGTTCTCTTTGTTCTTAAAAAGTTTCAGAGAAACATCTTTTTATTGACTGCTCTCTAAGCAGCAGGAAAAAGGGCAATGTGAACAAAGCCTTTACAGAATGAATAAATGAAAAGTAAACATCCTCAAAGAATTAGAAATGTTTGTATTTTCAACAACATACACAAGGTTTTGATTTTTAAAGACCATTTTACAGAAAACAAGTGAATTAAGTGGGTGGAAGGATTCAACCTGTTGAAAAAAAGGTTTTTTTGAGGCTACTGATCCTCAAATTTAGTGCTGGAATCATGGAAAGGACAAATGGTAAGACGCATATTCTCTACCTATAGAGATTTGTAGTGCTTGCTTAATGTGTGCACAACAGAAGGTGGCAGTGAAGGCACTGCTAGACAGTACTGAACAACTTGTGTGTCTATAATTATGTGACTTGCTAGCCACTCATGAAACGGTTTAATTAGCACTCTTTGTACACATGAGGGTTTCTAATGAGGTATTTCAAAATTGCAAATGTGTGCATCTTCCTGTTGAAGCTTACTGGCTATGTTCACTACAAGAATTCTGCTTCAATTAATTTTTCTTCTGAGTGTCAGCTAGTGGTAAATTGTTCTTCTAGGTTAAGCTAGAGTAGACAACTGGAGCAAAAAGCCTTTACTTGCTCATTCATACCACACACTGTTGCTGTAGAAGGAACAGTATAACTCACTTCATCGTGTAAATATGGCCAGTGCTATTGAAGTCCTCTGCAACTCACTGGAAAGACTTTCTGGTCCAGCAACAGGAATACAAAAGTTTTATTCGTCCCTCAGTCTTACCCAGCTACACACCAAATATCCTCCAGTCTCACACCAGACAAGCAGAGCTGTTTCTGCAACTTTCCCACCTGCCCTGCACCAGAATATGGCTGAGGAGGCAAAGGTGACCAGTAGGTTAACAGCAGCAAGAGATGCAGAACTCAAGTCTTACAGGTCTCCCCTTAACACTTCTTTAGGCTGAGGCTGGCAGAGCACTGGAACAGGCTGCCCAGGGACAGGGACGTCGTGGGGTCTCCCCCTCTGGAGACATTCCAAGCCCGCCTGGATGAGTTCCTGTGTCACCTGCTTAAAGTGACCCTGCCTTGGCAAGGGGTTCAACCCTAACTGTTCTGTGGTTCTGTCCTTCTGTGATTCAGTGATTCTTCCACCCACAGACTACCTCCCAATCCCCCATACTTGTACTGTCAAAAATATTTCTGAAGCTCTCCTATACACTTCACCAGGCAATGGATCCAAGTTCAGTGTAAACCAGCAAGAAAATAGTTCCAGGGAGAAGGAGAACAGACTCATTCAGTGAGAGTACTTGTCCTGAGCTAGCTTTAAGAATATGAAATTAAAATTTCAATTGTACTATGGGAGTGTCTCACAGTGTCAGTCAGGTCTCCCTGTAGAAGCTCGAAGGAGTCCAGGATGCATGTCTGTATTACACTTATATTCTCTTCCCTTTTAAGCTGTTTATTCCCACTTCTTTTTGCACCTCTTCCCTCCATTTTGAAATCAGCTTTTGATTTCCTGTAAATTGCTCTTTTATTCTTTCTTACCCTTTGGTATGTTCCCACAGTAGATGAATCTGGCAAAGTCTAGCTAAGAGAAGATGCCAAGTAGCAGTTTACATTGTTTTAATAACTCTCAGTGCTGCTACTATGCATCAGTGTGAGAAAAACCAAGATTGCTGGCAGACAGCAGGCCTTCTTCTAGAAACAGGTTCTCACACCTTTGGAAGCTATAACCACATCATAGTTATGCTTTTCCCCCTAAGTATAACATATTGCCTACTTCATATATCTTAGTTTCCCAACTTAATGACTTCTCCATTTTTATCTACAAGGTGCAACTTCTCCCAATATTAGAGGCAGGATGACTGTGATTCAAGAAGTAAAAAAAAAAAATCAAGTTTACAATATTTTAAGAGCTTTTATTATAAGCCACCATAAAAATAAAGCACCGTCCTCTGACCTGCAATAAAATCAGTTAGAATCACTAGCAAAGGCAAAAATTCACAGGAGCTACATAATAGGTTTAGGTTCAGATTTCCTTTCCAGCACTCTTTGCCCACCTGAATCTGGAAGCTGCACATGTTCTCCTGAGATTTCTGAGCTGCTCTCATTTGGCATGGACTCTGGGGTCTGCCTCGCCAAGCAGAACACATTGCCAAGGGAAACGTTTGTGAGAATTCCAGGCCCTCTGCCTGGGAACAATTTTGTGGTGGGAACTGGACAGGAATGAAAGTAGCTGGGAAGCATGGAAGGGGTGGCATTGTGGCTGCTAGGTGAGAAGGAATTCCAAGAGAAACAGAAAAGCCTAAAAGTAATCACCAGAGAAGAAAAATTAGAGAAGCTTAAGACAAGTGTTTTAGCATTGAACTAGAAATCTCTTGTTAAACTGTTATGACATGAAAACAATCTTGCTTTCATGTTTCCTGGTGGTTTGTGTGTTCAGAAAGAAATAGTCAAAATCTGCTTGTTATTTTATTTAAATTGTAAAACCTGCTTGCTGCAATCATCAGTTGTAACAAAATTTATTATATGATACGGGATGTTGAATTAAAGAGAACTAAGTACTCTTGGGCATTCAAGAAACCCCCATCTACCCTAAGACTCCTCAATTCCACTAGCAGGTAAAAGATATGGATCTCAAAATATTTCTGAGGCATACATGACTGCAAAAGGGAGGAAGGTTTTCCTTTTAGCTCTGGATGGCTGGTTATGCATTCTGTTAGAAGACTTACCAGTGGAAAAAACATAAGCAGCTCTGCATAGGGATCAAAGTCTAGGTTCAATACCTCCAGGAAAAAAAAACCTTTATAAATTAGGCTTGCTTTTTATTTTCTTTCTTTATACCACAAATCCTCTCTGTCCTCTGACCTAACTTCAACAAGCAGACAGAGAATGACTGAGACTGAAAATGCCTTACCCCTCAGTTAAGGCAATTTTTGGAAGAAGGCTGAACTGTGGACTTGAAACTGTCTGGCATAGACTCGGGACCTAACTCACTACCCTTGAATGCTGTGTTACTTCTTTAAATGTATGGAAACATTAAAGCAACTACCTTTGCCATAATAAGATAAGTCATAGCCCTACTAGTTCTTCACATTTTATGTCTTTAGAGCTTAATGGGACCAAATTAATGCAGAGTCTTTTGCTATCCTAAACCTACACAACTTCCAGTAACAAAAGAAGACTTTGAGTGCAGGTTTTTCTTCCTTTTAATTCAAGTCAGTCCTTTGTCTGTGGCTTTATATGTTAGCTAAATGTAGCTGGATATGCAAATACACCCAAAGAGAATCCTATAAATGTATTTCTTACTGTACAAGCTTTGTCCTGAGTTCATAGCACTAACTGCAGTTACTTTCTTCAGAAATGCATTAAAGAATTCACAGCACTGGTGCAGGGAGAAGATAAATTTATATGATGAAGCATAGCAGACATAAGTCACTTTCCTTCTCATGCTTCAGCCCTTCCTGAGAACCCAAAAATGTGGCACAGCCATAGAACAGTTCTGCTCCCAATGAACTGCTGACAGTAACAACAAACACCTTGCTAATTGTGAGAGGCAGATTGATCAGTCAGTGGAAGAGATACTGTGGAGTTGCTTCCGTTCACCATTTTGTCAAAACTAAAAAGAAGAAGAAGTTAGATATGGGGAAAAAAAAATATAAAAAGAACATGGAGCATGAGAAGAGGACTGATAAAAAGACATATGAAAAAAGAACATGAACGTGCCTCACAACCATTACAGACACAAGAATGTGGAGGCAGAACTTGCAACCCTTTCCATTAGAGGGAGGGAGATAGAAATAACTGTCAAAAAAGAGGAATAAGAGCAAGATTGTTTAATTGTCTCTTGTGAAAATCACATTATTGCATGGATGCATTAGAGCAACATCAGACACGGGGTTATGATGCACTTCCCATTCTTGCCAGTAAAGCTTCCTACCAATATACAGACATGAAAGTCACCGACCCTTTCTTTCTGGACAGTCTGGGCCACTATCAGGAGTACACAACAGGCAGTTAAGAATTCAGTAATTATTTAAAGCAAACCAACCTGCTCCATGGTTTTGTATGTGGTAGCACAATGGTTCATCTCTGAAGCAGGGAGCAAAGGAGTGAACATTTCCATGGTCTCACTCGCATCATGAATTCCAGCCTGGTTTACTCTGGAAGTCAACTTCTGAGGAAAAAAATTGGAGATGGTCGAATAAGATAATTGCTTTGGATGCTGAAAATCTTGGTTGTGGCTTAGGTTATCTGTAGAGACATTGCTCTTTCCTGTCAGACCACTGGCTTCTGAATGAAATGAAAGTGAATAGCTCTTGCTGGAGGACTCACTCATATTGTCAACCCAGCCTGGGTAAAAACAAGATACAACCTTCTCAGTTATACTGGAGGATGGTACCCTGCTTGTCAGATCACTGACAGTCTGCTGTAATGGATGATCTTCCTCCTTAAAAGTTTCCATGCCCTTCTTTTGAAAATCCATTCTAGGGAGGTGTGTCAAAAACCACCATGAACAAACGTATCAGACTGATGTGGCAAATCCTGTGGTTTATTTTCTTTCCCTTTCCAAGAGAGGTTTTGCTTTAGCCCAGGCTGAATGCAGAGTATCTTCAGACTCCAGAAACTGTAAAACATGCATATATATTTTAATATGTTTTTATATATGCAAAAGAATATATAAATACTCATATACATACATATAAAATGCTGTTAGGATACACGTAATACAAAACCCCTGCAAAATCCTTTACATTCAGAGAAAATACTTCATGATCAAAGATCACTGCAGAAAGTAGGTGATGAAGATAACAGAAGGAAAAAAGAGAAAACAAATTTTATATGGGGGGAAAAAAACCCCAAACAAAAACATCACTAGAAATCTGATTTTAAGTAGCTCAAAAGAACATTTATTTCAAAAAGATAGAATAACACTGCTACATGACTAGCTTGCATCTGTTCTCCCTTGGACTGGTAAGTCTGAGACAACTGGGAAAATACAGTCTGCTTCCCCTCCTTAGGTCCTTNTAGCTTGCATCTGTTCTCCCTTGGACTGGTAAGTCTGAGACAACTGGGAAAATACAAACAGTCTGCATCCCCTCCTTAGGTCCTTGGCTCCAGCCCTTCAGGGGCATGGGCCAGGCTTGGTACTTACCTTAAAAAATTGGGGTGGGGGTATTTATTTCAGCAGGTAAAGCTGGTGAGGACTCCCATCTTGATTCAAAGGTACTTTATTTCCATTATTTGAGAAATGTAGAGTCTCCAGGAACTTCATTCACTTGCAAGAAAATGATTTAAACTCTTCTTCCTCCCTAATGTAACTGGTTTGCATAAGATGTTTACACACGCTATCAACTTTGTTACCTGCTTTGACAGATCCATGATGTGTAGCTTGGAAACCTTATGTTGTTAGCAATCTTAAAATCCCTTTTAGAGTCATCTACAGTTCCACTGGAAACACTTTGGGAATCTACAAATCTCAACCAACAGAAGTCAAGACTATCTGGGCAGATGCTTGTAGACTAAAATAAGAGCCCTGATATATGAGAATGAAAAATAAAATGGAACAGATGTAGTGAAGACAAAAAAATGGACAGGACAGGACAGAAATAATGGGCTAAGAAAACACATTTCAAGAATGTGTAAAGCCTATGACTCTATATTGCAATTCCTTCAAAGGTTAAGAAGGAACACCAAATTCCTGAGTCTTCCCATTTCTCTGCTGCCAAGAGGAGCGTTGGTTGTGTCCTAGCATTGCACAGGATATGACAATTTGCTTCTACAGATTCCCACTTCAGGTCAAACTCAAACGGAGCTTAAAGTTTCAACCGGACAGTGATTTTTCTGAGTGAACACTGTATGCAAGTTGGTTGTGATTCTGGGGGGAATTTTGATGTTTGTTTTGGATGTTTTTACTTTTTAAAAAAGTATAGAAAACAATGCATGCCCACAAAAATATGACTGAACTGTTCATATACTCCAAGTTCAAATGGTGAGCTATTGTCAGCTGTCAGCATAAAGGTTGTGGTCTGTAATAAGTACAAATATAAAGCCTGTTAGTGGCTTGTCCCACTGACATCACATTTTGTACCAGGTGCATGGAGACTCCATGTCTTGGTCATGCTTTCTTCAAAGCATAAATGAATGAAATACAATCTCAAGACTAAGAATGGTGGGATCTGGAAAGAAGGAACATTTGCCAAGAATCTCAACAAATGCTTTGCTTTAGGCATTTCAAGTAAGGCATTATGAAGAACTGGATTTTGTGAGGCAACCTTCTTGACATGATCAGCAAGGAAAAGCTATTCCAATCTTGGCATTGATAGGGAAGTGTCTGAGTGGCAAATGGGACATTGTCAGCATTTAGTCCAGCAAAAATAAAAGAAATTCCAGTAAATGTCCATCATAATTTACGTTCTTCATCCATTTAATGTATTTTAAGTTCAGGCAAGCAGAGGATGTATTCTTAACACATGAGGTTTCATCCCTAAAAAATTGTTTAGGCTGGCAATTGCTTAGGCTGGTAGCTGACCTTAGTTTGTATAAGAAACTGAAGGTGAAAACTGGCTCTATGATGAACCTTTACAATGTTTGCTTTTTCATGGTTGCTGGTTGTCAGGGAATTATTGAATAAAGAGAAGTTCTCACCTAACGCCCTGACCCCTGCAATTCTTCCTCGTCTGCACCTCTCAGTCAAAACCACACGAAGCCACTCCTGCTCCTGGTAACACAGTAGTTCCTCAGCAAATGTGGCCAAGTAAGTCAAAACTGGTCCCTCTGAGACAGAAGTATCTTTGCACCACTACCTTGGTAACCAACAGGAACAAGCAAGGAATAGCTGATGATTTTCTTGTGAAGTGCTTGTGAGGAATCTCTGCTTTAATAGATTTTTTTTTCATTTAAAAACTATCACAAAAAGCAACATGTTTTTTTCTCAGGCAGTTGCCTAATAAATATTAGACAAAGTAAATAGGTAAAATACCTTACACTTTCACAGGCCTTCCGCTCTGGTAATTTTAAAACATTTGATGTGTTAACTGGAAGTGTTAACAAAGTCAGTATGTCTATGCATGCCTGATCTTTTAACAATGTTAAAACCTCACAAATTCCCCTGAAAAAAACCCCATGAATCTAATTGAAAGTCCTAACAGTTTTAATCAGGTCCCCAAAAACAGCCTTAGGAAGTTAACCTCGTGTACCAAGGCCTGCAGACCTCAGCAGCAGCCTCACAGCGAGACTCATAGCCCTGCAAAAGTACTACCAGTGATAGGGGCACCCAGGGGGATCCTCTTCCCATTCCACTCTCCAAAGGACTTTTGGGACAAGAATTTTCCTAAACTCTGAAGCAGTTGCACAAGTTTCTCCCTAGTGGAGAAAGCAATGAGAAGTTACGATTTGTAAATTGCTCTTTTGCTTTTTAAAATCATATTATTAACAGTGAAGTAGCAGCCATGAACTTAAGGCATATAGATAAACAGAACAAAGAGACATAAATCAGAGGTGAAAATTTTCTTTTAAGTAGCACAGAATATAAAATATTCAACAAGCATTGAAGTGTTGGACTTATCCTATACTCACTGCATTCTGCAAAATCTGATGAATGACTTATCA
>VYXF01011184.1:0-44971 GCA_013397295.1 Polioptila caerulea
TGGAGAATACGTGTGACTAAAGAAGTGGGAATCTCTTTTGAGTATCCTTCAGAATAGACAGAATAAGATGGAAAGTGAGAGTTCATTGCATCTCACTTTGAACAAAAATGTGTTTATTTAAATGAATGGCTTTACTTTATGACCACTGTGACCAAAGGAAGTTGTCATGGAAATCTAGCTAGGATAATAACTACCTGGACAGACCGATAAGGGCCTAGAGACTTAATCAGCCGACCATTTATTCTGGAAGATGTGGGTTTCTGTCTAGTAAAGGAGACTGGAATCAGTTGATTAAAATGAATCTGCTGTAGTTGGACGCAGTAATGAGATACAAGCATTTTTTTCTTGTCTATCAAAGACAATTACTGCATGGCACTTTGATTTATTCACTGGTAAAAATATTCTGAAGCTGTTTAGAGGAGCCCAAGTGTGGATGCTAAAGAAGGTTTTGTTCTGGAAGTTAATTTTGCTCAAAGTTCTCCTCCCTTCCACATTGTCTGCACTCTTGTTGTAATTACCATGATTGTGTTCTTTCCTGTTAGGCTGGATATCTCTGTATTGCACTGCATTACACAGTGTACACATAATCAAAGTGCCAATTACACCACTTGAGATAAGTGTCATCCTGTACAAAAAGAATGTGCTTAATTGGTCTTGTTTAATATGAGCATTTCACAGTGCAAGTGCAAAGGGCTAAAATAATCACACGATTATAGTTGAAAATGTTTAAAAAGTACTTGAAGTACTTTTGTGAAACAGATGATTGGGAGGCTTATCCAGTCCTCTGAGTCATACTACTCTGGTTATCCAGGAATCCAGAATTCAAGCTGAATGTGGATACTTCCGTATAGTTTTTGGAGTAGTTTCCTGAATTCATCATGTTTTTATGTAGTTAGTGCAAGAGAAAGAAGATGGGAACTAAAAAAAGGGCTTTTTTTTTCAGACTGGGTACTAGGACTCTGAATTTCTCCAGGATCATGGCTTGCCCTTCAAAGCTATATAAGGTAACCATTCAGAAACATCCACTTATTTACACTGACATCATGTTGGAGACAGTTGTGTCTTAGATTGTAGACATCCCTTGTAGGATGGTTAAAAATAAAATTGCAATTCAAACTGGCTCCCTCTGAGTTTCAAAACTGTCATGAAAGCAATCTGTTCACACAGTACTGCTATACAGCAGGACTGGATGCAGTCAGGATGGGAATAAGGGTGCTATTGAACAGCACAACGCATCCTCTGTAGTATGACATGGAGAGCACATCAATCTGTGCAGAGCAAATGGGGTCGAGCAGGAACTGTAGCTTCTTTATGTGCCCCCTGGTAAATATATCCTTCCTCTGAAAGCAAAAATACTAAAAATATATAGGGCTTCCAAAAGAAGGGACTTCACTATTTGGTCTTCAAAGCTAATGCTTATGCAATTTTTGTCAAATATCTGCAGGCATGAGGTAAATCAGTGGATCCAATTAAGTGGCTGGTACTCTGTAAGACTCCCTAAATAATATTGCTTTAAACAGATATTTTCTGAATGGAAAAAAATAATATATGAACAGAAAGTAATGGCATAGAGGATCATTTTTGCACAGGTGGTGAGGAGGAGTGAGGAGTCTATGTTTACTTCCCTAATAATTTTTCTGCAGAGTAGAAGATTCATGAAACAATCTCTGTGATGGTTGAGTGTAAGGTAATTCTGCAACCACGAATGTAGCCAAGTTGTTCCTCTTTTGAGAACATTGATCTGCGTCCAGATATGTTTGTATCTCTGAAGAGAACAAGTAGTCTAACAGGGTGTCTAAAGCCTCTGTAAGACCCCTAGATATTTACATATTCAAATGAAAATCTAAGTCTTGGCTTCACCTACAAATGGATTGGATTCCTGCTGTTTGGCCTTAACTCAGGATCAATTTAGTCTGTTTTTTGCTATCCTCAAATACTCAAATACATCCCCCTTAGAGGACAAACCAGTTAGAGTTTGTGAGGTGGTTCTCATTACTCTCATCAGAGCATTAAAAATACCAGTTCAATACAGCATTTAGTCTTGCACATGAAAGGTTTAGGTGTTAGAATGGATGATTGTTTCAGGTTACAAACCTGTTTAAAGGCTGCTTTGTTATCTGAATGAGCTAAAAGCAGGTATGTCTGCTATATAAATTGTGGTAATAGCCCAGTCATGAAATAAATGTCCCCCAAGACAGATCCAGCCACTGAATGATTCTAACTGCAGCATAATTCACAAATGTGAGCAGAATAGCAGTTCACAGTCATATAATGACTGAATCATTACTGTGGAAACCTGTGCTGCTATTTTTACCACAAATCCTGCACTGGTTTGCATGTCTTAAGGAGACTCTGTCCTTTTGGAATGTTGTTCTATCTGTTTTCACTATTGTATTTTTAACTTTCAGCAGTTTTAAAAAATATAAGGGCTATCCTTATGATTTGTTTTGCAAAAAAGTACCATGTACAATGTTGGCCTGAGACACTTTCATATCTATTTACAAATTGGGAAAGAGCTATCATTTTTCTGTGTTGGGAGAGAATGAAGAAAACATGTAGTTTGAGTTTACATTTTAAGCATTGCAGTTGTGATACTTGTGCATAAACTGGGTCAAAATGATTTGGATGATAAGAAAGAACTGCTTAAAATGTTTTTCACAGAGGTAAGTAGCTGTAGTGCTAAGTAGTGAATGTAGCCTGTCAGTTAATTGTGGGAAATTAGTTGCTGTCTTATAGGGATCAGGATTTTATATTACCTATGTTATCTTTACAGTGTTTTCAAGAAAAACTTATCATGGGCTGGGAATGTAAAAAAATTCTCATAATTGATTGTCTATTTGTCCGAAAGATTTATGCATTTGTGTCTTTGATCAGTATTTGTGTAGAGGAAATCTCATTTGTGTACTTGTATCTTGCAAAACTTGATTGTGTTTGTAAAAATTCACATGGCACTCTTCTGGTGTATGGTAACTGAATAGAATTTGCATAAATTCAAATTTTACTCAGGCTCTTCAACACTTTCTAGTTCCCTATCTTAGTTTCTGGTGACCAGTATTCCAGGAAGAGGTGTCCTTTTGGCTCATGGAGTTAGATACAGGAATGAGGAAGCACTGCAGGAGTATTCTGTGGGAGCTGATGCTAAAGAAACACATCTCAAGGAGTGATACGGCTTACTTCATATTTGTTCAGCTCCCTATCAGTAGGAAAGCTGTGACTCTGTTCAGTTTTAAAATATGGTGTGTTGTCATATTTGAAATATGATATTCATCTCACAGAGGCTAGCTTTTCCTAAATTAAATTCATACTACTAGAGCAGCTCTGAATTATGATGTACAGTTGAAAGATTCTCTCACTGTCAATATCCGAAAAAGGCTGTGCTAAAATTTTATTCCTTCTGCAGCAGTAACTTTACGGTGGTCCCTGAATTCAATATTGCCAATGGAAATTGCTAGCAATGTAGCCTTAGGCTTTGACACTTTGGTTATCTGAGACATGGATATTCTGAGCTTTAGTCAATGTCTAAGGAATTGATGAATATTCATAAATTATTAAGTTAAATACTTCCCCAAAAGTAGAGTAGATCTATTGCTGCTTTTCCTTTTTTGTGCTAACCCCTACCACTTCTGAATTGCAGAAATAAATGTTGACTCCAGTCATAGTAAAAATCATCTTGCTTGGTTGTCTTGTATGCCAGCAGTCAGGTCCTCTTCCCGTGGACTGTGCTGTTGCAACACATCTGGTGCATATCAGCTGGAAATAAATCTCATGCAAGGTTAAAAGTCTGATGGAAATACGTGTTGTTACAACAACAGTAGGTAAAATTGTACTTTTTCTTTTAACTTCATTTGTTCTAGACCTTATCTTCCCATTTGCAGTGTTGAGATCCATATGATCTCAATGTCCCTTTCTGTCTGCAAACTAGATTCTGTAGCTACCAGCATATGAAATAGTTGATTAGTCCAAGTGCCTTTTGATCCCTGATATGAATGACCTTTGCCCATTTATATTCAGTCATCTGAAGGCAACCTATGAAATTGTGTCTTTTGGGATCTGTTGGTAACATACTGTTGCCACTTTGATCATTCCTTTCTGCTATAGGATGGCTTACAGTGTAACTGGCATTTTAGAAGTACTTAGTTTCTCCACCTGAATCCTAGGTCTCAGTGAATCTGTCTATACTGATGACTCTCATAGTGTTAGTAGCTCTTAGTTCTAGATATTTGGGTAATTGGTATGTCTTGGAAAGGGATACTCTTCAGTCTTGTGTGCTTATCATCTTTTTACTGTCACAAAAAATATTTGTGTTCCTTTTATATAGCAATACTAAGGCAGTCATGCAAAAGTTCTCGGAATTCACTTCCACAATACATCAATAAAATTATTTTAGCATTACCTTGCATACATATAATGCAATAATACATATGACAGAAATTTTATACTTCTGAGTTAGAAGTAGCACTATAGTAATCCACAATTTGCAAACATTGATTCTACTAAGTTCCCCATGATTAGGAAATAGCACTGGAATTGCAAGGCCAGGTTAAGCACATTCAGGTTTCTGGTGCTAGGAGAGAGAGGAGTATTCTGTGATTGTCCTCCAGACCATTTCCTTAAATGTCTTCCTCCTTGGAAACAATACACACAAAATGAGTAATGCTTATGCTGGTGTGGACCCAGGCAGATGCACTTGTACCCTGGGAATAACAGATGCTCTCAGATCCCATGATAGAGACAGAACCACAAAGGCTAGGACAAAGTTAGATTTATAAAAAATGTATTCTGCATCTGTAACAGATTATCTGTAAGAAAGCACGTTCCTCAAATACCTGATTTTTATTTTTTCATAAAAAAGTTTAACTGTAATAATTTCATTTGTAAAGAATATTCTGGCAATACATGGAAATTAGACTAATTTCATTTGCCTTTTCATTCTCTCTTTCCTGATGTTGAAAAGGCTGGATTATTTTCATCAGTAAAGACTGTAAAAGGTACAGGTGAAATCTTGCAAATGACCTTTGATTTTACAAATACAGTAATTTAATTTTGTTGTCATTATGAATTGTTACTGTTGGGATAGCATTTTTTATGTCATTTAGCTTTCTGTGCAGTGAGCTAAGTGCAGGGCTAGAAAGAGTTTGCCTTCACACAAAGCTTACTTTTTTATTTCAAAGTGTTCTTGTAATTTTGTTTTTTGTCACCAAGATAAAGAAAACGGTAATTGATGAAATGTCTGTATGTTCGTTCAATAAGGTGATTTGAAATAGGCTGAGACTTCTGGGTGGGGCGAAGAAACAAGTGTTAAATGTCAGCTAGTGAGAGGTACCCCTTTACTTCCCTTAGCTGACCAGTCAAGAGAAGTTGTAGGAACAACACTGGTATTTCTTTCACGGGTACACCAACTAGGATGCCAAGCATAGTCCATAATCTCTCCTGTAAGGTGGAGCATGGATTAATTGTTGAATAGTCATAGGAAAATAGGAAGAGGACTGAAATGATCTCTGTGTCACTTGGTTAACCTCCAGCTGTTTTCAGAAATCATATCATAGATCATGTTAAAGTCCCTTTCATGGACAGCTTAAGATGAATTTTGAAGTGAGTGATATTTCTAGTGCTCACTACTTTTGCTGGAAGGCTCTTGCAAAAATGCATTTTACTGATTAAACGAGGAGCCTCTTCCTAATTATGGCCTAAGTATTTGTGGCCATTATGAATCCATTTGTCCTTTTGCCAGTATTCTTTAGCCTATATTGATCTCTCCTTGCTGGTGCTCTGCTATCTGATGTTGTGATGGGTTGACTCTGACTGGTTGCCAGGTGCCCACCAAGGTGTTCTACCACTCCTCTCATCAGCTGAACAGGGAGAGAAAACATAAGGAAAAGCTCATGGGTCAAGATAAGGGCAGGGAGAGATCAGTCACCAATTAATGTCAAAGACAAAACAGACTTGACTCTGGGAAATTAATTTATTGCCAAAAAAATCAGAGTAGAATAATGAGAAATCTTACAAAATCTTTAAACACCTCCCCTGAAACCCCCCTATCTTCTTGGGCTCACCTTCACTCCCTATTTTTTTACTTCTTCCCCCAAAACAGTGCAGGGGGACAAGGAAGGGGGTGTGTAGTTACTCCTCACATTCTTTACCTCCTCTGGTGTGAGATCCCTCCTAGGAGAAGGCTGTCCTTGATCATCTCCAATATGAGTTCTTCCCATGGAAGAAGTTCTTCATGAACTGCTCCGACATGAATCTCTTCCACAGGGTATGGTCCTTCAGGAGCAGACTGCTCCAGTGTGGGTCCCCCATGGGGTTACAAGTCCTCCCAGCAAAACTGCTTCAGAGAGGCCTCCTCTCTCCATAGGTCCTCTGGACTTGACAAAAGCCTGTTCCCAAGGGACCACAGCCTCCTTTGGGCATCCCCTTGCTCTGATGTGGGGTTTTCCATGGTCATGCAAGTGGATCTTTGCTCCACCATGGAGCAAAGCATTTAGTGGCCCAGCGGTCTCACCATGCTCTTCATCACTGGTTGCAGAGGAACCTCAGCTCTGGCTCCTGGACCACCTCCACCCCATCCTTCTTCACTGACCTTGGTGTCTGCAGAGCTGTTGCTCTCTCTGGCTGCTGTTTTTTCTGCAATTTGTTTTGTTCCCTTCTTAAATCTGTTATGACAGATGTGTTACCACCATTGCTGATGGGCTCAGACTTGGCCAGAGACCTGTCTGTCTTGGGAGTTGGCTGGTCTTGGCTTTGTTGGACATGGAGAAAGCTTCTGGCAGTCTCTCACAGGAGCCACCCTTGTAGCCCTACTATTAAAATCTAGCCCTGCAAGCCCAATGCAGATGTAGTATCATAATTGGCTTAATTTTATTTTTCCCAGTGTAAGTATGTCCGTGTCTAAGTCTTCTCTCAGAAGACAGAGAAGCTGTCTATTCCTGTGATTATCTTTGAAGAATTCTCTGCACCTGATCCAGTGTGTATCTTTTTTAACGTAGATGTTTAGAAGTATAGACTGCATTTGTGCTGCAACACCAAAAGTGCTTTATATAATCACATTTATTCTTCCTTTTCTTTGCTGGAAATAGTTTTCCTGTTGCATCATATGATTTCAGTTGTCTTTTTCAAGGCTGTATCAAATGAGTGTCTTGGGTATCCTGTGATGGCAACCCTTTTTCTATATTGCCTCCAGTTGTCTGTATTTCATAGGAGCCCTCAAGTGCATAACACTGTATGTTGCAGTGTTATTAAAATTATTAAAATTTAATCCAGTTTCTATTACTTCAGTCCTCAAGGTCATAGACCTCTTTGTGTATGATATTCTGGTCCTCAGCCAAGACTGTTGCTACTTTAAAGTAAACAGTAATTAATACATGTATTTTTCTGTGTCCAGGTCATCATTGAAAATATTAAGAAAAGGCTCATCCTCAAATGGATCCTTGAAGATCTCCTTTAAGACTTGCCCCTTAAATGAGTAGTTCTACTTCAGTACTATAACTGTGTTCTGTTGAGGCTGTTTCTTACCTACCTTGCATTTCTTGTGCTCATTTTCTTCATCATGTCCAAGTAATATTCCATGCAGAGCAAGTCAGTGCTGAAAGTAATTGTGTTCCTTGGAAGTGTATGATTATCTTTTCAATACCTTTCTGAAGTACAGATGTAATCTCTTCCAGTTCCATTGGTTTTGTTTAAAATACTATAAGTTATTTAGGGGAAAAAAAACCAAAAAATAATCTTTTGGTAGAGACTAAGGAGACAGCTAATAGATCCTTTTTTCTCTGTGTGTATCTATCATTGTCAGTATGTGGGTACAGAGAAGGATGGTGTCAGACTTCCATGTTGGAATTGTTGGTGTTTTACCCAGAGTCTGGGCCTCTAGAAGCCCCAGCCCTGTGTCTGTGCAGCTGTCTTTGTCACCATCAGATTCACGTGACATCTACTCCTTGTTTTCTCAACACTGGTATTTAGGAAAATCATTGTGTTTGCATGGGTTTGTGTTATTGAAAACAGTATTTTTTCCTCTTGGAATCTGTAATCTTTCCAAATATTTGTGTGGGATCACCTAGACCCTTAAAATAGTATCTTTTAATAGTGTTTTAGTGTAAGAAATATTTAAATGGTACTGTATTTCTCTTATCTGTGATATGTTGCCATAAGTCCATGATGCTTAAGTTCAGTTTTTCCATTTACAAAGGTTTATTATTTTCCCTCCGTATAATATGGGACTGACTACAAATAAAGGTGCCAGCCATGGTTGGCCTGATCTCAGGAGATTGTTCATACTTAGATAATAACCTCGCTTTGTGAGTTTGTCCTCATTTCACTGGACATCTCTTCTGGTACAAAGTAGTACCCTGACATCATGGTAGGCAGCAGTCCAATGGTATTTTGATTCTTACCATAGGCATCAGTCTTTCACTTAACTTTCATATACTTACATTAATTGCTCCCATTTTGTGTGAGCCAATATCATCTTCAGTCATATGGTGATTCCAAAGTCTGATCGCCATGTCTCTCCTTCTAAAGAGAACTAATTTACATTTAACACAATACTGTACTGAAAAGATATTTTCTGTCTCATCTGTATTCAATAGCAAATCTGTGCTATTCAAATGGAGATGAAGAGAAGATCCTATGAACTACTGCAAACCTACAAATGCTTCTGGTAGCAGGAGGAGCTGGCACCATTCAGTAACCCACCTGCATTCTAAAAGTTAAGATTAATGGGAAGCTTGTGCTTGTCCAAATTTTTATTGACTGGCCCTTGGAGCCAGCTAGACCACCAGCATGGATCCTATAAAAGCCTTTTCCCCTACAGAAGAAAATTCCCTATCCTAAAATAGAGATGCTTTGAAGTCCATTCACTTTTAGCATTTCTCTATTTCTGTCTTGTGTAATCAATCTTATTCAAAAGCATTCTTTCATATTCTAATTATGAAATGCCAAAGGGACCCTCATCTCAGATGAGGTCTTTAAGGGCTATTGATAATGCATATCACTTTATCCAGTGCCAAGATTTGAACCCAAAGTTAGTGGGAAAAGGCAGGAGCTGAAATTAATGTTTTTACCAGTGAGTGCAATTAGCCAATAGAGCAGCTTCTGGTAGGAATAGCTGATCCACAGTCATTAAAATGTCAAAGACTTACTGTGTTTTTGTTTGTTTCCTTGTATTTAATGTGAGCCATATGGCAATGAACAATACTTCATTTTGAGTACCCAAGAAGGGGAACTCTTATTAACAAAAGCTTTATAGTAGCATATGTGAAAGAGGGCTTTCATTATATTTGTAAGGTTAATTTGTATGGGGTAATGTTTGGTCTCAGTTAATCCATCTGTCCAACATTTTAACAATATTTTAATGAAACTTTGAGCCAGATGTCAATGTAGAAAAGGTTGCCTATTTTTACCATTAATTTTCAGTAAAGTATTGAGGAATGAAAAACTGAAAACCTAACTCTAAAAAAGGGGAATTACAATGATCATCATTGATTTTAACAGGGTCAGCATTTTATGGAGCATTTATATTTCAACAATGGAAGTAGCAAAATAAAAACTGATACATATTCAAGATTACCTTTAAGCATGTAAAAGGTAGTTATTGTAAAACCTGCAATTCTCTTATGTGTAGTGGCTCATAATGTTTTTTAGTGTTTTATAATACATAACCAAAAAAAAAAACCCACAAGAATATGACCTTTGTAAAACATGAATTGTGTCTCAGCTCCCCTCCTAATTCATAGTAGTCACAAAGCTGGCCCCATATCTGACATTGCTAAATGAAAACTGAAATGATGCTGGTAATTTTTAGCCCTTAGACCAGAAGTTTCCAGATATTAATCTATATTCATTACATACAATTTTTAACTGCATGGTTGATCATTCACTTGATTACTGCTGGTGAAGGATCTTAACAGGACTTGGACTTCAGTGATCTTTATGGGTCCCTTCCAGCTCAAGATATTTTTCTATGATTCTATGATTCTATGATTCTGTGATTCTATGATTCTATGATCAGGACACTACTAGACATGAATTGTTCTGACCAACCTCCTGTTGGGCCTCTGTCTACGCCTCTGTTCATGGGCGTGGGAGCCTGATATGAGCTTAGCCCAGGGCCTTCAGTCCCCAGCCATATCAGAGGACTGCTGGTTTCCAGCGCAGCCACAGCCCTTCCTGGCCAAGGGCTCTATTGATCAAGACCCTCATCTGAAGGCTGCTTTCATGGCTTGACCTCAGACCTGCCTCATCACCAGGAATTTTCCTGACGATCTGCGCTCTTGGTTGAGCTTGGCTGCCATCTCTGGGTCTGTCCTGCCCTGTTCACCTTGCCTGGGTACTGTGGAGCTGGGCCCTGGCTGTCAAGACATTTGATCTGCTGGCTGGACATCATGCTTGGCTTCCACCTTCCCATCCCTTAGGGATCAACCAGACCTTACTGTACACTGCTGTAACTATCTACAGAAAGAGGTAGAAAAATTTGGATTCGTCTTGTGTTCCAATGGGCAAAGGGATGTTGCTCATGGATGCTGGGATCATGGATTGAATCAGTCTCTGAAATATTAAAAAGAAATCTGAGACAGAGTATAATTCTGGTAACTAAAAAGATTTTGTTTAATGGTTACATTCATGAGTCTGTGGTTAAGGAGTAGTTACAGAGCTGTGCTTGGCCATGGGCAGCAGAGAATTGAATCTGCTTGAGACTGTACTTAGCCAGCTTACAGAGAACACTGAAATCTATTGCAAAACAAGAAGCTTTTATCGGGCTGTCATTTCTTAACTTTAGAATAGTTAGGTATCACCTAACTACCTCAAGTTGCTGGGTTGGCAATTCCTGCATTCTTGATTTACTGAGTCTTTAAAATGTCACTGCTTTCAGACCTTTGAGTGCATTTATGGCCAGATAATGTTTTTGTTTCTGTGGCTTTTGGGGGCATGTAACTTTTACTTATCTTGCCTAGCATTCCTACCCCACCCCCTCTCCTTATTACGTGTGTAACATTTTTTGTTATCAGGCTGTTACATCTAGCAGTACATGACTCATGGCCCATTTCAGCTCAGTCAAATGTCACTGTTACGGATATATTGCAAGATGAGCCTGCCTTGCACATCTTTGGTGCAATATTTATTATTCAGCTCTTGCTGGAGCGAGTGGAAAGATAACCATGAGGCTGCAAAGACATTTGGGGCAGGTCTGAGTCTGCCTTTAGTGTGCCTGACTACTGAACAAGAAGAAAAGGCCTATTTTTATACTTGGTGGTCATCACTTTTATAACTTCAATGTAGTCACCACTGGTGACTAAAATGGAAGTGTCAGTGTATTCTGGTTGCAAGATTTTATACACACAGGGCCTCTGAAGAGCTCCTAGATTTTCACTCGGGCAACAACCAGTCACATTAAGAGCACCTCATCTACTTCTTGAACAAGAGGGCTGTAGCAGAGGTCCACCCATGTCACCATGATGGTCTGCCCACCAGTCCTAATATGAAAATTGCCAGCTCATGTCCATCCCTAGGGCTCTGTGCGTTCCCACTACTCTCAACATAAAGGGCAAACTGCTGACCTTTTTCTTCCTCACCTTTCTTTCTGAATTTTACTTTAACCCTCATTAATGGCATTTCATTCCTGTTGTCTTGAGTTCTTTTGCTTGTTTACATACTCCTGCCTAGGCCACAATTGGTTTTGCCTATGTTCCCTTGTTCCCACTCTTTTTTGTCTCTCTGTCTATCTTCCTTTATCAACACTTTGAATTCGGTATCTTCACATCTGTAGCTATCTGGGAATAGTGGATGACACCTTAACAGATGCACTTTGATGCCATTCCCTCAGTTCCTCAGATGTACTTTTTCCTCTATTGTCTTCCATGGTTCTCAAGACTTACCTTTTTCTAAGGCAATCCACTTGAAACAAAACCCATTTTCTTATTGTCTCAAAGCATTGTTTTTACTTAATTGTTAAGTAAAATTGTGGAAACACTGACCCTTTCTTAAGAAAAATCTGTGTGTATATCAGCCGGAATAGTCTGTGATAGTCTGCTAGTTTATTGATGATCTGGATGAAGGGATCGAGTTTACCAGAAGCAAATTTGCAGATGACACCAAGTCGGGTGTGAGTGTCAGTCTGTTGGAGGAGGGCTCTGCAGAAGGACCTGGGCAGGCTGGATAGATGAGCTGAATCCAACAATATGAAGTTTAACAAATCAAGTGCCGACTCCTGCACTTTGGTCACAGCAACCCCACGATGCAGTACAGGTTGGGGACAGAGTGGCTGGACAGCAGTCAGGCAGAAAGGGAGCTGTGAGTGCTCATTGACAGCAACTGAACATGAACCTGCAGAGTGTCCACGTGGCCAAGAAGGCAATAGCATGCTGGCCTCCATCAGTAATAGTGTGGCCAGTGGGACGAGGGCAGGGAATCTTCCCCAGAACTCAGCACTGGTGAGGCCACACCTTGAGTCCTGTGTCCAGTTCTGGGCCCTCCAACTTAGGAATTACATTGAGGTGCTGGAGTGTGTCCAGAGAAGGGCAATGGAGCTTGTGAAGGGTCTGGTGCAGAAATCCTGTGAGGAGCAGCTGAGGGAGCTGGGGTTGTTTAGCCTGGAGGAGGCTCAGGAGAGACCATATCACACTACAAGTACCTGAAAGGAGGTTGTAGCTGGAGGGAGGGAAGGGTCAGCCTCTTCTCCCAGGCACCCAGTGACAGGACAAGAGGACAAAGTCTTAATCTGCACCAGGTTTTTGCTGGGCATAAGAAGAAGTTCTTCAAGAAAGAGTGATAGGGCATTGCAGTGGGCTGCCCAGGAAGATGGTGGAGGCATGATCCCTGGAAGTGTTGAAGAAACGACTGGATGTGGCACTCACTGCTGTGGTCTACTTGACAAGGTAGTTTTAGGTCTCAATGGCCTCAAAGGTCTTTTCCAACCTAGTTGATTCTGTGATTCTGTGATTCTGTGATTCTGTGAGGGTGAATAGGATTTGGGCCTGGTTTTCATGGAGTTCTGTTTCTTCTAGACAGGCCCAGCCTGACCACCTTTGTATACAGTCAAAGAAACCCCATGTGCAATTTGTTGTGAGCAATGTGATTAAAAGGTACCTTTTTAAAAGGTGTCAAGAACGTTTGATATGCTAACATTTGACCCATGCCAGTTTGTGTGGGCTCACTCATTTGGCAGAGCTCCACAATAGCTGTGATATCCCAACAGGGCTTTTCCTGGATATCTCAGCAAAACAAGAATTCACTAGCTCAATTTTAAAGCAGGGGAAAGAAAACAGCATAGAAAAATTTAAAATTATTTACAAAACAAGTGATGCAAATGGTCGGAGCACTCATCATACACATTTAATACCTGCTTAAAAGTCTTCTACTACTAAAAAAGTAAAACTGGGTAATATTGATTTTATATTTTCTCTTTGGTCTGACATTTATGCATTTCTACTGCAGGAGGTGCAAATTCCCTTAAAATAGCATTTGCTGAAAATATATTACTACAGCACAAATTAGTATTTTGAATCCATTGCTCCTAGTTAACTGGTGTTCTTTGCTAAGCCTTGAAATTATCTAATTGTTTCTTCATTGAGGCTGATGAGAACTAAGACTACCTCTGCAGAAATAAGTGGAAGAATAGGAAGATAAGAGCATGGAGAAAAAGGCTAAACATCTCTGGAGAGAGGTGACATTTTTGTCTTAAAAGACTGTCAGCTCTTATAGTATTTATGACTGTTTCTCAGAAGACAAATGTCTAAAATTAAATGCTTCAGATTTGCAAGTGACAAATGAGTCATGGGTAGATGCAGAGAAAAGCAGAAAACCCAGCAATGACAGAATGTGGGTGTTAAGAATAATAAAAAATAAATCTGAAGTCTGATAGCTGAATATTCATAAACTCATTTTTTTCAAATTTTTAGAAAGATGCTATTTGATTTCTATTAGCTAAAACATCAACAATCTCTAACAAGCTGAATAATTTGTTATCCAAAAATAGAAAAATATTCAAGTTCAAACCTGAAAATCTATAGTACATGTGAAAATCAATAATTAAAAAAATATATTTTACGTTTACATTTTGGAAGGAGATCTTGTGTGTTTCTCAGTTGTAATGGGTTCTGATTGTCCATGACTTTATAGATATTTTTTAGAAAGTATTAAAAATATTTTCATGGAGTGCATCTGTTCTTCATTATTTCTCCCAGAGACTTAGTTGGATCTTCACAGTACTCTCTGTAAGATCAACTCATCCAGATATCTTGTTGCTTAGTCTGATACTGAGGTGATATAAATAAAATTTGTCATGTGAAACCATGCGATCATATTCCGGTGCATATTTCCTCTCCTGGAAAGGCTGTGTCTAACTGGCAGGCATGTCTCTAGGGAATGATCAAAGAGGATGCAGATGAGAGGGGTGATGGCAGCCATCTTTGCAAAGATGTCACTCCCTGAGGTGAGAAGATGAAACACATGAACAAAGCAATTTCTACATGAATGCATCTTACTGCCCTGCAGTCAGGTTCACTTTTCCTTTCGGTTTTGAAAGATGTGCTTAATGAAATAACAGATAATAGCGTCTATGTATTTAGTGGCTGATACACTGAGAACACATTTCACAAATTCAGAATGTATTTTAAAAGAAATTAAGTTTGAAAACTGGTCATCATGTCAACATGGAAAAAAAATCACACTTCAACATCTGATGACAAAGGAGAAAATAGACTCTGCTGTTAGTTTTTGATTACAGACGAAATATCTTTGTCAATATAATTTAATGGGTGCTTTGCTAATTGTCACTAAACATTCTGACCCTGTTTAACACAAGAGTGCACAATTCCTAATCTTCATGTATTAAATGCTCTTCAGGAAAAAGTGTACCTCTGTCCCAGGTAACAACAAGGAAACTTGATTTTCTAGATGTAATGTGAAAAGGAAGGAAAATACCTCTAAAGAGGGGAGCTTACTGTGTCCAGTAAATCTATGCCTGCCTTCTGTGGTGATCTCTCTATGTTGCTCTGAGCAATTCCCAAACTGATTGAGACCAACCTGAGTCGGGAGGATTCCTCTGGAATAGATCCAACACCAAGCACTGTGCCCTCTGCTTCTCCCTTCTGATCTCTTCCCTTACTGCTTAGTGATTGCAACCTACTTGAATTGTGATCATTTCAGTGGAGAATATGAGAACCCTCATCTTAGCCCTTAGTAAAGGTGATTGAAAGAAAAGGGTGAAATGCAAAGGGTAAAATGACATTAAAGAATGAAATACCATCAGGTGATTAAGGAAAGAAGTGTATCCAATGTGACAGAGATATTTGAAAATCTACTCATAGTGGGTCTCCCTCTTGCCTGCATCACTGGAACTCAAGGCTGACTCCAATAAAGACCAGCAGCACTACTGTCAAAAATCTCATAACTTGATGACTCCATGGCTGGTACTTAACTTTCTTGGTTTAACAGTAGCATGAGTTCTCAGCATCCTTTCCTCCCTGCCAACTTTTTCTGCTGC
This sequence comes from Polioptila caerulea, assembly GCA_013397295.1. Classification (NCBI taxonomy): domain Eukaryota; kingdom Metazoa; phylum Chordata; class Aves; order Passeriformes; family Certhiidae; genus Polioptila; species Polioptila caerulea. The sequence continues at coordinate 15,476 of VYXF01011184.1, forward strand.
CACTTCTTTGATGGCTCTACTCTGAGGGATTTTTCTACTTTGAGAGTTTTTTATCTTGGACTTGTTTCTTCCTTCCCCTTTTTATGCTGTTGTAGAGACTTTCTCTCATACTCTTTTCAGGCTGCACAGAGTAAAGTTGCTGTTTCAAAAGACAGAATCAAGAAGTTAGTTTTTTAATATTTAAAATAAGAATTTGCTTGGAGCAATCCTTGGAGAGTTTGAAGCTGAAATATGTTTCCTCAATGAAAGAGATTGCCCTTCTATTGTGTGAGCACAGGCTCAGGTATGTGTGCTACCTAATGTTCCAGCTTAAAGCTGCCAATTCCAGCCTGGTGGTAGGAAGATGGTGTTGATGTTGAATTATTTGGTGGTTTTATTTCGAGTTTGGTTTTTTTCACTTGAACACTAAAGATCTTTGGTTTACTATCTCTTCCTCATTTAAAAGAGAGGTAGCTCTGGCTGATTGAAGACCTGGGAAGAAATCAAATTAATTCACAGGCCATAGAAGTTCAGTGTTATGTTAATTAGCACTAAAACCACCGGGAAAACAAACTAAACAAGCAGCCAGCTGGAAGGAGGTGCACAAGCACATCAAGGTAGATGTGACTGTAAACTGATGACTACGATCAGTTTCATCAGGGAATTAAAATAATGTTCAAAGTTTCAGTATTTTTGAAGTATTTTCCATTGGGCTTCTTTAGGTCAGTGAAAACCAAAATACAAATCATCTGAACAACAGAGGGTGATAATTCTTTAAGCAATGTTGCTGGAGGATTGGACTAGTTCAGGAGGAAAGGACATACAGCTTCTCTGTTTGACCTTACTTCTCCTTTATCTATCTCCTTCTCCCCAATGCCAGCTGCAATGTTAAAACATCTTCTACACTTCACAGTCTCTTCTGTTAATGTAGGTGCTCTCATAGTCATACTTGTGCTTAATTATTGAGGACTTGATTCTTCAGTTTTTGCAGGAATAAAACTGTGTTGGTTTCAACTGCAATACTGAGACAAAAGATGTGATCAATCGTGTCACCAGACCACTGTCTGCGTTTGTAGTGAAGAACATTTGATGCTGATTAAGTTCACCCTGTAGCCTTTAGGCTTGGTGGAACACCTAAACAAGACCTTTCTTCAGACCAAAACTTCTAAACTCCCAAATACTTTTTTTGGTGACTGTTTCTTTCTCTTCCATTTCTTTTAATCTTTTGTGCTTGGGTCAAACTGCAAGACCATGGGCATGCCTTACAGATGGAATTAAGATTTTCAGAGAGTTAATCAAGTTTGATTTTCCTCTAATGAATACAAGAGTTGTAATTTAGATTTAGGCACAATGTCATTTTTTTATCAAATAAGTGAACAGAGCCTGGTCCTTCAAGGAAAGTTGTAAGAGCTTGACAGACTCCTATACTGAGGCTTCTGATCTCTATTTAGAGGTTGGCCAAGTCCATAAAGTTGCCAGTTTAATGACCTTTCTAAGATCCTTACCAGTCTTATGCTACCACCTTTGGTAAAATGCAAATTTTCAGTCTAACTTTGGCACATTGGTAAGTATCTGGCAGCCTTTGGCAGTGAGTTCCTTGGTTTTATTTCTGTTTGGGCAAAAATATAATTAATCAGTTGGGAGTTTATTTTTGTTTGATTATATATGTCCTTATTCTGTCACAATTCAGAGACAACAGCTGCTCAGTGTTCCACTCATTCTATGTGTTATGTATTTGATATCACTTAGTATTCCTCTTCCTGATGTAAATCCTTAAAGCTTCCCACCATCTTTCTTTGTCAATAGCCAGATATTTCTCGTTCTGATACATATTTTTAGGAGTAGGTGTTTAGTGCTGCACAGAATACACCAGATAGGACTTTACTGTTTATAAACATAAAGGTGTTGTCTCCAGTTTTTTAAGTGCAGTTTATCTGGATTTCTGTAATAATGTGCAGGTTTCTTTGGATACAGTTAAACTGCACAAGCTTTTATGTTTCTCTTAAATGTGTATGCTCTTCAAGGTGCATTATAAGTACTCAATTATACTATCATGATGCTCTCAGGTCTTTCCGCACTTTCCGGCAATCTTCTCTGGACACTGCAAACTCAAGTAACTTGGTATGATACAACATTTTGACATGTTAATTATTTTTTTTTTTTAATACAGTGCAGCACAATCCCTGTGGTAATTTAGTAATATATATAAACTTCTTCTGCACTCCCACATACACTGCTTAGGCTTGATGACTCACTGGTTTTGAACTACTATTTTGCTTTTACTTTCATACCCCTTTTTGTGAGACTACCTCTTTTTTTCTTTCTGTTTCAGGTCAGTGGTTTTCTAGTGCCTGGTATGTGGGTATTTTTTATCATACATTTGAATAATTTAATGAATGCCAGATTCATGTTTGAGCGTGAAGAGACAAAATACAAACTGTTGTCTTCTAGCAATGTCCTTGTCTGTGTTCACACAGGTGTGCTTTTGTGGTTTTGAATTTCTAAAAGGAAGCTCCTAAAAACTGTCAGACAGGATTTCATTGCAGATTTTTATGAGAAAGCCTCTTAAAATTTAACTTGGATGATCTGGATAGAATTTAATAATCTGAAAAAAATAATAGGTAACAGTTTAAAAATGCCCACAAATATCTGTTAGCATGTCCAATATTTCTAGTGCCAGTCATCACAAAAAACAATTATCTACTATATTGCCTTAAAATGTACCCACTCCGAATAAGCTTCAGTGCCTAAAACACTCATCTAGTAGTCTAAAGGAATATTAATACTATCTACAGGATTACCCTGAAGTCTTGACACTATGAACTGAAGGGAAAATATGATTTGACTTTGGAAATAATTCAGTTTGGTCAACAAAATGGGAAGAAAAATTTTGCCATAATCACAAGGATTATCAGGAGGATAATCAGGAGGGCTAGAGACACTCTCTTTCTTAGTGTCTGCTATTTTTCAGTAGACTAGTTAGTCGAAAAGAATAAAAAAATAGCCCAAATTTATAGCTTAGACACTATATCAACAACAAAAAAAAAATATTCAGCAGCAGTGATGAAGCAGTTTATCTAATTATGTGGAACAAGTTGTAACCTGGTTGTACTTTGTATTGGATTTGGGTTTGCCTTTGACTGTTAAGTGAAAAAATGAATCTTTCTGTAAAACTTGCTTTCCCAAGGAGCTGGATGTGGAATACATTACCATTAGCTGTCCCTTTCTGATTTTCTTAACTCATAGTTATGAGTTAAGAAAACAGAAGCAATTGTTTCTTTCACACTTCATAAAACAGAAAAAAACAATTGTCTATACACTTGTAAACAAGAGTAATCATTTAAACAGCACACAGACAGTATTTGCCATAAATGTTCTTATTATTAATGGATTGTTCTAAGTGTCATTTTGGAACAATAATTTTCTAATATGTAATCTAAGAAGTATCTAAACTGAACAAAAGAACAGATTGTTAGTTTGCTGCTTCAGCTATCCTACTAGAATATCTTGTTATGTATTTTTTCATCTATAGATAGAATATTTTTTACCGAATACAGATTAAAGATGAGAAATATATATTTATTTTTTTTCTTCCAAAGACAACCAGGGCTTTTATTTGTAAAAAAAACACTGACCATCTGAGTAACTTTTTATACTATATAAAAAAATGTAGCCTGTAATTAATTTTCTTTTTCAAATTCTGCCATTAAGCATTGTAATACTTATCCATGCTCTATATATCCTAAATGTATACAGTTGGATTTGAGTGATTTATTTTTGTGCATCTTATTTCCACTTTTGTTAACCTAGAACGCTCTTAGCAAGAAAAATTAATGATTTCTGTAAGGCAAAATCTACTTTTGGAGAAAAATTTATTCTGTCCCAGAAATAATGATTTCTTCTCTTTCCACTATGTATCCATTTCTGTGCATGCATTCAACCATTTCCTGTTCCCTGTGGCCAGAACGGCCGCCTACAATCACATCCTCCTTCGGTATTCCCAAAGGCAAGTCTATCTTTCCTAGTCATCACTGAGTACCTGTGGCAAGGAGTTATCTCCTGCAACTTCAAGGATTTCCAAGACCTGCTCATCACAGCAGTGTGATATTCCCAGCTGATGTCTTGGAAGTTGAAATCTCTTGGGCCAGAGCTACCAATCCAGAAATTCCTTCTAGTTGCTTATAGAATCACTCATCAATGCTTACATCATGGTTAAACAATCAGTAGTAGACAGATCATCAGTAACTGTGAGGGCATTACAGTCAAACCTTTCCCATACCTACAGTGGGACACCTCAGCTTTGCCTGCTCACATTCGTGTGTTTGAAACAGCAGGTACAGGCTGGCAATAAAAGAAGCAGAAGCACATAAGAAAAAGGTGATGGGGAGATGATAGCAGAATATCTGGAAATGGAACAGATGTTGCTTAATAACTCATTGCCTCATTTAATATTGCATCTATTGCTGCTGAAATTCTGGCTATTCTACGTTTTCCATATTTTATATATTCCATTATCTCTTATTACTTAAAAAGTCTAAAGGTTGTTTGGAGAGACTTGTTATTTTAAATGCTTTGCAATTTAAGATATGTAATAATCTGCTTGCAGCAATTTGCTGGACAATGCTGTATGCAGATGTTCTTCAGTGAAAGGGTGAATATGAACAAAAAAATCCACAGTGTGCTCAATTTGAATCAGAATTTTAAAGCCTTGGAAACAGAGCACCTGAAAGGCATTCTTTAAGGCAAAACTGAAATATTTATTTAGGTTTACTAAAGACTGTATATTCCAAGCCTGCTTTTGCTTATGTGTCATTGCTGATATCAGGTATTCAAAAGAGGTGAACTGAGCAAATTTTGAACACAGCCTAAGACTCCTGAGTGAAGTAATTCTTCATCTTTCTCATGTTTCTGACAGAATGTGAAATGATGTTTGAATGCAAATATATTTATGCAGTTTAGTGACATTTGCTATCCAGGCAGCCCATTCCTATCTGTGATTTCAAAAACAAGCAAAGGCCTAATGTCTCACATGCCTCACAAGAGTGTGTCATTGCTACAAAAGCTTATGTGAATTCTATCAGAAATTGTAAGTTGGATAGATTGATGTAAAGCACTGAAAAAGGCAGTATAAACAATATACAGTGTCAGATTTATTTAATGGAAAGGAAGAAAAGCCAGTAACTAGAAAGTGGGAAGATTGTTGGGCCCAGTTGAGACCTTGAATTTGTGAAATGACACCATGTACTTAGCTGAATAAAAAATGCATGGAAGGTCATTAGAATACAAAAGAAGAGAAAATCATCTAAGTTGCCTGGAAATTTCAAATTGAGTATTGTTTTGGAAGAGAATACAGAGAATATGGATAGAGGGGAATTTAGAGATGTTGTATGGAAACTTTCATATGCCACTGAGATTAGCTCAGCTGGTTAGAGCATTGTGCAGATAAATGCCAAGGCTGTGGGTTTGGTCCCTCTATGGGCCCTTCATTTAAGAGTTGGGTTTGATGAACCTTGTGGGTCCCTTCCAACTCCGAGTATTCTATTATTCTGTGATAGTTTATGAGCAGTCCAAATAATAGGAAAAAAGGAGGGTTCAGAGGGTTTTGCTTGGGTGGACAGAGTTTTATTTCACCCCAGGATTAGCTGAATTGTAAAATAGAAAGCAGGATGTAAATAATTCACTACAGTCAAAACTAAGTGAAGTTTTCTGTAGGAGGATAGGGCTCAGGGCCTGTGTCTGTACACAGTAATAGCAACACCCCTGATCAGCTATTCCCTGGCTTTAGACTTCTTTCCAAAGAGAACACAAGTGTAGTGTTGTGTATTATTGGATGCGGAAATAAAATAACCTGTGGGAAAAAAGTCTCCCTAAACCAGATAGATAGATAGATATAGATAAACCAGATAGATAGACAGACAGATAGGTAGATAGATTCCCTGAAATATTTATATAGAGAAATCAGATAAAGGGATGAATCTAACCAGCAGTTTCTGGCCCAGAAATATAAAGCAAACTGTTTTAATTCTATCCAGCAACAGGCAGTAGTACAGCCACTCGTTAGTCACACCCTCCCTGTGGGTTAGAAACCATTTCTACTACCTGCCTTCAGTCACATGTTTTGTTTGGAAGAGCTAGGATTCTCCATTCACTATAAATTGTTTAGATTGTGCTACTGCTGAAAATATTAGCAGAGTAAAGGGGCTAGAAAATAAATAGTCCTACTGCCATGCTTGTGAATTCATCCTTCAGGCAGATTTTCAATAAATAATGAGAATATGAGAGGCAGCAGCATGGAGTCCTGAAGAACTGCCAGTCTTGCATTAGGGAAAAGTGGAAATAAAAAAAAGCAGTAAAGGTAACCTGCTTAGAATAGGTGTTTTTTTTTGGCTACCAAAGCATTTTTATAGAAGCATTGTGCTGAAGTAAAGATCTTGAAGCAAGTATTTACACATCAGTCCTAACTAGCATAGGGATTGACAAAATATGGTGAAAGCAATTTCATCTATTTGATGTGTACAGACACAGTTTAATGTTGTCAAAACTGATTTCATATAGAATTTTTTCATTTTCGTGTAGTATTTTATTCTCTTTCACTGAGGACCCAAGTCAGAAAGAGGACTGTGCCTTAAAAGTGGCTGTACCTCATTGTACTCCATTTCATAACATTTAGTCATGAGAATTTTACTATTGACTTCACAGGAACTTGGGCTAGGCGCTTAATGCTTGGTATGGAACATTTCAGTCACATTGTTGTCTTCCTAAATATCAAGTTTCGTTTTTTTTTTTTTTTTTTCCCCAGTGCTAATGTTCAGACTCTGTAGAATTTGTTCCATAGCACAGCTGATGTGTTACTGGCACACCACCAGAAAAATGAAGCACATTGTTCCTACTTCAGTATGCATCTATTGCTGTTTTGTTGGCAGGAGGGTCAAAATGTGTTCCCTTTATGTGTCTTTTTGCATTTGGTGGGCGGTGGGGAAAGAATTACTACAGTTTGTGTCTGAATTGTAGTAACAGTAGAGAGACTGTTATGCATAGCATAGCACTGTATTCATATGTGTGTTCACCCGTGTTCACAGATAAAGTAGAATTTTATTCTTATTTACATTAATGAGAGCTATGAATAACTTACGTAATTTGGTTTACATAAATGCCTCTATTCCTCTGTTTGTAATAGAGACAAAGGTGTTAGACTAACATACTGCACAGCTTAAGAGACACAGTGTAGGAAGATAATTGAATTATATTTTTTGTACAGTAGTTTTTGTGATCCTTCAAGAAACCAGGAGTTTATCCCCATCTACTAGCCCATATTGTCAGTGAGAGGCTAAAAGACATTATCTTAATGTGCCATCAATTATTTTCATCTTTATACTTTCTCAGTTGTGTTACAACAGTGCTGTCTATCTGGGATGTCTGCCACAATTAAGCACCACCAAGTACAAAATGTTACTTAGAAATGCATTCTGCTTCACAGATCATCAGTGCTACACTCAAGCTTCTTTTTTCTCTGGTAAAATTCCCACTGGATTTTAAATTATATCCCTCCTTTGACCCTGGTAGTCAACATTTTCTATGTTATATCTAGACAGCCAACTAAAACCCTTAAATAAAGGTCATCATCACTAACTTTCTTTGCTTGACACAATGCAGCTCTCTATAGGAAAAACTCATATGTTCAGGTGTCAGATATGTTTTAGGCCTGTCAGACATGGCACTAAATGGCCACAGAAGTGAGACTGACACAAACCTCCCTGCCCTGCATTTATATATGCAATTCCTATACGTACCTTTTCTACCTCTAATATTTGGTAGCATGTATGGTTATAAAGACCAATATGAAAAATATTCAGACAATACATTTCTTTTCTATGAAGTAAAATGAAAGCAGAAATCTAAGGTAAAGGGTAGAGGTGGTCAAGTTGCTTTTACTCAGTATGATAAAAGCAAAGACTGTGGTGTTCAGCCACAACCATATGACACATGCTGCTGCTGCTGATCCAAACTAGACCAGAGCTGCCACACACAGAGCTGCGCTGATGGAGTTGCACATAAAGAAAGTGTGGTAAATGAGCAATAATGTTAGGAAAAATGTTTAAAAAAAAATGAAGAAAATAATTTCTTTTTGCTCTTTAATTTCCTTCTCTTGTGTTTCTTTTTTTATTTATCTTGTATTTTTATCATTGCAGTTGTGTTGAATTCAGATAAGGATTTTTTTGATGCAGTTCCTTTTGGACATTTGCAAATTATTCTGATCGGTGACAGTGAATTGTGACAGCCCTTTGCTAAATTTTTGTAATACCAGATACCTCATCCATACCCTCAGGACAAGAAGCTGCAGTTTTAGAATATAACAAGATAAGCACTACAAAATAGGCAGTTTTCCTTTTTATAAAAAAAAGTTTCCACAATTTCATTAAAGTTTGATGTATCTTTGAAAGAAAAAGAATTATCAGGGCTGAATAACAGCCTGTATGGGAAAGTGGAATTTTACAGTGTTGATGATTCAGGAAGCCAGTTAGTATTGGCAAATATAATTGTGAAGGCTGCTTGATAGATGAAGAGAGCATAAGCTGTAACATTTTAATTGGGCATTTTATTGAGGTGTTGTAGAAGATGGACACATAGAAGCAATGCTTCAGTTACCAATTGCTGAAATGGTGATTGAAGAAAATTTCCATGTCTTTCAAGTACCTCTCATTCTCTACCAAAACAGAAAGCTGTACAATAACATTTTCATAAACATCTTTCTTAATGATGCACAAAGCTTGGCAATAACAGATATGGGTTACTGAATGAAGACCAGCATACAATGCACCCAAAGGAAAAACAGGGGTGCTTTGTTTTGTTTTTAAACAGCTTGTTTGTCCCTGCAATAGTACAGTTAACTGATGCTTGGAAGAATCATTTCAGTGAAAGTTTTGACAATGAAGAACTGTAAGTTCTTCTCACAGCTTTGGTGTATCTCCTAAGGTTTGCAGCATAGTCTTATATTCTTCACTGGAGCTCACTGGAGTTTTGTCTAAGCATAGAAAAGAATGTGGAACTTAAGTGATACAGCCTAATGATCTATTAGTTCCTTTTTTGTTCAGCCTTGGTTTTCAGTTTTGTTAGTGGTATCAAGTCAATTACTCTAATTCTGATGTTTATAATCGATGATAGACTTGGAAGAACTTTCCCAAATTTGATGGCAGTCTGTCACTTTTCCAGGCATTACAGATATATAGCAGTCCATAAACATGTTGCAAAAAAATAGTAATTTTGAGTATTGTCAGTTTGTATCTTAAATCACCATCTTATCTAATTTGGCATATTTTCCTTAAATTGTCACCTTGGAGACTGAGACTTGAATTGATTTGTTACCAGATGCAATAGTTCTATTAATTATTGAGAGAAGCACTTCCTAATTCTGGGACCTGTGCAGGAACCCTAGCTCCCTGCTGGGATGAGACCTTATCACACACTCTCTCCACTCTGTGTCAGTTCAGTGGAAGTGAACCCAGCTGTGTGGATTAGGCAGGCACCCCCAGGGTCACTGCTGAGGCTTGAGTCTGTAAAATCCACTTGGTTTATATACAGCCTGGGAGTGTTTGTTTTTAATTAATAACAGCTCCTGGCCATAGAAACTGTGAAGAAAGAAGCTTCCTTTGTGAAGAAAAGCTTGAGAACTTGTGAATGTAAATTCCCTGACAGCAGAAGGGCATTTAAACAACTATCAAAAATCTGCTAAGTTTGAGATTGTATGATCTTCTTTTTTGATGGGCTGGTAATATTTTCATTTTCTACAGTTCTATTTGGAAATATATTTTTACTTTTGTTAAGGATGTTGTTCTCTTTGCTGTGGTAAACATTGCAGAGATGATGCTTGTCAAACAGATGAACCCCTTGTGTAATTTCATTGGCTTCCCTGGAGCTTTTCCCAATGCTATTTCAGGAGAATCTGAAATGGTACAAAAATGCTTTCTCTGGTTGAAGTTCTTGTTCTGCATACATGGAAACGATGACTGGAACTTGGCCTTTAAGCCTTTGGCTGTTTGAAGAGCTGAGTTCCCCGCTAAGCTTCCTGGTGTGAGTCACTGGCATTCAGTCTAATAGCCATAGAGACACCTTATGTGTCACGTTATGTGTCTCACAGCACTCAGCTTCAAACACAAGTCTAGAACCAACCCTTCATGCTCTTCTGAGGGTGGTAAAGATGCTGAGCTCACAAATTGGAACACACCTTTTTTAAAAGCAGACTACGCTTGAATGTAAAAAAATACTTTTAAATAAAACAGTTTTATAATTAAAAGGTTCAAGTTTATTCTATGAACCTCTTTTTTTTCATGAAGGGAACAAAAGGAACTTTTCACCTTTTCCCATATGAATCTTTTATATGTTTTATTTTAAGCTTTAAAACAATACCCAGCTTCAATAGAATATATAGAATCATAGAACTGTTAAGGATGGAAAAGACCTCTAAAATCATCCAGTCTAACTATTAACTTAGCACTGTCACCTTCACCACTGGACCATGTCTCTAAGTGCCACAACTAGATTTTTTTTCATTGCTTCCATGGACAGTGATACTACTACTTCACTTGACAGCGCTTTCAGTGAGGAATGTTTTTCTAATATCCGATCTAAACCTCCCCTGGCACAACTTGAGACCATTTCCTTTTCTTCTATCACAGAACAACATACTTTGCTCTCCTAGACTTTTCTCCTCCACCTCTCAACTCAGAGCTGGTATATCTATTGGATATAAACAGCTGATTTTCTTTTTTTAATTTTTGGGATATCCATTTCAGAACATTTTTTTATAGAACCATATTTGCACATAGCAGTAAGGAAGAATAGCCTTTCCAAGGTGGCAGAACTTCCTTGTTGGTTTCTCTAGAGAAAACTTGAATCAACAGGCTTCTTACCGTCCAAGGCAGTAGATGATTTGATACAGTTAGTTTCATTGATTTATGCCCACTATTTATTATACAGAGGGCAGGGAAAAAGTGGCTCAAGAATCACATGGATTTCCAGAGGTACAATTGATACTCATATCCTGCATCAAAGCACATCAAAGCACATTTGAATTGTGATAAATACACATGCATTGTAAAGTCACATATATTTCTGGGGGATAATTTTTTTGAATAATATTTTTATTAGATTTGTAGTTGGCTCAGTTTCTACTCAAATATTTACTGAGACATAACAAAAATTTTAATTGTGACTTTAAAAAGTATCACAGGTTACCTTTGAACAAAGTGATCTCTGAACAAGAGAATAACTAGGCAAAAAGCTGAGAAACATGTTTCATTTCAGACCTCTGCTCTCCTCAGGCACTGTCTGTGTGAACCTCTTTAGAGAAGTATTGAAATTCAGCAGATATCTGTCATTAGTTTTACAGTCTTCTGCAGAGGCACTCAGTGTTCTCTTTTCTTCTTTTGTAATCAATTAGGATGCTGTTAAATGACAGGAAATTCAAGAAGTAGGGTGACTGCTGATAATGAAATAAACTGCCTGTCAACTCTGAAAGCAACACATAAATAATTTTGACTGCTTCAGACAAAAAAAAAAAAAAAAAAGCCCCACAGAAGCGTCAGACCACCCAAAATAAATCTATTTTGTATATATAAAACCCAAGTGCATTAGAAGGACAGTGTTGGGTTTTAGCTGGGGCTGACTGGCAGCTTGAAATGTGCAGCATTTCTCAAGATGACCAGGAGCATATCAAATTAAATTGAATTTCATTGCAAAACATGGTTTCAGGACTTTATGCCTGAAACGTTATACATTCTCACTAATATTCTGCCACTAAATTGAATGGCAACTTTGTTTTTATTCCCTTAATACAATGAAATAATTAATTTCACTCTGGTTACTGTCAAATCATTTCTATCAAGAAGAAGCACAGTCCCACAGGTAAAGTCTCAAGAAAGAAATATTTGGGGAAGTATTTGGGGTAACGAATGGGATTTCACCAAGACTAAAGTATTAAAAAAATTAGTATGAAGAAAGATTCATATGCAATTGTGAGATACTCTTTTACCATGTACTATTAAAATAACACTAATTAAATCCAACAGCTGGTTCATTATAGACAGAGAATAGGACAGAAATCTTATTAAAAGTGTGAATAAAAATTCTTGGATCATTTTTTGTTCCTAGTGACTGTTTATATCCACTTATGCTGAGGATGCCCTGGTGGGATGTCCTGGGAAGGAGTGGACCTTTTCTTTCTGCTCTCGCAGGCAGCCCCTGTGCTGACTGAGAAAGCTGTGCCATGTCAGAGACAGCTCAGCTCTGTGCAATGCAATATTTAGCCAAAGGCCCACCTGGGCATCAGTCCCTCCATCGAGCTGCTCACCCAACAGTGCCAGAGCTCTTTCTAGGGCAGAGGTTTTTGGGTTTTACAGAGATTAGTGTACATTGCTCCACAGAGTAGGAAATTAGAATGATCTCTTCATTGTATTTCACAGCAGTCCTACTCTATGATACTGCTTAGTCCCCAAGGACTCCTTTCTTATGTTTGAGGGCTTTGATAATTCAGGCTTTTGAAGGGCTCTTTGCCATGAGTGTGTCTCTGCTGAGCTGGGGACAGAAATGTAGGACCAGCCTTGGCCATCTCTGATTGCAGCACAGTGAGGGGCCTGCTAGCCTTTCTGAGAAAAAAGGATTACATACAGAGTAAAAGATCGATACTTATAAAAGTGACCACGCATGAAACTCTGTTCTCTCTGAGTTAGACCATCTCTAAGACCATCAAGTAATAGTTAACTTTTTTTCAAGGGACTTTTTCCTTCATTTTATCTGTATTTTATTTACTTGCATTTGAACCATTCCTATCCTCCCCTAAAAGTGCCTGCTTTTTCAGTGAGATCAGAATTCCTCATCTTACAGCTCTATATATGAAGTTATCCATTAAGGCAGATGATAAAGGGCTAGGAAAAAGTGGTCCCACTGGAGCAGATGTTTCTTTGTCCGACCACCTCCATGTCTTTCACAGTGTTGTTTCTTGTTATAAGGAAGTCAGGACCAGGGTGCTTAGTCTAAACACATTTTTGTGAGTCATTCTTTTCTCTGAGGAGTTGGCCATGCCCAGTTCTCCTCTCTGACTCACTGTAGCTGTAAATGGTGGGGCATGTATTTTTCAAAGGGCACATACTGAAACCTTCTTCAGAACAAGTTCATCTGCTTTTACTACTAATTTCTCTATAAAGTACATTTTGTTCGCTTGTAAACTCTGATTCCTGGCATTGGCAAGTTCTTAAAGGCTGGGCCGCAGCTCCAGAAATGTTAAAAGTGTGCAAGTAGTCCTTAAATAACACTTATTTATGTAATTCTTTTATGTATATAAAAATAGATTTTACTGACTCAATTAAAACTATAAACTTGGATGTAGAGGAAAATCTCCTTTTTACCTGTGATTCAGCCAGAGGTGTCCACTGTTAATGATATTGCACCATCAGGATTTAAGGAAAACTTTAATTTGATGGATTGACCTTTTTTCAGACTTTGCCCATTCTAATTATATCATCATGTGAAATTGGGATAAACTTTTGCTGTCTCAATGCAGGCAGAACATACTTTAATATCTGAGGTGCTTTCTGTGTGACAAGACAACACTTGTTTGTCCCTGGAAAATGAGTGCCTCATAGGAGAAAATCTAGTGGATAAAGGCACTGAATTAAATACATTATGTCAGGTCACATAGATCACCATGTACCTTCTATGTTTTGCTATGGCTATTCAACTAGCAAAGTAATAAAACAAACCAGGGTTTTCTTTTTCTGTGCTTCTAGTTTAGGAACTTATAACTGCTCAGAAGTTTTTCCTTTGGGGAAAACCTGCCCTTTCTCTGAACAAATTAGTGATTTCTAATAAGCAAATTCAACAAAAAAACCTAAAGCAATACCTATTGTTTTAATCCTAAGAGAAAATGTTAAAAGCCTTGGAAGAAAAGGAGTTCTATGTTTGTTACCTTTCACACATAAAGCCTGTGCTGAGGATATTTTCAGACATGACATTAGGCAGGCAAAGTTTGACTTGCAAGTGGAGCATTAGGATCCAGACTTCATTGCTTGGGCCTAACTCCAGTTCATAAAAGAATTTCAGTGTCATGTTAGTAGTATGTTGTAACTGGCTTTCCATGGTACTTTTCATCGATAGATCATCTTTTTCCTGTTTTATGGATGATGGCTCCAAAAGGGGAGGATTTTAGTCTATTGATCAGACCAGTTACAAAGCTCAGGTTTTCTAAATTCCAATTCAGTGCTCTGTATTCCACTCTGCTAAAGCTATGGCATTCAAGCTGAGTGCTTGTGTGTACAGGTAGCTTTGGAAAAGTCTGAATTGGTCATGAAGTAGAAATTTACACTTTATCAGCTGGTGAAGTGTTGCCTTCCCTCCTGAACAGGGTTAGCATAAATCTGTAATCACAGCCACTGAATCTGAAGCATGAAGCACTATATGCCATAAAGCTTGAGCATATGGGCAAATCAGACATTTCTGCAGGGCACAGAATAGGAAAATGGCTTGTTTTCTTAGATTTTGCATGGCCACACACCTTAAACCACACAGAGAAGTTACTAAAGTTAGTTGATAAAGTTTGCAGCAAAGAATTGCTAATCCTTGCTTGCCCTCAGCGGAACGACACATACTGTTGCAAAACAAAATTCAGACTGTGCCTAATACCACAAATTTTGTGATAAAGAAGCAGCTATTTTCATTTTAAGCAATTCCCATCATGATAAATGAGTAAAAGATAGAATATTAATAAAGAAAAAACAACATGATCATCAAGACAGAGGTTCTACATGCTACAACTGAAGATCTTCTTTACAGAGTTTCTACACTGACTGCCACACTTCCCTTTGGAAATGTGTGTATCTCTTTAGAAATATATCAGATGTTGATCTGTGATTTCTAGGAATGTAAGCCTGAATACATTTTTCCGAAATATGATTTGAAGCTTCAGTGTTGGTCCCTTAAAATTATTGCTGCCATACGTACAATGAACCTATCAACAAATGAGTATTTTCCACAGAAGAATTCAGTAGGAATCAGAGAAAACTCAATACAACATGTTGTGAAAGATCTTGATTCAGACTAGCAGCATTTAACATAGTATTTAGTGTAACCATTTTATTTTGTCAATCACATCTCCCAAGACTGGTCAGCTTAATTTTGCTGGAGTTCTTGTTTTGTTGTTATGAATTTATAGCTTAGCTCGAAAAAAAAAACCCTGTATTGAATCAGTATCTCTCTACAGAGGCTATTATTATTATTGTTATTATTATTATTATTATCATTATTGCTCTTCACTATGTGTATATACCATTTCTTATTTGTGATTCTCAAAGAATTATACAACAGTAGGTATTTTTATTAGAGCTGATTGGCAAGACATCAGGGATAATACTTACTTTGGAAGTCTTTAAAAGTTTAGTTTTGTCTATGTTAATTTTGAAAAAAAAAAGTTTTGACACATTTAGAATAATGAGATTTGTTGGATTTTTGTGTTGTTGTTTGGAATCACATATCTATTTCAATTTCTTTCTTATCTTCTAATAAAAAACACCTAGAGCAAAAATGGTGGAGCAGAAATGTGGGAGTTATTACCTTTAAATAAAATTGTCCTGTGTAGAATTTTGAAAATGTTGGAGGGCTTCTTTCCAACTTGAAATATCACCATATTTTGTCAGGCAAAGTTCTGTTTTCCATCTAGGTCTAGTCTTTATTACATACTTTCAATTGCTATCTTCCTCCAAGAGCTGCCAAGCAGGGAAACTTTTGAAAGGATCTGCCCAGCATGACAACACATGCTGGTAAAGCAGGACTTCCCTTGACTCCAAAGCCACTTCCCTTGTGCCAGATTTGGCTGTGGAGGTCAGGTCAGCTTAGCCCACATTCTTTTCTAATGCACACACCTCCTCTTTCTCAAAAGCTGAAATCACAGACCTAGAGGGGTGGCTGCCCACCCACCAACCAGTCAGTGTCTGTCACAAATCAGCAACATGAAATTATCTCTTTCTCAAAAGGCAACCAGCAGGTATTAACACCTAAAAATTACTAGGCAAAGCCACATACTGTTTTTTTTAATAAGTACCAAGCAGGTATCAAACTGCTCTGAGGGGTTTGGGCTAATTTTTGGAGGTAAGTATGCTGTATATTGTACTGTGTAAATGACATATGCACTGTCATAAATAATGTTTTTCTTCCATACTGTGCAAAGAGTGTATATGTAATAAATGTGCTTATTCTGTACAGAAGTATATGCACCCCAGATTCACACAAAATGATGCATCCCAAAATAGAGGAAATCAGGCAAGAACACCAGGAGCTCTGTGTGCATGAACAGGGAGCTCCTGGACAAACTCAAACAAGAGACCCTACAGAGCAGGGAAGCAAGAACAGGCAGCCTGGGAAGAACACAGGGAGATTGTTTGAGCAGCCAGGGATAAGGTTAGGAAAAACAAAGCCCTGAGCAGGGTCCGTCAGGGGTCAGTATTGGGCCTGGCACTGTTTAACATCCTTGTTGGTGACATGGACTGTGAGACTGAGCACACTCTCAGCAAGTTTGCTGATGCCACCAAGCTGTTTGCTACAGCTGACATGCTGGAGGGAAAGGATACTATCCAGAGGAATCTTGACAGGCTTGAGAAATGGATCCATGCAAACCTCAGAAAGTTCAATGAGGCCAAAGGCAAAGTCCTGCACTTGGGGTGGGGCAATCCCAAGCACAAGCACAGGCTGGATGGAGAATGCATTTAGAGCAACCCAGAGGAGTCGGACTTGGGGGTGTTGGTGGATGAGAGGCTGGACATAAGCCAGCAAGTGTGCACTTACAGGCCAAAAAGTCAATTGTGTCCTGGGCTGCATCAAAAGCAGTGTCACTAGCAGGGTGAGGGAGGGGACTCTGCCCCTCTCTTCTGTTCTCGTGAGATCTCACCTGCAGTGCTGAGTCCAGAGATCCCCAGCATAAGAAGAATGTGAACCTCTTGGAGTGAGTCCAGAAAAAGTCCATGGGGATGATCAGAGGGCTGGAGCACCTCTTCTGTGAAGACAGGCTGAGAGAGCCAGGGTTGTTCAACCTGGAGAAGAGAGGCAGCCTTCTAGTATCTAAAGGGGACCTACAGCAGCAGAGCTGGAGATGGTATATAGTGATAGGACAAGGGAAAATGTCTTTAAGCTGACAGAGGGTGGATTTAGACTAGTTATTAGGAAGAAACTCTTTACTGTAAGAGAGGTGAGGCATTTCTCTCTGAACAGGTTGCCCAGAGAAGTTGCTTTGTCCCACACCTGGCAGTATTGAAGGCCAGGTTGAACAGGGCTTTGAGCAACCTGATCTGGTGAAATGTGTCTCTGCTCAGGGCAGGGAGATTGGAACTAGAGGATCTTTAAGGACCCTTTCAACTGAAACCATTCTGTGAGTCCCTGATTCTATGAAAAGTATTTTGTGTTGGTAAACAGTCAAAGAAAGAATGTCAGCACCTCCCTTCTGCCATGTATGTTCCATGTCTGCCTGGGTACATGTAAAGTGTAATCCTATCCCTATGCATGCCAGTAATGAGACATTGCAGCCATTTACCAGTTTAACGTCATAATCTTGTGCCTCAACTGCATGATGTGAAATGGGAGTTCTGAGTTTTCCTTTTCCCTGCCAATTTTCTTGTCTTGTCTGTTTAGCCTTTAAGTTCATTGTTTTATGAAACAAAGATGATGTTTTATTATGTGCATGTTTGTACTGCACAGCAGGGACATGCATCTGAATTAGAGCTGAAGAAATAAATAGCATAATATAAATAAAATCCAG
This sequence comes from Polioptila caerulea, assembly GCA_013397295.1. NCBI lineage: Eukaryota > Metazoa > Chordata > Aves > Passeriformes > Certhiidae > Polioptila > Polioptila caerulea. The sequence goes on from VYXF01011184.1 coordinate 33,249, forward strand.
CATCAGCTGATGCATCAAAGGCAGATAAATAAAATGAACAAAAGACAAACATGTGCTTGGGAAGAGTGCCATAGATCAGCCTTTTGCTTTAGATTTGGGATGTTTTCTTGTGATACAGAACTATTTCTTTATTATCTTTTGAAGCAGGCAATGAGTTTTCAGCTTTGCTTCTGTTCTGTTGAGAGATTAATGAGGGATTCCACCTTTGCATGAATATTTTTACTTTGTTGCATTAAACTTTTTTTGCCTAATCAGTTCAACTGACCAAACTAAATTAGCTACTCTATGCTCATAGCAAAGCATCTTTATATGGTTTCTTTCATAAAAGTTTAATGCAGGGTATAATTTGTAAAGGTTGAGTGCTTCCATTAATTCTGCAGTGTTTCCCCATTCCTTTATTCTGATAAGCCCAGTATTTTGCTGACAGGATGAATATAGGCTCAATTAAAGGTGTATGCAAATGCATATTTATCACTGTACCCCAGAAACAACATCCCACAGGAAAGGAAACAAAGAGGGAGTTTTCATAAGGTTCAGCTGACATTGGCTGTCCTCTCAGAGGTTTAGGGTTGATGGAGCACTCTGTGGGAATGTTAAAGTCTGGGAATCCCAGTAATGTGGTTAATGGAGTTGAGTGATGTGCAGATCAGTAAGATGTCCCCGAGGAATTGGTGCCTCTCTGTTTCTGCTGCAGATCTCCTCCCCTAAGAGCACTGCCTGGGCAGAAGCCATGATGTTGCCATAGTTGTGTAGCAGCAGCAGTAGGATAAAATTTGTAAGAGTTAATCCTACTTGAAGCATCATTAATTCCTAATGGGAGTTGTGGAGAATAATATTGTAGAGATCCTCTCTTGCTTGAAATCCCATGCAGTCTAATCCCTCAGTGTACTTACAATAGTTGTGATGGAAAACTATGCATGGATCTTTTTTTTTGTTTTCTACTTTGCTCTCTGTTTATCTCTTTTTGTTGAAAATTTGGCTAAAATTTTAAAGCTCAAGGCTTTTGCAGGAATTTTCAAAAAGATTTATCCTTAGGATTATGAGTTTGGGATCCTGAATATTATGTATATTTCTCCTGCACTTTGTGATTATACAAGCTTCCAATTAATGTTTGAGAGTACATTCTTACTGAAATAGCTTTAATACAGTTTCCAAACAGCACTGTTATGTTCAGAAAAAAGCTAATGTGGGGCAAATCAGTCTGTAAATGTGTCTGTCTTACAACACTTCCACCTCCCTTCTTGATTGCCAATTTTAATGCAAGATTTCACTGGAAGGCATATATTTCCATATTTTAGTACACAAAAATACAAGGTGTCTTTAACACAGACACCTCTGATCATCTCAGGGAGACGATTTCATAGTCTCTGTTGGGTGGCCTCATAATGTGTGTGTGAATTCTTGACTCTTCTGAACACAAGAGAACAGAAGCATTTTGCCTCTCCCTAAGATGCTTCAGAGTCCTTAGCAAAATAACACTTCAGTGATTCCTGAGCTGCTAAACTGGCTGCTACAGCAGCTTTTCCTGTCAAGGTCAGCACTGCAGTTGTTGTAGGTAATGGAAGGCAGCTCTTCCAGTGAATGTGTCTCCTCCTCCCTTGGAACTATTTTCCTCTTCTGTGCTTGTATATGATGGTGGGGGTGTTGCATGCGCTTGTATGGGGATCTTTTCCTCCTTAGTTTCAGTTAGCTCATCACTGGACTATGAATGTGTGGAAGTTAAAAGGCTTCCTACCTTTAATAAAAATTCCTAAAAAGCAGACATTAAACATATGGTTAAATTGTTTCTGTGCTCCTTAGTGCTTTTGAAGATGCCTGTCCTACTCTCTCCCCTATGCTACTCTGTGCCCATACAGGGGACAAAAGATACGCAATTGAAGTTATCTTTCTTTAAAAATACTTCCCATTTTTGCCAGAAACAATAACTATATTACAATATTGCTGCAACAATATAATCCTGTTCCTTAGACGTGCACACAGATTTTCTGAAGGGCCAGGGAAAGAAGGAGCAAGGCAAAATAGTCAATTGTCTTCCTAAGAAAAAAGTTACCAACATTTTCCTAGAAGAAGCAGAACATAACCCACAGCCAGATGTCCCAACAGCTAGCTGTTTCTGTGGATCAGGTTTGTGAGCTTATTCCACTGCTTTCCATTTGTTGCAGAGCATCCAGCATGTAGGCTATAATAATCTCTGCCATGATGCCACTGATATTCTTCAGGGATCTCAGGAATGGATTTGGCTCCACTGCTTGTTGGCCTTTTGTACTCTGTCAAAAAGATTTTCCATTGTCCGCTTATGAAAACAGTTGTGACTTTCCGTAGACTGCTGTACTGGGTCCAAAGGAGTGGCAACAGATGCCTCATCATCCACTCCAATTGAAGAATTTTTAGAGGGAAGGAAATCCTGCCATGGTGCCTGAATCACCAAGCTAACATAAGAGACCAAAATCTTTTTCCCATTGTATACTGAATTAATACATCCTGATATAATTAAAATTTAATCACTTTTTCTGTTATTAGAAACAAGGAAATTTTTTCCTAGTTGCATGGTAATGGGTGTCTTTTACTGAAATTTTGGATAGAACTTGGAGATACAAATACTCCTGTCCTTTTTCAGCAATTTATCTGAAGCAATTTTTGTGCCATATGTTCCACAGGTTTGTTTCTTTTGTAGGCTGCAGAGGAGTCTCGGTTCAGGCACCTGGACCACCTCCTCCCCCTCCTTCTTCACTGACCTTGGTGTTTGCAGAGTTGTTCTCACATATTCTCACTCTTCTCTGTCCGGAAAATCACAACTGCACCACAACCTTTGTTTTGATTTCTTCTTAAATATGTAATCACAGAGACTTTACCACCATTTCTAATTGGCCCAGTTTTGGGCAGTGGCATGTCCATCTTTGGAATCACCAGGGATTGGCTCTTCCAGACATGGTGGAAGCTCCTAGCAGCTTCTCACAAAAGCCACCCCTGTGCCCTCACATCCTCCCCTGCCCCACCCCACACACTCTCTGCTACCAAAAACTAGGCCATGCTAACTCAAAAAAAAAAAAAAAAGATAAAAAGGGAAAGAACAAAAAGTAAAAATCTCCTAAATTCCTAAAGCTCTATTTACCATGATTATGAAGAAAAACTTAAAGATATGTCTCATGCTTGGTTATACAATGCTATTCAAGAATGGCTATTTCTGAATAACTCCATATGTGGGTATCCTTGTTCCATAATTAGCATGACTCTCAATTTTGGTTTAACTCCTTTTCAAAGTGCATTAAGTTGAGCAAGAGCATATCCGTTTGGTAAAGGAACTGAAATATAAAATCAGCCTCCTGAAAAATGCCTTCCTGTCTCAGTGTACTAAGTTTACAGGGTGCTTTGGACACAGAAGATGGGAAGGATCTTATCAAGCCAACTGTCAGCCCAAAGAGGTGACTTTATTATCATGGTTGCCCTATCGAGCTAGTAATGAATTACATAGTTATTTTTTATGATAAAAATCTACAGATATGCAACATGGACCATAAAATTCAGTTGAGAAATGCTTTAAACTGAAACATGTAGTGAATCATCAACAGGGACAAAGGAAGAGTTCTACTCCTTGCTGGTAGAAGGGGCTCTGTAGTGGGTTGACCCTACCTGGATGTCAGGTGCCCACCAAAATGGCTCTGTCACTCCCCTCCTCAGCTGGACAGGGAAGAGAGAATATGATGGGTCAAGATAAGGAAAGGGAGAGATTGCAGCAATTATCATATGGGTCAAAGAAGACTCAGATTGGGGCAATTAATTTACTTTATTGGCAATCAAATCATAATAGAGTAATAAGAAATAAACTCAATTCCTCAAAAACCTTGCTGCCACTCATCCTTGCATCCCAAGCTCAACTTCACTTCCAGTTTTCTCTACCTCCACCCTACCAGCAGTGCAGATGGAGGGGGAGTGGGGATTGTAGTCAGTTCATCAAACATTGTCTCTGCTACTCCTGCCAGGTGCCAACAGTCTCTCCATGGCACCACAGCCTCCTTCAGGCATCCACTGCTCCAGCATGGGGTCCTCCGTGGGCTACAGGGCCAGAGCTGTCTCACCATGGGCTGCACCATGGGCTGCCAGAGAATCTCTGCTCTGGCACCTGGAGCACCTCCTCCCCCTCCTTTTCCATTGGCCTCAGTCTCTGCAGGACTGGTGCTCTCACGTGTTCTCTGTCCCTTCTCTGGCTAAAATTGCACAGTAACTATCCCCCTTAAATTTGTTGTCCCAGAAACACTACTGCCACCACCGACGGGCTTGACCTTGGCCAGCAGTGGGCCCGTCTTGGAGCTGGCTGGCCTCGGCTCTATTGGAATCAGGAGACATTTCTAGCAGTTTCTTGCAGGAAGCCACTCCTGTACCCCCCTGCTATCAAAATCTTGCCGTGTAACCTGATACTTGCTTACAGGTATAGGCAGTCAGGCATAGGATGGGATACCTTGTCTAGCAAACAGGTGTTTTTCCACTCCAGGGGAGTCAAACAGTGTTTATTTTAACAAAGAGGAAATGGTCGACTGATATTGTGGATAAGGTGGAAAAAAAAATTACTTATGACCGCTGGCTGGACTTTATATGGGAGGTGGTTTATAGAGGGTATCACTCTTCAGCATGATATTTTAATGATTATTACCTGAGATGTCTGTGTCTCCAAACAAGGGAACCATGTGCAAGAAAATGCTGCAAGCTATTCAACTGTACAATGAAAAAAGAGGTGGAGGTAGAAAGATGCTTTTATGTGCATCTTTAACTTGCTTTGTGCTAAGAATGATTCTGAAGTAGCTGTGTAATTAGACTTTCCACACTCAGAACTGTTGTGCCTCAAAAGCCATCACATCTATAGGCCAGGACATCAGAGATGTTGGAGAGAGTGCCTGTGTGTTTTGCAGTGTATCCAAAGGGCAGCATGTTGAGAGCATGGATTACTGGCACCTAGAGAAGAAGGGTTTTCTGGTGATGGGTTAGAGTTGATGGCAGAACACACTGACAATCAGAAAAATACTGGACAGCCCTTTTGGACCCTGGCTGGCCCAAGGGGAGTTCACTATAGTCAGCAACTGCTGTCAGCTGGCACACACTGCAATTTCAGCACTTCTTGTTTGCCAGAGCTGTTAAAAATATAAGTGTCATAAGGCACAAAATACAAACTCCACACACCAGTATGCAGGCCTCACAAGAGTGGTTGCAGGGAAACACTTAACCCCCAACACACACAACAGAGGTATGTAAAGCACAGGGAGATGTTCAATCAACCTCAGTGACTTTATCAAGCCTTTGGAGACTCTGTAGTGGTTTTCATGGGTTGAAGCAATTTTCTGCTGAAGCGTTGAAAATAATCAGAGGAACTTTTGAGGAAATGACACAGTGAAAAAACTCTGAAAAACACTGACCTTTGTTTTGTGGGACTGTACTTCCTCTTAATGCATCAAACAGAGAAGGAGTAAACACTGCTTAGAAATGAGAAGTTGCACACAGAAGGAGGTTTTATTTTTGTGTCAGTTTGTTCCTCTTTAGCATATTTAAATTGTTTACCTTTTGCTACTTTCTTCCTGTTGCCTGGAAACATTCAGTAAGTTGTTAGCGCCAGAGCATTAGCTGACTTAAGATTCAACTTGAATGAGCTCTAACACAAAAGCTTATCATCTGTGTTTTCAAAATACCCCAGCAATATCGAATTAAAGGGTTTTGAGCAACTAGAAATTAATTTTATCAGGATAATAGCATTGAATGTAGTTTTACAGTAATATCAACTTCTTGTTCTTAAACTTGTATGCCTTGCTGAACCAAAATTTCTCACCAAAACTATTATCCCTTTCTCTGAGAGCCAGATTGATGATGTTGCATGCACTACAAGTAACTAACGCAATATATTTTTTTTTATTTGCTCTTTCAACTTTCAAATTTCTTTCCTGATTTTAATCCCAGAAAGCTGAGAAACCTGCTATTGATGCCAGCACTTTGACTCTGCAAGGCTGTGAACACCTCCCTGAGTTATGTTGTTAACTCCCATTAGGGTTGATGAAAGTGTTTGACCAGCACTGGTATTTCTGCTGTACTTTTACCGTAAGAAGTAGAGAAGACCATGGTGCACCTTCCCACTGATACCATCCAGCATGAACTTGCACCATGTCAGGCACATCTGCAAGGAGTTCATGTCTGGCAGTCTAGAGTAAACATCAGGGCAGTACTTATAAATGCCTGGTTCAACATGTGGGAATCTCCAAGAAGTATTCCTAAGCCAAAAGCATGATAATTGAAATGACTTGAGTATATGAAATTATTTCCAGGAGAATTCATGTTAGTGATCAGACTCAGTTAATACCTAACTGTAAATGTTTATTTTACTTATAGGACTGTTTAAAACATATTGATATCTCACCTCAAAATATACACCACTGCTCATATGTGAAAGAATATTAAAAGGTTCACAATATCACAGAATCCACACGATTTAAAGTTGTTTTGTTTTAGAATATTTAGTGCTTAATGTCTCAACTATATTGTAACTCATAAACCTTCACTACTTCTTCTCTAATGGTATTTTCCTAACTAAATGAGCTACCAGAATGTTAATTGGTTGAGATGGAAAGCAGTGCTGAGAACTGTCTGATATCTCATTTTAAACTCAGTTGCATGTGTATTTCATGTCTGAGTTCATCTGAGACCTCACTCCCCTCTATTCTGAGCATGATCATGTACATAGACTGTACCTGGTTTTGAATTTGCAGGAAAATCTTGGAAAAAACAGAAAGGCCACATGCAGTAATGGGGAACAAAGAGGCAATAGCAGAGAAAAGACTGATGGCAAATATTGGGAAAGAGCCTGCATACTGCACAATGGTACTATTCATATGTATAAATCATGTGTTCATGTGTTTTTCTGGATCTGGGCCTAACTGCACAACTAGATTTCTTTCAAGCCACAAGTAGGTGCAAGAAAAAGCAGAATACAAGCATAGAATTTTTTGGTGGAGGGTGTAGTTCAGGCCCACAAAGAAAACGTCATGGATTTTCAAGGAAATCTGCAAAAGATCAGGAAAAGAGAAGAGAGCAGAATGCCACTTTGCACAGTAGCAGTTTAGTGTTAGTATTTAAAACTGAATATGCTTATTTGGTGAGTTTGACAGTTCATTTTTCACCTTCTGTTAATCTTTGGTCGTATTTTAAGAAAAGGGGATTGGATGTGGACTAAAGTCCTTCTGAGGTAAAGAGCAAGGCTATACTTTGGTCTCTGAGAATGATGCCTACTGTTTCAGGACAGAGTAAGGTTTGAAAGCTTTTGTAAGAGTGCATTATGAAACCCTGAACTGGTATTGGGTGGTGTCTGTGAAAGATCTCAAGGGTGTGGTAACAGATTACTGAATATCCTGAGTGCTGTGCAGTGCAGAGCTAAAGTGCACAGTGGGTCACAGCAGATCCCCTTCAGATGTGAACAGTGTTAATATGCAGAAGGCAGAATACAGCCTGTTCATCTGCTGGATCAGAGATCCTGCTACCTTGCTTAATCTGTTCTTTTGTCAGATAGCCAGCTGGCAGTCTAAACTCTGAGCCATATATATTCTTATTTTTAGTGTTTGTGTGTTGCATAATAAAAGTATGAGAGATGGGGAAATAAAAATGCAGCTTGGTCAGCTTCATTTTGAAGCAGATCACTTGAGTGGAAAATCAGTAGCTATTCTACAGCCTGTATATTTTCCTCTACACAGATATGCACAGAAATAGAAAAAGTTTGTATTAATTGATGATGATACATTAATGTCATCTAAAGATGTGGTGAAACAGGAAGATAATTGGATTAATGAGTAAAATACAGCATTTAAGCCCTTAGATCTAACAAATGTGACACAGTGCCTTATCTAATGAATGTAAGTGGACTCTCATGAGATTGGAGAACACAGTACTTTGTAGTGCATAATCTTCCATTTCCATCCCAACCACACAGCCATAATCATAAGTCATTCATAACAAAAATCAATGATCTTAGTTTTTCTGACAGCTTCTGTTCACTGTTCCTAGGAACTGTTATCTTTTCTCAAGAGGGTATTTAGAATTTAAGCTCCCTCTCTCTACTTGTTTATGTACAGTGCTGTTCATCTGCCAAATGACCATGGTGCCATGTTCCAGCTTGGCATTTGTGGAACATTTTCCTTTAAGCCTCTTGAGAATACATGCTTTGGCCTTTCCAAAGCCAGCAAATTGTCAACACTTATGGAGTGGCATGGCCTAGGCTGAAGTGGAGAGAAAAGTTATCAGCATCTATCTCATTTTTTTTTGGCTACAATGTGACACAAACTACAGAGTAATTGATGATAGCTTTTGAAAGACAAAATATGAAGGGAGACTTCTCTTTTTATGATTCTGCAATTCAATAAAATTTCTCTAATTGCATGGGTAGAGCAATAAAGTTTTGTAGTACATATTATATCCTATAGCAGACTTACAATAAAAGAAAAAATGTGCATCAGCAAGCCAGGCTTGTGAAATATTGTGTAATTTTGCTCCAGTAAAATTGGCTTTTTACAATCCATTATATGGTAAGTCAATATAAAGTCAACAGATCTCTTTTACAAAATGGGAATCCTTACTGTAGTCACTTTCCAAACAAGGTACCTGATCAAAAGCATTTGCTATCAATTCTGCTAATTAACAGTTTCTTTAAACCTTTTATTGTTACCTGGAGGCAAGCTGAGGACAACGCCCATCACTGAGAAAATATTGATTTTTCTAGGATATCCTGTCTTTGTTCTGCAAATAGCAAATAGACACTGAATAGAGTTTATGTCATGGTGAGAAGAAAATGTTGTGATTAAGTCTGGAATCTGTGTTTTCTTAACCTTTCAGTACTCAATTTTTACAGGTTTAAAGCAAAAATATAGAACACTCTGTTAAAACACAGCAATAGGTCGTGTTGAACTTTGTTAATGAGCCAGCATTCTTCCATTACAGAAGATGAATAAACACACAGGGCTTAACCAGACAGAGGCTTTAAATCTATTAATTCATCTTCATGTGCCTAGCTTTTGCACATCCTCCTTTGGAACAGAAAAGTCAGTCTGTTAGGTCTCTGACAACCAGGTTTTTACATGTGTGCTGGCAAGTGAATCCTGTGCTTTCTTGTAAATTAGTAATAGGGAGAGACAGGGAAAGAGCCATAGCAAACATCTATTAGGATTAGATAACTTTGTAGCTGCTCAATAAGAATTGGAAACTGGTTGGTCAGAGCTAGAATAGGTAGGACAAGGTGCTGTTGCTGAGCTGCCAAAGTGTGACACTTTTTTAGAGTAGAGAGGATAGGGAGCTGATTTTGCTGGAAGTGTTTTCCTCCAGTAATAAGCATGGGATGGTTATCTTAATTCCATGTCTATTGGACTATCCTAGGCTGCCTCCAGCTCACCCCCACCCACCTGTTCTTGTCTGCACCGGGTCCTTCCAGATGCATAGCATCACAGTCCTCTTCCACTTGAAGGCTGGCAGGCCTCTGGAAGAGTCTTTATCTGGCACAGTACAAAGGTAAGCTCACCCCTGCCAGAACAGCTCTTTCCTCCTGCATTCACAGGGCCTTCAACAGTTGCCTCACTGAAGAGCCCATGTTTAGTCCCTCTTGAAAAACAACTGTAATGTAGTGCTACAGCAAATAAAGAAAGTGTGGGTACTTTGGTCACAACATCAAGCCAGAAGGAATGAACAGGGTTCTCCTGCAAGGGTCTGACCCTACAGAGTCTTTGGTGATGCTCCCAGTGCCCATCTCTAGTCAGGAAAAGGGCTTGAGTTTCAGATGCAGCATAATCACCTGAGCAGTCTGGGAATTGCATCTTGCAACACTGTCCATAGTCTCCGGGCTTCTGCTAATTTACATGATCTACAATAATGTTTGCCTCTTTACAATATCATGAATTACCCTGAGAAGTGTCTGTAACTACTGTCTGACAACTGACACCTGCCTATTGGGATGAGCTCCTGTGCTGCAGTGACCTCCTCTCTTGGGAGATATTTTAGCTCCTGCATCAATTTTACAAGGTTCCCAATAATTTCCTACAGTTTTGGTTGGGTTTTTCACTGAAAGACGTGAAGTGTTAAGTCCTTGAGAGGCTTTCATTCCCTACTTCCCTGCTGAGAAGATACGTTTTTTTTTCTGAAGTTTTTTTTCTGGAATTGGTGTAGAGTAGGAACATAGTTCTCAGTGGTGTATCGTATAACATTTGGCTAATGCTCTGGGGCTATTTCTGGTAACTGCAACAGGAGTTACAGTGTCAGGGTAGGTCTGTTATATGTTCTAATGACATAACTACATGAATAACAGAGATTTGGATCCTTTCGCCTCATTTGGGGCACATATATTAAAGAATGAGCTCTGTGCTTAAGAGAGATTACACAGGGATTATGAAATGTAGAAACTGTAGCTGCAAAAAGCAGTTTTATTCAGCAGCAGATTACTGTCATTTTACTGCATGCTTATGAAAACTGGAGTTTCTAGTTAAACTCAGACTCCATTAGCATGTAAATATTAGCCTATGTAGAAATACAGAATTTCAGTTTAAAAAAGTGGAAAAGCATTTGTCAATCCATTTTTAGTTCTTATAAAATACATGAAGCTGTCTGCAGTCTCTTCAGTCTCTCATACCAAATTTAGAGAGGCCCTTGCACTTGGCCAGCTACCTGATGATTTTAAGATAAACCAATCAGAGTAGTGGATAACTGATGTACGGATGATGCAAATATGCTATTTCATCCATGATGGGAAAATAGATATGTTAAGGCTGGAGTGTATCATGTACTACTTTTTTCAAATAAACACACGAAAGAACATATGAATGGTGACTTTTATTCCACTCGTGTCTTGGGAATCATGGATTTACCTGTTCTCTTGATGCTATTCAGCAAAAAATCTGCTGCAGTCTATTGATTACTTTATCCTGCACCAACCTGGGAGTAGTTAATTGTATGTCTGCATGATTAAAATTGAGCTATACAGATAGGTGTGAGTGATCTTGGCCCAAAACAGGCAACTGAAAGAAACCACTAGAATCCTCTAGTTTATTTTAAAATGTGAAGAATTTTAGGGCAAACAAAATGAAATCCAAGCAGTAAAACAAAACACAAAATAAAGTTTTGAACTGGGAAAATGAAGCAAGAAGACAGATCTTCAATAGAATATTGATTTTTTTTTTGATCTCACAAAAGGAGATCACACAAGGTAGAGAATATTTAACCAAGAAGACAGCAGAAAAGAAATGCACTTGCACTAAACCCTGCAGTCACCTGAAGAAGCTGCAGTCACCTAGACAGAACCATAAAAAAGGACTGAAATATATTCCCTGATAAAAGGCATTCTAAGAGAAGCACTGGGAAATATGTTTCATAGTTTTGTAATAATTAATTTTGATATTGGGGATGAAAACGTCATTGTTTTTAGGAATCTCCTTTTTCTTCACTTGAGTATGTTTATGGTAAAACAAGTTAGAATTTACTATACTTTGAAGATAAATCACCTCTGGATGCTTTTAGTGTGCAAAAAATTTTCCATCTTAATTTTCTTAAATTTCTCTCTACTTTTTACTGCTTTTTCCCGAGGCTGTTTACTCTGCACATATTAGAGAGAAGGACAACAAAGAATTTTAAATAGGAAAGATCTATGCATGTCTCCTTAGAAGAGAGCTTCTTTTTCTGGCTTTTTTTTTTTTTTTTTTTTTTTTTTTTCTTTTTTGTTA